>CAUYLG010077331.1:0-316677 GCA_963573385.1 Cacajao melanocephalus
AATAGGAACACTTTTACACTGTTGGTAGGAGTGTAAATTAGTTCAACCATTGTGGAAGACAGTGTGGTGATTCCTCAAGGACCTAGAAATAGAAATTCCATTTGACCCAGCAATCCCATTACTGGGTATATATCCAAAGGATTATAAATTGTTCTACTTTAAGGACACATGCACACGAATGTTCATTGCAACACTGTTTACAATAGCAAAGACCTGGAACCAACCCAAATGACAGACTGGACAGGGAAAATGTGGCACATATACACCATGGAATACTATGCAGCCATAAAAAACGATGAATTCATGTCCTTTGTAGGGACATGGATGAATCTGGAAACATTATTCTCAGCAAACTGACACAAGAACAGAAAATCAAACACCGCATGTTCTCACTCACAGGTGGGTGTTGAATAATGAGAACACATGGACACAGGGAGGGGAGCATCACACACTGGGGTCTGTCAGGGGAAACGGGAGGGACAGCAGGGGGTGGGGAGTTGGGGAGAGGCAGCGTGAGGAGAAATGCCAGATACAGGTGATGGGGAGGAAGGCAGCAAATCACACTGCCATGTATGTACCTATGCAACAATCTTGCATGTTCTTCACATGTACCCCAAAACCTAATATGCAATAAAAAAATAAAAATAAAAAAAAGAAAGAGAGCTCTGAGTAAGATAGTTAAGGTCCCTGTTTCATGGAGCTCAGAGTCTAGTGGAAGATGATAGAAAACAAATGAGAGAATGAGGAATAAGCGATGTAATGGAGAAATAGGGGAGGTGAGAAAGAATGTTGGGGGATATCTAAGGATTTGGTGATCAGGGAGGTGGCATTTAAGCTGAGACTTGAATGACAAGAAAGAGTCAAACATGAAAAGGTTTGGAGGAAGTGTGTTCCAGGCAGAAGAATCATGAATGCAAAGGCACCAAGTTGGGAACAAAGTTGGAGTGTTAGAGCTATAGACATAGGTCCAAATGGCTACACAGGGGTGAACATAGGGAAAGGAACTAGATGAAGTCAGATACAGAGCAGGGTTTCGGTTGTGTAGGACCTGTAGCAAGGTACAAAATTTGGGTTTTATTTTAAATTGGAGAATTTTAAGTGCAAAACAGTAAGCTATGTTGCGCACTTAAAAAAGATATCTGGCCAGGCATGGTGGCTCATGCCGGTAATCCTAGCACTTTGGGGAGGCTGAGGAGGGCAGATCACAAGGTAAGGAGTTTGAGGCCAGCCTGGCTAATATGGCGAAACCCCATCTCTACTAAAAAATACAAAAATTAGCTGGGTGTGGTGGCACATGCCTATAGTCTCAGATACTTCGGAGGCTGAGGCAGGAGAATTGCTTGAACCTAGGAGGTGGAGGTTGCAGAGAGCTGAGATCATGCTACTGACTCCAGTCTGGGTGACAGAGCAAGACTCAATCTCAAAAAAGAAAAAAAAAAAGGATATTTTCCAGATGTAAATCCTGCCTTTCCAATAATTACATAAAATGGATTAAACACTCCAATTAAAATGCAGAGATTGGCAGAATGAATTTAAAAAAACATGATCTGACTATATTTGTTGGATATGTGACTCACTCTTGATTCAAAGATATAAGTAGCTTGAAAGTCTATTCGAGAATTTTTTGCCTATTCAGGAAAATGGAATATAAGGCATATAAATTGGAATGATAGAAACAAAACTCTCTATTTGCAAATGATATAATCTTATGGGTAGAAAATTCTAAAGAATCCACTAAGAAGGCTGGGTGTGGCAGCTGACACCTATAATCCCAGCACTTTGGGAGGACAAGGCAAGTGGATTACCTGAGGTCAGGTGTTCAAGACCAGCCTGGGCAACATGGTAAAACCCTGTCTCTACTAAAAATACAAAAATTAGCCAGGTAGGGTGGTGGGCACTGTAATCTCACCTACTCAGGAGACTGAGGCACGAGAATTGCTTGAACCCGGGAGGTGGAGGTTGCAGTGAGCCAAGATTGTGCCATTGCACTCCAGCGTGGGCAACAGAACAAGACTCCATCTCAAAAAAAAAAAAAAAAAAAAAAAAAAAAAAAATCCACCAAGAACTAGTAGAACGGATTAATGAATGTAGCAAACTTGTATAATACAAGATCAACATGCAAAAATATGTTGTGACTCCATACACTAGTAATGAACAAAGGAATTAAGACAATAATTCAACTTACAGTAGCATCAAAAGAATAAAATACTTAGGAATAAATGTAATCAGGGAGGGACAGGAATTGTATACTGAAGACTCCAAAACAATGCTGAAAGAAACTGCTGTTGCATACGCCTGTAATCCCGGTTACTCGGGAGGCTGAAGTGGAAGAATCACTTGGGCCTAGGAGTTTGTGATCAGCCTGGGCAACCCAGCAAGACCTTGTCTCAAAAAAAAAAACTGCTGAAAGAAATTAAAGAAGACCGAAATAAATGGAAAGATAGCCCATGTTCATGAATTGGAAGACAATATTGTTAAGATGGCAATACTCCCCATATTATCTATGAACTCAATCAACCTTTATGAAAATCCCAACAGCTTTTTATACAGGCATAAAAATACTGATCCTATAAATCATATGGAATCTCAAGGGACCCTGAATAGCTAAAACAATCTTGCAAGAGAAGGAAAAAGTCAGAAGATTCACACTTCCAATTTTAATTGTCACAACGCTACAGTAATCAAGTCAGTATGGTGCTGGCATAAGGATAGACATACAGATTGGCAGAATAGAATTGAGAATCCAGAAATATAACTGCGCATCTATGGTCAGTTGATTTTCAACATGGGTTACAAGACTATTCAATGGGGAAAGGATATTCTTTCCAACAAGTGGTGGCCCGGTGTGGTGGCTCACGTCTGTAATACCAGCACTTTGGGAGGCTGAGGTGGGTCAGCAGTTTGAGACCAGCCTGGCCAACATAGTGAAACCCCATCTCTACTAAAATTACAAAAATTAGCCAGGCATGGTGGTGGGTGCCTGTAATCCCAGTTACTCAGGAGGCTGAGGCACGAGAATTGCTTGAACTTGGGAGGAGGAGGTTGCAGTGAGCCGAGGTTTTGCCATTGTACTCCAGCCTGGGTGACAGAGAGAGACTCTGTCTCAAACAAACAAAACAAATGGTGCTTGAACAACTATATATCTACATAAAAAATTAATTTGGATCACTATCTCATACCATGTACAAAATCTCAGAATGGATCAAACACCTAAATGTAAGAACAAATACTATAGAACTCTTAGAAGAGAACATAAGCATAAATCTTAATGACCTTGGACCAGACAATAGTTTCTTAGCTATGATACCTAAAGCAGAAACAATAAAAGAAAGAACATGTAAACTGCACTTTATCCAAATTAAAATTTTTCACGTGTCAGAGGACACTATCGAGAAAGTGCAAAGACAACTCACAGAATGAGAGAAAATATTTCCAAATTATATATCTGACAAAGGTCTAGTATCTAGAATATATAAAGAACTCTTACAACTCCACAACAAAAAGATGAATAATTCAATTAAAAATGGGTAAAGTCTCTGAATAGACATTTTTCCAACAAAGATACACAAATGGCCAATAAGCACATAAAGAGACACTCAGCACCATTAGTTGTTAGTCATTTGATAGTCATTCTCATCAAAACCACCAGAAACCACTTTATACCCACTAGGATGGCTATAATCAAAAAGGCAGATAAATAACAAGGATTGGCAGCAATATGGAGAAACTGGAACACTCATATATTGCTGGTGGGAATGTAAAATGGTGTAGCTACTGTGAAAAATTGGCCGTTCCTAAAAATGTTAAACACAGAGTTACCGTGTAACCCCCAACTCCACTCCCAGGTATATTCCTGAGAGAACTAAAAGCGTATGTTCACACAAAAATTTTTACATGAATGCTCATATTAGCGTTATTCATAATGGTCCAAAGAGGAAACAAACAAAATATCTATCAAATGTTGAATAGAAAACAAAATGCAATCTATTAAAACAAGGGGATATTACTTTGCCATAAAAAGAAATAAAGAGTGGATACATGAAGGAACCTTGAAAACATTATGCTAAGTTGAAAGAAGCCAGGCACAAAAGGCCGCAGATTGTAGGATTCCCTGTACATGAAATGTCCAGAATAGACAAATCCATAAAGGCTGAAAACAGATAAGTGGTTGCCAGGAACTGGAGGGAAGGGAAAAGAAGGGGTAATGAATAAAAAGAACAAGGTTTCTTTTTGGGGTGACAATTTTTTTTTTAAATAAGATAGTGGTGATAGTTGCACAACTTTATGAATATGTTAAAATCCACTAGAGTATACATTTAAAGACTGAATTTTATGATACGTAAATTATATCTCCAAAAAAAAAAAAAAAGAAAAGAAAAGAAACAACAACAAAAAAGATCCCTCTGTCTGACAGTCTGCCACACAGAGAATGACTTGGAAGGAGCAATGAGCCGGACTCTGTCTTAGAAAGCTATCGTTACATCCACCATGACCACCACCACCACCACCACCACCACCCACTCCCCAGCTTAGTGGCTTCAACGATAAAGGCTCCTTATTCACCACACCACTTGTTCATTTTACACCACCTGTAGCCTTGCCTCATTGCGCCCCAACTCTGGAATGGCAGATGACAAGAGATGATGGTAGTGTGGACCCCAGTCACAGCAGTGGAGATAGAAGTGGTAGATTAGGATGTGATTTACCAGTAAAGTCTGCAGAACAGGTACAAAATTTCTGGGAGAATAGCTCATAGATCTAACAAGATTGCTCTAAGGTATGTTTCCTCAATTATTCAACTAATATTATTTATTGACTGTGTACTATGTACCAGGTACTTTTTCAGGTGCTGAGGATATAGCAGTGAATGAAACACAATGCTCCCTCCCGCTGCGTTCTCATGGAGCTCAAGTTCTAGTGAATGGAGTGGTATTTGTACAGCAACCAAAGGCCAGGGGAATATGCTATCATAGTCATCATGGCAGAATAGCAATACCTGGTTCTCCCTTTCCTTCTGGGCACACAGTAGGATTACTCTTCCCTGACCCACTGAACTCTGGCATGGACATATGATATGATGCATTCTGGCCAATGACATATAAGTAGAAGTGACATGTGATACTCTGGGGTAGAAGCTCAAAACCAATGCACACCTTGCCACACACTCTTTCCCTTTGCCACAGAAGGTGCCCCACCAGCTGTGTCCCAGGAGGAGGACACCATCGCGAGGGAAAGCTGCAGCTGGTCCTCAGTGGACAAGTGCTTCGATGAGAAAAGAACTTTTATTGCTTTAATCCAGTGAGGGTTTTTTGTCGTTGTTGTTACTACAGCAAAACCTAGCAGACCCTGACTAATACATGTTCTCTCTCTCTTCTCTGCCCTCTGAGAGACATTAACCCAGAATCGGTCTTGGTTCATACTTTAGAAAACTAAGTCCAGTGTCTCAGTACAGTAACTCCAACTTAAAACCAAGTGTTTGGAGGCGAATGTCATCAAGACGGTGCTGTTGCTGGTGTTTACAGTCTATTCTGTGTGTGTGTTTCTTCTTCCTTTTTCTTTTTTTTTTGAGACGAGATCTCACCATGTTGCCCAGGCTAGTCGTGAACTACTGTGCTCAAGTGATCCTCCTGCCTTGGCTTCCCGAAGTGTTGAAATCACAGGTGTGAGCCACCACGTCTGGCCTATGTGTTTCTCTGACAGCACCAACTGCAGACCTATCAGCAGCAAGCTGGTAACATTACCCTTTATGGACGTGTCTAATCTTGCCCACTAGACGTGCAGTATGTAAGGGAACACAGCAGACAATGGGCACCCCATAAATGCTGAAGGAGCACCCTGATGACACACCATTACTAAGAGGTAGGTTGGTTGGACTTTATCCACAAAAAAGAGGGAAGGTCTTCATGGGGACTGCAGCCTGTATTTCTGCCAACATGGATGTGTGGCATTGGGTTACAAATAATAAAAATTTAAAGGCTCTTTTTGTTCAGGAGTGAAAATGGCTTTAACAAGACAAATACAATGGTCAGAAGAGGCCAGAATGTCACACAAGTTTCCAATCACTCTGTTCATGACCCTTGAAAATTTCTAGCAAACATCCCATACCCTGAAGAGTTCCTGGACAGGCAGAGATGGAGAAGTTCAAGCTTCAGAGCTGGCCCTGGTGCTATGGCTCTGTGTTTTATGCTTTGTGTCCTGATGGGCCTCTGGCTAGCCCCACGTGCCTCCCACAGACACAAAGGAAGCCAACAAGGAAGATGAAATCAACTGCAATCTCTCGTGAATCCAACATGCCTTTCCACACAAGATGTTCCAGAATCGCGGCTGTGGCTGGCAGAGCCTCTCTGTCCATACACTGGGCCCAAACACATCTGTGCCCACAATGCTGACTGCAGTGCCGAGCCAGGACTGGGCCAGGATCCGTGCCAGAAGGCGTGTGGCTGTGGGTACCCTTAAAATGTCTCTCTGGCATATCATTCCAATGAAATCTGGCCTGACGTTCTTGTTTTGATAACTTAACCTAGAATTTATACCTTGCTTCCTCTCCCAGAGGGCTCAAGACAGCACACAATAAAAGCCTAAATACAACAGGATAGTTAAAAGTAAAGACGAGTGATCAGAAGGTGAGATAATCCTCTAGGAACCTGAGATAAGATGGTTATTGCCGCTAAGCATTGAATTTGGCTCCAACTTTCTGGCAGCCAAGGTTAAAAAGAAAACAGAGTGGCTTATCCAGTTACGATTGCCTGACAGAAAGAAGGAAGTAGATACAAGTTCACGGAGAGAGCACAACCCATTTCCTGGCGCTCAGTTCCACGAGGACCTCTCCTGTGGATCTTTATCTCAGGGACACAAATTGAACAATATCCTTCGTAGAAGATGCTGAATCATGCTTCACTTGGCAGCCTTAGCCCCAGAAGTGGGCTCTTGACAAAAGGTGAGGGTGTAATATTAAATTAAATTGCAACTCGGCAAAGACATTTCTTCGAGAAGCCGGCTTAATGGGCCCAGACAGATGGGTTGAAATTGGACATATGGCGGCATGGGGAGAGCTCCAGGTGGAGGGAGTAATTTAGTCAATAAATATTTACTGAATACTTACTTTGAGCCAGGCCCTGGTGGTGGGTGCTGGGGACACACAGATGGCCATGGCCTTTGAGGAGGTCACAGACAAGAGGGGACCGGCACATGGACAGACAATTACCAGTTCTGTGACCAGAATGAGGGTGAACAGGGTGAGGTGGAAGCACAGGACACAGGCGTCGTCCAGTCAGCCTGTGTGGTCCTCAGGCCCCTGGAGGAAATGCTTCTAAGCTGCCTCTTGAAGGTCAAGCAGGGATTTTACATATGAAGATGGCATATTGGGGGTGGAAACGGGGGTGTTCTTGGTAGAAGGTGCTTGGGCATAGAGGAAGAGAGTGGGACGCTTTGGAGAGGTAACCATAGCTCAGGGTAGCTGAGCATAAGGAATGAGGAAGGGGGTTGTGAGAGATAAGGATAGGGAGGCAAGGCCGCCAGATCATCAAAGGCCTCCTGAGCTGAGCTAAGGAGCACAGACTTCATCCTTTAGCTGCTGGGGAAAATTGTAAACAGGAGAATGAGGTGGTCAGAAGTTCAGATGGGGTGCGGCCCTCCCTAGGAGGAGTTGCCCAGGCTAACTGAGGCAGCCCATGGGTAATGGACCAACCAGCGGCCCTTGTGGAGTTCCACTACCCTGCTTGGACATGGTCTGCATCTGTCTGGGGCCCCAGCCTGGCCCTCCAGGGCACCATGGATAACTATGGGTGACAAAACCAGCCTTACTCTGTTCAGGGCTGATGGCGCCAGCAGTGAAGACCCATCATTTGGAGTGTGACTCTTAGCATCCAAAGCCTTTGGCCACCAGGCCACCTGTGAGCAGCTACAGGGTAGGGTAGACCCTGGTCTCCAGCATTCCCCCAACCCAGGCCATTCCGATGTGTCTTTATTTTCAAATGAGTAGCATGAAGTGGGGCTTGGACAGGTTTTATGAAGATACCAGCTGTTTCCTGAAAGTGCCTGCTTTAGGATTGGCTTCTTCTTCCCCAGAGCAGCTGTAGAGGGAGATAGAAGATACAACATGAAACTATTTAAAACTCTAGGTGTTTGCCTCTTCCAATATCTGTTTCCATAGAAACATAAATGGTATAACCACCAGTTTCAAAGCCAAGTGTAGTTCCATGATTCCAAATCCCCTGTGTGCTTCCACAGAAGAATGGTAAGACCACGGAAGGTTGAAGAAAGTTTTGAAATACTCCTTTGTCCCAAACGGCCCTTAACTTGATTACTTCCCAAATGGCCAGAAAGCCACAGAAGCCAGAGTGTAGGGAATTCCTGACATAGGTTGCTTGGCATCCTGTGGGGACCAGCCTCTGCCATTTCTTTAATGGCTCTTGTGGGTGACTGGATTGCATGTGATTCCTTCTCCTGTTGCAACCTGCCTGGGAGACAGACGATAGAAGACTTCAGGGTGTGCAGGCGGCCTCAGGATACTGCCACAGTGGCTGCCCTGTGGTTCTGTGGCTCACCTGGGTGTTCGATATCCCGTGACCTTGAGTGCTGTCTGCCATGTTGCTCCATTTCAACACCACTTCAGAACGGTCAGGTGGAGGTGTAAATGGTGCACTGCTATGGAAGGAAGGCTTGGGAAAAAATGAACCACCCTCCACCTAGGATCGATCACACCATCTGTATGTACTCAGTTTACTACTGGGGAAAATTATCTCAAATTATTTTTCTTAAAAGAAAAAAATCCCACATGGAGGTGTGTGGATACACTCACACACACACACACTGTCAATTTGTGGTCCTAATCTTACTTGATCTAAAAGCAGCATTTGACGCAGTTCACCAAAACTTCCTCCTTGAAACACTTTCTTCATTTGGTTTCCAAGACACCAAACTCATCTGATTTTCTTCCTATCTCTGAGCTTCCTTAAGGTCTTCTTTGTTGCTTTCCCCCACCTCTCCAGCCTCCAAACAGGGGCAGGATCCAGGGTGAGTCCTTGGTCCCCTTCTCTTCTCCATCACTGCGACTACTCTTGGTGCTCTCATCCAAGGATGTCAATGGCATCCATAAGCTGACCCCATCTGAGTTCCCATCTCCAGCCCATACCTCTCCCTGAACTTCAGATCCGTATGTCCAACACCTACTCACCGTCTCCACAAGTAGAGTAGGTGCTCAAAAAAGAGAGCTATTTTCCTTTTTTCCAAGAATACAAATCATATTTTAAAAACCTTTTTAACATACTTGGCAGGTTTATCTACACCTGCTATATCTGAAATGCAGAAACAGCCAATCTTCCCATCAGACTCTAAAGCAGAGGGAAGGCTGAGATGGGATGCAGGAGTGCTGAGCACAGGGCCAGTTCACAGACACCTGTCAGTCCTCGCCTGGGTCTGGGGCGTTTGCCTCTGGAGCCCTCACTCTCCCTTTTCAAATTCTCCCATGTGTGAATGGCTCTCTCTTGACCATCTGCCTGGGGACAGCTCTCTCTCCTGTCCCCTCAGCAGTGATGGGTCTCTCTCCTGGCATCCCACTGCTTCAAATTCTCCTTCCCTGGCTCATCCTCCTGTGCCCATTGCTGTTTAATCGCTCAGTGATTCCCAGGGCTCCTGTGGGGACTTCACTTCTCACTGCACTCACTTTCTCTGGGTTACTACACTCATTCTCATGATTATATCCTCAATGTGCTAACGCTTTCACCAAAAATCTCTACCGACTGGACAAATGATCTCTTGCCTTCTGGGACCCTGCATCCCATATTCTTAGGCCTTTTGTCTAGAAGGCCCTCAGGTGACTCAAACTTATGGCCAGAAAAGAATTCCCCACGTTCCCTCCCAAGCCCATTCTCATTCCATACCTGCCTTAATGAAGAGGTTCCCCAGGAACTCCAGGCAGAAATCTGAGCATTACCCTCCCTGCCCCCATATCACTACCCCTTAGAGTCAGTCAATCACTAAGTCTTGTCATGTCTGCTTCCTAAATAGCTCTCAAATCCATACCATTCTCTGTTTATACTCTGACTGCCCTGGCTTAAGTCATCATCAGCTCTACATCCAGCTATCACTGGGCCTCCAGCCTCGCCCCTCCATCTGTTCTCACTGGGCAGCCAGGGCAAAGCTGATCATGTCACTCCCCTGATGAAATATCTTTAATTTTGAAGTTTAAACTCCTCTTCTTAGCACACAAGATCTCTCACAATCTGAGCTCTGCCTGAGTCATCATTTGACCTTCCTCTCATTTCCTTAAAGGCATCCTCAGTACTGGCCATTAAAACTATTTCACAGTGGGTTTTTAATAAACTTTTTAAGAAAAGAAAAGATACATTAACATGCTTAATGGTAAAAAAAACAAAAAAAAAAAAACAAAAAAAAACAACTAGATGGTTTTCCTCAAGACTGAGAACAAAGCAAGTATGTCCCCTCCCACCACTCCTATTCAACATTGTACTAGAAGTTTTAGCTAAAGCAGTAAGTCAAGAAAGGAAATAAGAAGTATACAGATTGGGAAGGAAGAAATAAAATTGGCTCTGTTTGCAAATGACATAATTGTATATCTAGAAAGTCCCAAAGAATCAACACAAAAACTCTTGGAACTAACAGGTAATTACAGCAACGTTTCAGGATATTAGGTTAATATCCAAAAGTCAATTGCTTTCCTATATAGGAATACCTCAAAAATACTGCAGGTAAGAGTCCAGACCACTGCAATAAAGTGGATATCTCAATACAATGAGCCACACAAATTTTTGGTTTCCCAGGGCACATAAAAGTTATGTTTATACTATATAGTAGTCTATTAAGTGTGCGGTAGTATTATGTCTAAAAAACAATGTACATACTTTAATTAAAAATACTTTATTGTTAAAAATGCTAATGATCATCTGAGTCTTCAGTGAGTGGTAATCTTTTCGTTGGTGGAGGGTTTTATCTCCTTATTGACAGCAGCTGACTGACAGGTGTGGTAGCTGCTGAAGGCTGGGACAGCCATGGTGATTTCCTAAGACAATAATGAAGTTGGCTGCACTGATTGATTCTTCTTTTCATAAATGATTTCTTTGTAGCATGCCATGCTGTTTGACAGCATTTTCCCCACAGTAGAACTTCTTTCAAATTGAATCAATCCTCTCAAACCCTGCTGCTGCTTTATCAACTAAGTTTATGGAATATTCTAAGTTCTTTGTTGTCATTTCAACAATGTTCACAGCATCTTCACCAGGAGTAGATTGCATCTCAAGAAACTGCTTTCTTTGCTTATCCGTAAGAAGCAACTCCTCATTCATGAAAGTTATTTTTTCCTTTTATTTTTAGTTGGCATGTAATAATTGTATATATTTACAGGATACAGACTGATATTTTGGTGTGTGTATAAAATGTGTAATAATTAAATCAGTGTAATTAGCATTTCTATCGCCTTGAACATTTATCATTTCTTTATACTGTGAACATTCAAAATCCTCTCTTTTTGAAAATAGACCATATATTATAGTTAACCATATTCATCCTGTAGTGCTATAGAACATAGGAATTCATTCCTCCCAACTGGCTGTAATTTGTATCTGTTAACCAACCTCTCCTCATACTCCCCTATCCCCTACTCTTCTCAGCCTCCAGTACCCACAATTCTACCCTCTACTTCCATGAGCTGTTTTTTTTTTTCTTCCACATGAGTGAGAACACATGGCATTTATCTTTCTGTGACTGACTTATTTCACTTAACATAATGTTCTGTAGGGTCATTCATGTTGTCATGAATGACAGGATTTCATTCTTTTTTATGGTTAAATAGTATTCCATCGTGTCCATATACACCACATTTTCTTTATCCATTTGTCTGTTGATGGACATTGAGGTTGATTCCATATCTTAGGTACTGTGAATAATGCAATAAATATAGGAATGTAAGTATTCTTTTGATATATTGATTTCCTTTCCTTTAGATAAACACCCAGTAGTGGGACTGCTGAATCATATAGTAGGACTATTTTTAGTTTTCTGAGAAACCCCCACGCTATTTTCCATAATTGCTGTACTATTTTACATTCCCATCAACAGCGTATAAGAGTTCCCTTTTTTCTGCAGCATCCTTGCCAACATTTGTTACTTTTTGTCTTTTTGATAATAGCCATTCTAACCGGGTGAGATGATATCTCATTGTGGTTTTGATTTGTATTTCCTTGATGATTAGTAATGGTGAACATATTTTCATGTATTTGCTGGCAATTTCTACGTCTTCTTTTGAGAAATATCTACTCCAATCCTTTGTCTACTTTTTAATCAAATTATTTCATTTTTTCCTGTTGAGTTCCTTGTATATTCTGGACATTAGTCCCTTGTTGAATAAATAGTTTACAACTATTTTCTCTCATTTTACAGGTTGTCTCTTCACTCTGTTGATTGTTTCCTTTGTTGTGCAGAGGCCTTTTCATTTCATATAGTCTCATTTGTCTATTTTTATTTTTGTTGTCTGTGCTTTTAAAGTTGTAGCCATAAAATCTTTGCTTAGACCAGTGTCTCGAAGCATTTCCCTTATATTTTCTTCTAGTAGTTTTATAGTTTCAGGGCTTACATTTAAGTCTTCAATCCATTTTGAGTTGATTTTTGTGTATGATAGAAATAGGGGTTGATATGGTTAGGCTCTGTGTCCCTACCCAAATCTCACCTTGAATTGTAATAATCCCTATGTGTCAAGAGTGGGGCCAGGTGGAGATAACTGAATCATGGGGCAATATCCCCCGACATTATTCTTGTGATAGTGAATAAGTCTCATAAGATCTGATGGTTTCATACATGGGTGTTCCCCTGCACAAGCTTTCTTGCCTGGTGCCATTTAAGATGTGCCTTTGCTTCTCCTTTGCCTTCTGCCATGATTGTGAGGCCTCCCTAACCATGTGGAACTGTGAGTCTATTAAACCTCTTTCCTTTATAAATTACCCAGTCTTGGGCCAGGCATGGTGGCTCACACCTGAAATCCCAACACTTTGGGAGGTCGAGGTGGGTGGATCATGAGGTCAGGAGTTTGAGACCAGCTTGACCAATGTGATGAAACTTCACGTCTACTAAAAATACAAAAATTAGTTGGGCATGGTGGCATGTGCCTGTAATCCCAGTTACTCAGGAGGCTGAAGCAGGAGAATCACTTGAACCCAGGAGACAGAGGTTGCAGTGAGTCGAGATCGCACCACTGCTCTCCAGCCTGGGTGACAGAGTGAGACTCTATCTCGAAAAAAAAAAAAAAAAAAGAAAAGAAAAGAAAAAATTACCCAGTCTCGGGTATGTCTTTATTAGCAGTGTGAAAACAGACTAATACAGAGGTCTAGTTTCACTCTTCTGTATATGAAGATCCAGTTTTCACAGCACCATTTATTGAAGAAGGTGTCCTTTCCCCAGTAGATGTTCTTGACACCGTTGTCAAAAACCAGTTGTCTGTGAATATGAGGATTTATTTAGGGACTTTCTATTCTGTTCCATTGGCCTATGGTGTGTTTTCATACCAATATCATATTGTTTTGGTTACTATAGCTTTGTAGTATATCTTGCAGTTAAGTAGTTGAATGCCTCCTGCTTTATTTCTTTTGCTCAGTATCACTTTGGCTATTCAGGGTTTTTGTGGATCCATATGAATTTTCAGATTGTTTTTTCTATTTCTGTGAAGAATGTCATTGAGCTTTTGATAGGGATTACGTTAAATGTGTGAACTGCCTGGGGTAGTATGGTCATTTTAACAATATTAATTCTTCTAATCCCTGAATATGAGATGTTTTTCCATTTGTTTGTGTTCTCTTCAATTTCTTTCACTGATGTTTTGTAGTTTTCATTGTAGAGGTCTTTCACTTCCTTGGTCAAATTCATGTCTGAACATTTTATTTTTTGTAGCTATTATAAAATGAAATTGCTTTCTTGATTTCTTTTTCAGCTAGTTTGTTTTTGGTGTATAGAGACAATACTGATTTTTATTTCTTGATTTTGTATCCTGAAACTTTACTGAACTTATTGATCAGTTCTAAGAGTATTTTTGGTGGAGTCTTTAGGTTTTAATAAAATATATAAGATCATATAATCTGTAAAGAGGGACAATTTGACTTCCCCCTTTCCCATTTGGATGACCTTTATTTCCTTCTCTTGCCTAATTGCTCTGGCATGGGGAAATAATTTTTCCTGTACTTGTGTCTACAGTGTTGGCTGGGTAGGGTGCTTTGGCTTTGATTCTGAAAGGGTTAGTAGTGTAGTCTCTGTATGATTTCTTTGGCTGTAATCATCATCAGTGATGTCTGTGAATTTCTCAGTAGCTTAGGCTGTAATTATCAATGATTAGTGGAGGCTGTGTAAAGGCTTTACTGGAGATAAGGACACCAGGCAAGCTGGTCTTGGCATCCCTGGGTGGCATGCATGGGCACTGGTGGTGGCAGTTGTGTACTGGATGTCCCAGTCTTCAGGTCCCTAGGTATTGTGTGTGGGCACCAGTGGTGTCAATGGGGGACCTAGGTGGGATGGTCCTTGGGCCCCTAGGCAGCATGCACAGGCACCTGTGGTAGCAGCAGAGGTGGCTGGCCAGTCCTAAGGCCACCAGGTAATGATAATGGGTGGGTGGGTAGTGATGGAAGGCTGGGCAGGCCAGTCCTAGGGCCCCTATGTGGTGCTCATGGACGCCAGTCATGGGCAGGGTGGACTAATCCTCAGATTCCCAGATAGCACATGTGGGTAGTGATGGTAGCAGGCAGGGTGGACCTGTCCTCAGGTCCCTGGATGGTGTGCATAAATGCTGGTGATGGTGAGTGGGACAGACTGGTCCTTAAGATCCCTGAAGGTGTTTGCAGGTGCATGAGGGTTCTGCTGCTGGAGGGGGAGGGGTTACCAGCATCCCCAGGCAGGCAGTTGTCAGGCTCTAGGCAGAGCATGCTTTAGGTCCCTTGGTCCTGGAAGTAGCCTTCCTGGTGTGCTATACTGATGTTCCCTGGGGTATAGGACACTGTGTGGGCTAGAGTCCTGGGGACCCAGCAGCTGCACCACAGGGTCAGCTGGTGTCATAATGCTGCAGCCCTCTGGGTGGATGTGGGGGAACGTCAGTGGGGCTTCAGGATGTATAGATGCAGGGGCTTTGGGGCCCTAGAGCAAGCAGGATATATTCTGGTAGGTGCTGGGATCTCAAAATGGTGTCCTGATGCAGCAGCTTGGGTTTCAGCGGGTGAGTGAATGGGACTCAGAGTGAAATCCCTCTCTGGAAAATGCAGTTGTATGGACTCCAGGCAACTCCCTATACTAAACTAATGGCCTGTGAGTGCTGAGAGGTTATCTTGTGGCTAGTACTTCAGGCATCTGTGATGGAAATGTGGACCACTAGAGATCTCTTTTCCCCACAGTGGAGAGTCCTTCCTGGCTCTGAGCTGCTCCTTATCTTTCTTACATGTTCTATTTGATGTATCTTGTTAAAATTTTATCATTAGATTGCAGCAATTCAGTCACATATTCAGGCTCCACTTCTAATTCGAATTCTCTTGCTATTTCCACTATATCTGCAGTTACTTCCTTGAAACCCTAAAAGGGTCTTGAAACCCTAAAAGTCATTCATGAAAGTTGGAATAAATGTCTTTCAAACTCCTCTTAATGTTGATATTTTGACCTCCTGCCATGAATCTCAGATGTTCTTAATGGCATCTAGAATGGTGAATCCTTTCCACAAGGGTTTCAATTTATTTTGCCCAGATCAATCAGAGAAATCACTATGTATGGCACCTATAGCCTTATGAGATGTATTTCTTAAATAATAAGACTTGAAAGTCAAAAATATTCCTTGATCCATGGACTTCAGAATGGATATTGTACTAACAGGCATGAAAACAAAATTCATCTTCTTGTATATCTCCATTAGAGCTCTTGGGTAATCAGGCGATATCATGGGGCTGTGTCTCCACCCAAATCTCACCTTGAATTGTAATCCCCATAATCCCCACATGTCAAGGGTGGGACCAGGTGGAGGTAATTGGATTGTGGGGTGGGGGGGAATTCTCCCATGCTGTTCTCATGATAATGAGTAGGTTCTCATGAGAGCTGATGATTTTATAAGTGTCTGACATTTCCCTTTCTTGCACTCATTCTCTCTTGCCACCTTGTGAAGGAGGTGTCTGCTTCTCCTTTGCCTTCTGCCATGATTGAAAGGTTCCTGAGGCCTTCACAGCAATGCAGAACTGTAAGTCAATTAAACCTCTTTCCTTTATAAATTATCTAGTCTTGGATATTTCTTTATAGCAGTATGGGAATAGACTAATCCACACTGTCAATGAGAAATAAGGTTTTGAAAAGAATCTTTTTATTTTTTTCTTAACAGTAAGTCTCAAAAGTAGACTTACGATATTCAGTAAACCATGCTGTAACAGATGTGCTGTCATCTAGGCTTTGTTGTTCTATTTAGAGAGCACAGGCAGAGTAGATTTAGCACAATTTTTAAGGGCCTTAGGATTTTTGAGATGGGAAATGGGCATTGGCTTCAACTTAAAGGTACTAGCCACATTAGCTCTCAAGAGAGACAGCCGTTCCTCTGAAACTTTGAAGCCAGGCATTGACTTCTCCTCTGTGGCTATGAAAGACCCAGATGGCATCTTCTTCCAACATAAGCCTGTTTCATCTCCACTGAAAATGTGTGGTTTAGTGTAGCCACTTTCATCAAGGATCTCAGCTACATCTTCTAGATAACTTTCTGTAGCTTCTGTATCAGCACTTGCTGCTTTATCTTGCACTTTTATGTTACAGAGACGACTTCCTTCCTTTTAAGGCTCAGGAACCAACCTCTGTTAGCTTTTAATTTTTCTTCTGCAGCTTCCTCACCTCTGTCAGCCTTCATGGAATTGAAGAGATTTAGTTCACTGAGATTTGATTAGGCTTTGACTTAAGGCTATTTTGTTAATCTTTTATCCAGACCACTCAAATGTTCTCAGGCATAAGGCTGTTTTGCTTTCTTATCATTTGTGTGATAATTTTAATTTCCTTCAAGAATTTTTCCTTTGCATTCAAAACTTGACTAACGGTGTAGTACAGTTGCCTAGCTTTTGGCCTATCTCTGCTTTCAACCTGCCTTCCTCACTAAGCTTAATCATTTCAAGATTTTGATTTGAAGAGAGAGATGTGTGACTCTTTCTTTTACTTGAACACTTAGAGACAACTGCAGGGTTATTAATATACCTAACTTCAACATTGTTGTGTCTTAGAGAATAGAGAGGCCAACGAGAGGAACAGAGATGCAGGAACAGTGGGTAGAACAGTCAGAATGCACACAACACTTACCAATCAAGTTTGCCGTTTTATATGGGCATGGTTTGTGATACCCCAAAACAATTACAATAGTAACAGGAATGATCACTGATCACAGATCACCGTAATAGAGATAATAATAATGAAAAAGGTTAAAATATTATGAAAATTATCACCATGTGACACAGAGACACAAAGTGAGTAAACGCTATCAGAAAAATGGTGCCAATACATTTGCTCAATATAAGGTTGCCATAAATTTCAATTTGTAAAAAATCTGCAAAGTGCAATAAAGTGAGGTATGCCCTGACCAGAAATGAGCAACTGAAATTTGAAATCGAAAACACAATCTCATTTATATTAGCGCCCAAATGACATGAAATAGGTATAAATCTAACGAATTAGGTAAAACATCTATGTGAGGAAATCTACAATACTCTAATGAAAGAAAATTAAAAAAGATCTAAACAAATGGAGAAATATTCCACTTCGTAGATCAGAAGACTCAATATTGTTAAGATGTCGTACTTCCCAACTTGACCTATATATTCAATGTAATCCCAACAAAAAATCCCAGCATATTAATTTGTGGATATCAACAAACTAATTCCAAAGTTTATATGAGTGGCAAAAAACCCAGAAGAGCTCACACAACACTGAAGAACAAATTTGGAGAAGTGATATTCCCTGACTTCAAGACTTACTATGAAGCTATAGTAATCAAGACAGTGTGGGATTGATGAAATAATAGACAGACAGATCAATGTAACAGAATAGGGAGCTCAGAAATATACCCACACAAGTACAGTCAACTGATCTATGACAAAGATGCAAAGGTGATACAATGGAAAAAGATCATCTTTTCAGCAAACAGTGCTGGAATAACTGGACAACACACAAAAGGAGTCTAGACATAGACCTTACACCTTTCACAAAATGTTACTCAAAATGGATCACAGGCCTAAATGTTAAATGTAAAACCATAAAACATAACAGGAAAAAATCTAGGTAACTTTGTGTTTGGCAATGAGTTTTCTGACACATCAAAAGTATGATCCATGAAAGAAAAAAGTAATAAGCTTGACTTCATTAAAATGAAACACTCCTGCTCTTAAGAAGACAACGTTAAGAGAAAAAACAGACTGAGAGAAAATATTTATAAAACAAATATCTAATGAAGGACTTGCATCCAAAATATACACGGACCTCTTAAAATTCAACAATAAGAAAACCACCTATTTAAAAAGTGGGCAAAAGATCTGAACAGACACCTCATCAGATGGCAAATAAGCATATGAAAAGATGTTCAACATCATATGTCATTGGAGAATTGTAAATTATAACAAGATATCAGCATACACCTATTAGAATGGCTAAAATCCAAAACACTGACAACATCAAATGCTGGCAAGGATGTGGAGCAACAGGAACTCCCATTCCTTGCTGGTGGGTTTGCAAAATGGTACAGCCACTTTGGAAGACAGTTTGGTAGTTTCTTACAAAACTAAACATCCCTTTACCATATAATCAGCACTTGTACTCCTAGATATTTATCCAAATGAATTGAAAAGTTATGACCACACAAAACCTCACACACAAAGGTTTGTAGCAGCCTTATGTATAACTGCCAAAACTTGGAAGCAACTAAGATGCCCTTCATAGGTGAATGAATAAACAAACTGTGGTACATCCAGGAAATAGGATATTATTCAGTTATAAAAAGAAACGAGCTACCAGGAAATAGGATATTATTCAGTGATAAAAAGAAATGTGCTACAAGGAAATAAGATATTATTCAGTGATAAAAACAAATGAGCTACCAAGCCACAAAAATATATGTAGGAACCTTACATGCATATTACTAAATGAAAGAAGCCAGTCTAAAAAGGCTATATATTCTATGATTCCAACTATATGACATGCTAGGAAAGAAAAACTAGTGGTTGTCAAAAATTAGTAAAGCATAGAGGATATTTAGAACAGTGAATCTATTCTGTATGATATCGTAATAGTGGATACATAACACGCATTTGGCAAAGCCCACAGAACTGTACAACGCAAACAGTGAACTGTAATGTAAACTATGGACTGTGGTGAAGAATAGCGTATCAATATTGGCTCATCATTTGAAAAAATGTACCAGACAATGCATGATACTAATAATAGGGGAAATTGTGGGAGTGGGTTGTGAGTATACAGGAACTCTTTGTACTTTTAACTTTTTCTGTGAACCTAAAACTGCCCTAAGAAATAAAGTCTATTAAGTATAAATAAAATTTAAAAATGAAATATATCTGCTGGGCATGGTGGCTCATTCCTGTCATCACAGCACTGTGGGAGGCCACAGCAGGTGGAACACTTGAGCCCAGGAATTGGAGACCAGCCTAGGCAACATGGTGAAACTCCGTCTTTACAAAAAATACAAAAATTAACTGGGTGTGGTGGCATATACCTTGTAGTCCCAGCTACTCGGAAGACTGAGGTGGGGGGATCACCTGAGCCAGGGGAGGTGTAGTGAGCCATGATCATGCCACTGCACTCCAGTCTGGGAAACAGAGTGAGACTGTCTCAAAAAAAAAAAAAAAAAAAAAAAAAAGAAACACATCACACTTTCTGAAGAGTAGATATAATGTATATGTACAATTTGAAGATCAGAATTGCCAGAACCTTACAGGACCCGTGTGTGCCTGTCTCAATCATATCCTCCTATCCTGCCCACCAAGAGGTAACCACAATCTTGAATTCTGTGTTAACAATTCCTTTCTTTTTTTAAAAAATGGTTTTGCTACCTATGTATGTATCCTGAAACTATATTCTGTTCAGTTTCTCCAGTGTTTGAACTTGAAGCATGTGAAAAACTGTTTTGGGTACTCATGCGTGACTTGCTATTTTTGCTCATTGCCATGTTGTTGAGATGCCTCCAAACTGATGTGTGTGGCTGTGGCTCATTCATTCCCACAGCTGTATAGCCTTCCTTTCTTTGAAAATACCATAATGCACATATCCATTCTGTTCCTGCGGGCCATTTGGGATGCTCCCAGTTTCTGGCTGTTATGAACAGTGCTGCTGTGAGCACCTAGGCTTGGGTCTCCTCGGGCATACGTGTGGGGCTTTCCCTAGGGATGCGTCCTAGTGGAATGGTTGGGCTGTGGGCATGTGCATCTTTGACATGGCTCATATCAAATCATTTTCCAAGCGGTTGTGCCAGTGAACATGGGAGTAGCCCTGTGTGTCGTGTTCCACTGCCCGTATCCTCTCAGCACTTGGTTCACTGGACACACTACCTACTCTCCAAATGCACCGGCCTCTGCCTGAGTGTCCCTCCCAGCTCCCACACCGGCTCAGGACTCCTTGACTTTCATCTGCAAAGCCTTCTTTGACCCTAGGAGGCCAGACTGGCATCCCACCTCGGGCTCCACAGCACCCTGTACCATGTGGGATGCGAGTTAGCTACTGACTTGTCTGTCTCCCTAACTGCTCTAAGGGGTCCTTGAAGGCAGGGCCATGTGTCATTCACTGCTGTCTCTCTGGAGTCCAGCACAGGGCCTGATGCATAACTGGTTTGCACGAACATTTATTCAATTTTGTTGATAAGAAAAAAGGTGACAGTGAGGCTGGAATCAGTTTGGGGCACGAGGAAGCTGTGGGGTGCTGAGCCACAGCTGGAGGCTCAGCACAGGCAGGGGCATCACGGAGTCAGGCTCCAGGGCCACAGCCACACGGTCAGCCTGCCATGTGTACAGACCCTGAAGGAGGAAAGAGGCAGTGAAACCAGAAGTCAGGACCTCCATCCCCTGCCTCAGGGACCCTTTCCACCTGTACATGGAGGTGGGTGGCAACATGATTGAAAGCAGACCACTTGGGGTGGAATCCAGGCTCCGCCACTCACTGGGTACATGACCTGGGCTAGTCACTGAAGCTCTCTCTTTCTCAGTTTCCTCATCTATAAAATGGGGGCAATAATATCTCCTACCTCACAGGATTATTATAAAGATTAAATTAAATGAGTTCATACTAGTAAAGCATTTAGAACAGTACCTGGCACATGACAAGTGCTACAGAAATACTTATGACAGAAATGGCTGGGCACAGTGGCTCACACCTATAATCCCAGCACTTTGGGAGGCTGAGGCAGGCAGATCACTTGAAGCCAGGAGTTTGAGACCAGCCTGGACAACATGGTGAAAGCCTGTCTCTACTAAGAATACAAAAATTAGTCAGGCATGGTGGTTCATGCCTGTAGTCCCAGCTACTTGGGAGGCTGAGAAAAGAGAATCGCTTGAACCCAGGAGACGGAGGTTGCAGTGGCCAAGCCTGGGTGACAGAGTGAGACTCTGTCTCCAAATAGAAATCAAATCAAATCAATCAATATTTATGGCATAGAAATGATAAGGGTGGGGGGCTGGGCTGCCCCCAGTGGGCCCCCAGGGGACTTTCACTCCCAGGACCCTTAAGTACACTCTCTTGGGGAAAATCTCTTCACGGGTCCTTCCTGTTATTCTCGAGCCCTGGCTTCTGTTTATTGCCCTCTCACTGCTATCTGAGTTGACCGCGATGTGCAATGACAGGGTTATTTGTCTGCAGGTTTAGTCTGCTCCCCCACTCCCCTGCAGGCTGCCATGAGGCTGTGGCTGCCATGGCTACTTCTGTTTTCCCATGGAAGATGCTGGCCGTGGGGTGCTGGGTAGGGTATGTGGAGGCTGGTTCAGATGTGGCCCTGTCCTGGAAAAGCTCACAGAGACTTCTGACTTGCTGAGAGTCCTGACTGTTTGGGACGTTGGGGGAGGAAGTAGGGCAGAGCAGATTCTCAACTCCAGCAAAGCCAGTGAACACAGGGACATGTCTTCATAGGAGGTAACACTGGTGCTGAAGCTAAAGTAATCTAATTGGCAGAGAAGATTCTGGAAGGGGACACAGCACGAGCAAAGGCAAGGACGTGTACCATATTGCAAGGCCCATTACTGGAATCCTCAGGTGCTCAGAGTCGGGAGCACACAAGGGTGTCTGAAATAGGTAAAGGGAGGGAGGGACAGGCTGCAAAGGTCTTTCATCACCTCTCCCCCAAGCCTAGGCTTTGCGTTTGGAGGTCCTGGACAAAACAACCTTTTGAAGGAGACTTTAGGACACCTCGGCCCCTGGGCACATTGTTCAACTACCCCGCTGTGTCTGACAGAGGAGGGTCTGAGAGAAACCAACAGCTTGGTGCTGTTTGATAGAAAAACGACAATAAACAGGGCTGTGGGTGGACAGATCAAAGGGTTCTGCTACCATAGCAACTGAGGGACAGGCCAACCCTAAAATAAAAAGGAGAAAAATAGGCACCTGCCAGGAAAGGTTCTGAGAGAAATCTCAACACATGATGCAGGGACTGCCTATCTGGGCCTTGCCTTGGACAATCTGGGTGGCCCTGGGCGCTGGATAGTACCTTTCCAGGCTCAGTTTCCTTATCTACACAGTAAGGCACTTCCGCAGCACCTCAGGACTCCTCAGTGTTTGAGAACCATAGCCTTGGAAAATCTGGAATGTGCTAGGGTCTATGCCCAGAGCCATTGATAGCAACAGTTCTTATTACAGAATAGAAGGAAGACAGGTAAGGGCCATAATAGCAAACCATCAGCTAGACATATCAGACTGTGCAGGTTTACCTTGTCTAAATGGTCCAGCAGGACAGGCATCCCCATTTTCATAGTCTGTTGACTCAGGCTGACTCTAGCCCACAGCTGGAGCCTTGAGGACCCCTCGTGCATACTCAGCTCCCACCTTCATCCAGAATACAAGTGGCAGCCATTCAGCCTCCCCAGTCCACTGCTGGGCTCCACACCGAGCCACCTGTGCTGGTTTTTGTCCACCTGGCCTAGCGCCAGGCCTTCCACGAGCTCTGCCTGACTCACCCTGCTCTCATTCTCTGATCTCCTGAGCCCTCACTCTGCCCATTCATTACTTGACTTTTTCTCCTCATCTTTACAATGGGAGAACATTTCCCTGCCCTACTCACTTCCCAGATCTGTGGCCAATGAACAACGGTCTAAATAAGCCAGTAAAACTGCCAAGAGCTGCCCAGGTATTGAAAGGCAGGGTTAGGTAGTGGGTGAGAGGGTAGTAAGTGGTATTGTCACTAACTTGCTAGGTAACCTTGGGTAAGTTATACAGCCTCTCTGGTTTCTGTTTCCTCATCACTAAAATGGGGTTAAGGACAGCATCTACTTCCTGGAATTGC
This sequence comes from Cacajao melanocephalus, assembly GCA_963573385.1. NCBI lineage: Eukaryota > Metazoa > Chordata > Mammalia > Primates > Pitheciidae > Cacajao > Cacajao melanocephalus. The sequence goes on from CAUYLG010077331.1 coordinate 23,483, forward strand.
TGTGAGGATCAAACAAGTTAACACATGAGGCCAGCTGTCATCATCATCATCACTCTTTAGTATCATCATTGCTTGTTATTACCACCGCCCCAGGCTCTCCCTAGCTCAGGGGCCCCGTTAGCCAATGACAGCTCTTCCTAGTGTTGACATTCTGTCTGGATTTCTAAATTCTGGTGGTGGGTGAGGAATTCCCATGGGATGAAGTGGGGACCCACCCAGGTGTTCTGTGGCCCACCTTGCAGGATGAATGGTGACCAGATGTCCCCCCTGCCATTCCAAAAGTAGCCTGTCTGCTTGAGTGGACTTGGTTCCTGCCCCCTTATTCCCTGGGCACAGCCAATGTTGGCTCTGCCCTCTTTGCCAGTTCTGCTTGTGTCTGTCTGGAGTCCTGCTTCCTCCCAGGAGTATGTGAAAGGGGGTGAGGGGGAGGAACATAGTTCTCATCCTAAATGGCATTCTCTGATGCTGCTCTGAATAAGCTGAGCTGAGTAAACCCTCTGTCTCGAGATAAATGAGGCTGAGCAGCTTATGTTCTAGAAAACCTTCTTGTCTAGAAGGATAAAAGCCTTGCCCCCAATGCATAGACTGACCATTTCTGGTTTAGTTTAAGAACTCACACGAAATTGCACAAAAAGATTTTTCTAATAAAGCAGTGACAGAAAAAGAGATTCTCATTTTTCAGTAGAATTTGTTACAGTGTATAGAAATCCTTCCAATAGCACACCCCACTGTAGCCCAGCTCTACCCCGCAAACACAAGTCTAACTATTCTAAAAGAAAGTCCACAAAACCACAACCTCCAAAGGGACTCAGACTTCCCTAATCTGGAGAATCCTAGAAGGACCAGTGCAGGTTCAGGGCAAGGCTGACTGCAAGACAATTAAAAAATATATTTAATAGTACTTTTACATAAGGCCCTTTATTTTAACAACAAATATCTGATATCAAATGTGTGAAAAGAAATATATTGCTCATCACTTTGAAAATAATACAGTATCTAGAAGGAGCTTTCAGAATGTTTATTCCCTAGTAGCACTTTTTTGGAGACTTACTTTAAAGTTGGGATAAATATGCAATGTCATTTCTCAAGTGATGGATCCTATAAATGAAGGCTTCTAAAATGTATGAGAATATACTCTTCTTTTTTGGGGGCGGAGTATGGAGTTTCACTCTTGTTGCCCAGGCTGAAGTGCAATGGCACGATCTTGGCTCACTGCAACCTCCGCCTCCTGGGTTCAAGCGATTCTCCTGCCTCAGCCTCCTAAGTAGCTGGGATTACAGGCATGTGCTAATTTTTAGTAGAAACAGGGTTTCTCCATGTTGGTCAAGCTGATCTCCAACTCCTGACCTCAGGTGATCCGCCTGCTTTGGCCTCCCAAAGTGCTGGGATTACAGGTGTGAGCCACCGCGCCTGGCCTGAGAACATACTCTTTTAAAAAGCCCAACAGTTCCCCTTCATTTTGCATGCATTAATATTAAACTCAACTTCTTTCACGGCACCTTATATTTGGCCTCCCTGGAATACTACGTATAAAATGGAATGAAATGGAACTGAGGAAGTGTTCCCAGTGGGGTACTGGGCAGTCTGAGAGCTGCGCAGCCTCCCTTTCCTCATGTGCCAGGGGCTGCATCTGCAGGCTTCCCTCCTGCCACCACTGGGGGCTTACCTCCATGCTGTACTTCTCCACTGTCCTTCGCAGTGGGTCCACGGCCTGCCAGCAAATCAGGATGCACAGGTCAATCAGCAGCATGCCCCCCACGATCACAAGCAGTTTCTGGTCCTTGATGATCTGCAGAGCGGGAAGGAGTGGAGGGGAGCCGATGTGAGAGACAGCTTCCCACACAGCAACTGGGGGCCCGGGGCGGTGGGGGAAACTGTATCATGAACCCCCAGCTGGACAGTCTCCTGGAATCCCCACCACCCACAGGATAAATCAAGCCAAGCTCCTCTGCTTGACATTCAAGGCCTTTCACAAGCTTGACCTTATCACTCCCCAAATACGCGTGTATTTTGTGGAAGTTTGGCCACCCTTGGTCCCTGGCCGAGCTGTGATTTTCACCCTCCACGTCTTTGTAGGTGCTAGTTCTTTTGTCTGGAACACCTTATTCTTTTTATCTGGCAAGCTTCTAATAATCCTTAAACACCCTGGTCAATTGTCACCTCCTCCATGAAGTCCTCTCTAACTCCTGCAGCACAACTAATTACTCCATAGCACTTTGTCCACATCCTTAATTATCAGGAGGAACCAGTAGTAACAACAATGAGAAGAAGAGCTAACGTTTAACGAACACTCACTCTGTGCCTGTCTCTAGGTTGATGGTTTCAGAGGCAATGTCTCATATAAAGACAAATATTGTTATTATTCTCATTTTACGGATGAGCAAACAGGCTTGGAGGGGGCTAAGTAACTTGTTCAATGTAATAAACTGAGTAAGAGATGAAGCCTGGATTTGGACCGAGCCCTCTTTCTCTGGAATTCACATCCTCAAACATTTACAGCACCAATTAGAAGCTATATTAAGTTGTATACACATCTTCCCTCCTCAGTAAACTGGGAGCCCGCGACAGAAAGAAAGTTGTTTTCTTTGTGTTCCCTTAGCACCTACCAGGGCCTGGCATGCAGTAGCTACTTAGAAGTCTGATGAATTGAATCGACATGAAAGAATATAAAAAGAAGAAATATAACTCCCATTCCTCTTTGCAGCCTGGGATATTTTTATCGCTCTGTGAGACTCCTACCCCACTTTACATCTGTTTGATAGGGATCAGCCTGGAGATAAATATTTTCAGTGCCAAAGCTGACCTGTATTTCACTCACTTCATGTTTATATAGCCCCTCACTCTCCAGAAAAACTAATTTGATGAAGCAGTTCTGTGAAAAGACACACAGAAAAACAAACAAAACTCAGGCAGAAGCTTAAGAAATATCGCCAGGTTTGGTTTTTAACAACTAAAGCCATTTTTAAAGGAGAAATAAAAACTTAAGGGGCCTTTCTATCACTGAATGTAAAAAGAACACGAAGAAAGTGTTGGCTCAGTTACTGCCAAGGAGATCAAATCCAGCAAAACCACTTTACCTGGAGGTGGGGGACCGGCAAAGCCCACTCTGAGATTTTCAAGGATATGGTGAACTCCTGGTGCTTTAGAGAAACCCAGCTTAACTCTCACCCCCTGGGAAACTAGGCAACTCCCTGACAGTCTTGAGAAACTGGGGCAAAATGCCTAAGGACTTTAGTAGTTAGGCGACGGGCTGGAAGGAGCCTTTCTATGTGATGCTGATGAGGCTGCTTTAGCCCCCATGCATTTGCCCAGGTATTCCTGACCCCTGGAAGGCCTGGCCTGCACCTTTCTCCTGGCACACTCCCACCCTGATTTCAAGGTTGAGCCCAGGCAGCTTCTCCTCCATGAATGTAGGCATATCCTGCAAGGGGCATAGATGACTTTAAAAGCTGAGCACCAGAATTTTCCTCTTGTAAATATAATAAAGTAAATCCTTCCAATTTAATGGCTCAAGTATGAAGTCTGAGGAAGTGGGATTCTTTTTTTTTTGTCAGAGTCTTGCTTTGCCACTTAGGCTGGTGTGCAATAGTGTATTTTAGGCTCTCTGCAGCCTCCACCTCCTTCTTGAGTTCAAGTGATTCTCCTGCCTCAGCCTCTGGAGTAGCTGGGATTACAGGCATGTGCCACCATGCCCAGCTAATTTTTGCAATTTTAGGAGAGGTGGGAGTATCATTATGTTGGCCAGGCTGGTCTTGAACTCCTGACCTCAAGTGATCTGCCCGTCTCGGCCTCCCAAACTGCTGGGATTACAGGTGTGAGCTACCACACCCAGCTGGGGCAGTGGAATTCTAAAAGATTTAAAAGTAAATGGACCTGAGTTAGAATTCTGGCTCTGTTCCTTGCTACCTGTGTGACCATGGGCCAATCACTTCTTTGCTCTCATTCTGCATTTCTCATTTGTAAAATGGCCAGGGGCAGCGGGAGGGAGAGAGCAGGAGGGCTTCTGTGTTATTCTCCAAGTATGGTATAAAGGAAAGAACACAGGCTTTGGAATTAGAAGACCTCATTCTAATCTCAATTCTTGTCAAGTATGATATTGAGCAAGCTACTTAACTTTGCTAGGTCTGTTTTCTTCTTTTTAAAGTGGAGCTGGCCAGTGATTCCTAAATTGTACAGTTTGTATAAGAATAAAATGAGACGAGGTATGGAAAGCATCTCGTACAGTGTCTGGCACAGAGAAGATGATCAACAAATGGCAGCCGGCTACCATTACTTGGGTTTTGACAATTAGTGATTTCTGTGTTTATGTGTAAGACACAGTGACATCTAGGGGCAAAATGTGATACTGCACCTAAGCTCCACTAGACACAGGATTAATCATCATGTGTGGATGAGTGCATGGTGGGAAGATGCTGAGAATCAGAAGAGAGGACATGGTTATTTTCCTTTTGGCACCATTCACAAAGCCAGGCATGTAACCAGTGTTTGTTCCTAAATGGATTTAGGTTAAGTAGTTACGAATCACTTTTCATGTATTAATTATAGAAATTTATTGAGTGCCTACTCTGAGTCAGGTTCAGGTCTAGGCACTGAAGATGCAACAGTGGACAAAACAAACATTCTGCCTTATGAAACATGCATATTTGTGAGGAAGACTAGCAGTGAAAATTAAACAAGTACACCCATGTATATATAAAATACAATATCAAGGAGAGGTAATTTAAAATAATCTTAAATAATGAAAACAGAGGGAAGGAAGGAAAAGCAAAGAGCTTATCTGAGCACCAGAGACCCCTTGCCTTAGGCAAGGTCATCTCTCTATTCTTAGATTCTTTGACTTCTTTCTTTCTCTTAGATGCTGCCCGAACTTCTCTCTGGGTTATGTCAGTGCCCACTGACGCTATCACATGCACTCCTCTCTCTGGGGGTAGGAGGTACTCAGTGGCAGATGAGAGCAAAGGCACCCAGTAATGATTAAGCACCTGACTCTGGAATCAGATCTAAGTTTGAAATGAACTAACTAGTTGTGTGGTCTTGGGTAATTCCCTTCCTCTCCGAACCAGTTTCCTCATCTAGAACATGGGGATAATATTCACACATGCCACACTAGATTACCAGAGCATGTCTTACAATAGCTGTTCAACAGATGCCAGTGATTTTTACTAAATGTGAGTTCTGAGTTGTTTAGAGCAGGGATTAGCAAACTACTGACTCGGCCCACCATCTGTTTTTGTAAATAAAGTTTTATGGGAACATAGCCATGCTCATTTAAATGAGTGTACCCTCACTTATAGGGGGGTAAAGTAGAGATGGGAAATTTACACCTTTACCATGCTCATTTAAATGGATGTCATTTGCATATTTGCCTATGGTTGCTTTCATTCTATAAAAGCAGAGTTGAGTAGCTGCAACCGAAACAATAGAGCCTGCAAAGTCTTACCTATTGAGTTTTCTGACTCTTTACAGAAAAACTTGGCTGATGCTTGGCTAAGAGAAAAGGGCATTTCTTAATTTTTTCAAAAAACTTCAGATTTTCTGACCTATTCTGACTGGCCTTCCAGTAGAGCCTACTCATTTCTTCAGGGAGCACCATTCGGGGCAAATAGAGCATGGATGGTGCCCCCGGGGTTCAGCTCTCCTGTCATCCTCAGATGGCGCATGCTTCAGGATAGCTGCTAAAAGCCCTCTCGGCATTTTCCTTATGTTGAGCTCAGATGAGAGTCTGAGGGTCTATCCTCAGATGCTTTTCCCACTCATGTTATTGTCTGCAACAGAATTCTAGTCATATTTGTAGTGAACTTCCCTTGTCCTCAAAAAACATCTGCCCCCAGAACAGAAGGTGTCATCTCTGAATTTCTACCCTTGTCCCAACACTTCCATTTGGTCCTAGTATGAGGCAAAATAAAGACTGTAATAAGCCTTCTTAATCTAAAAAGATTTTATAATCGGTCTTTAGAAAAAAGTAACATGCTGTAAAACTACGAAATTTGAAGGCATTAAGTCACCATGTGTCAACACTTTCTTTAATAGGTTTCTTTTCTTTTGATGCTTTAAAAAGTGTGGACACATGGGGCATATGGGGTGAAGTTTGTGTATGCGTGTTTGGGAAGGGCAAGCCATCACGGATGGAGGGAGGAGGGGGTGGGAGCTATGGAAAGAAGAAAAGGATAAAAAGACTGCATTAGAAAAAAGCATATGATTGCATTTGCAAATTTATATAAATCTTATATATATGTCAGTTAAAAAAAAAAATTAAGGGGCCCACTAAAAAAAGTCCAAACTTCCTTAAAAGAAACAAAACAATCACAAATGACAAATATTGTATGATTTAACTTATATGAGGTTCCTAAAGGAGTCAAATTCATAGAAAGGCGAATCATGGTGGCCAGGACTGTGGGGAGAGGAAGGGAGAAGAGGGAGTTAGTGTTGAATGGGTATGCAGTTTTAGTTTGGGAAGATGAAAAGGTTTGGAGATGGATGGTGATGATGGCTGTGTGAACAATGTGAACTGCCAAAGGCTTTCAGTATAAGATTTGGTACTAATTTTGTTGTGAAAATGATGAAGGCTGGATGAGCACATTATTCCAGTGTGAGGAACTCTTTGGGGTCCCTCTAGGCTTTCTAGTGATCCCAGGAGCAGGTTTGTGGTGCTGTGGCTAAGTATTATTTACCAACCAAATTACAGGAGGGTAAGGTAGAGAAGAGAAATTTATATCTTACCCAAATCACCAACTCAATCAGGGAATCAGACTGTTTTGAAAGGGTTGTGACAGTTGTAGTTCAAAATTGGGCTCTACTTCACAGTTCCAGTTTTTTACATAACCAAGTTGGTTTTTATTGTTATAGTTTTGTTTTTATTGGCGTAAAATGCACATAAACTTTGCCATTTTACCTAACCATTTTTAAGTGGAGAGTTCAGTGTCATTAACTCAATAGAGGTTGCCCCGATCCCCTCCATGGGCGAAATTTATCGCACTCATTTCCCTTTCTGTCCCTGACATCACCTTCACCATCCTTGATGTCATTTCCCATGCTGGTCCTGAGGTCCTCCTCTCCATCACAATCGTCTTTCTCTAGACCCCTGGCGACACAATTAACATCTTCTGATGTCCACCTCCGTCACCTTCTAGTCCTCTAACCTCATACCCATTAAGGGACTGTTTCAACTCCCACTGTATCTGATATCATTACTCTTAAAAAAATTTTTTTAAAGTTCTAAAAAGTTAAAAAAAAAAAAGTAAAGAAAGTTTAAAAAGCGGATGAGGGAGCTTGTTTCTCAGATAAGCCCCCTCCCTGGATGCCTGTGCCCACTGCAAGCCTAAGCTCTCAGAATTGGCCCAAGCCCTGGAGGGGGGATCAAGTTTCTCCCAGCTCAGGCAGTGCAGGCGGAAGTGAGCCAAGCCCGTGGCCTCTGGTGACCACACCACATCACCGCCCCACAGGGAGCTTCCAGACAGTTGAACTGCCACTTTCCCTGATGCGTTTTGTCGACTGTTGCCAGACAGTTGGTACGTTCTTGCTTGGCAGTCACGTTAAGAGAGCATAAAGGTCGGTTCCTCATCACAGATGACCATAGGGATGAATCACATACTAGCACAAAGGAACCATCACTGTGCTTCTTCCAAACCAGGACGGAGTTGTCACCAATGGCAGAGCAGCTCTTAAATCAGAGCCGCAGAGCAGGAGGGGCCCCAGAAGTGACCTAGGCCGGTGTTTCTACAGTCTTGGCTTGCTTTGGCCGGGGATGGGGAAAACACAGGCTCCTGGGCTCCTCCCAAGGAGTCCAGTTCATTAGGATCAGGGTGGGGCCTGGGGAACTTGCATTTCTAACAGCTTGCAGGGCAGCCATCCTCAGAAACCCTGACCTAGACCACAAGTTTCCACCTTCCGCGGTGTATCAACATGACCTGGGAAAGCTGAAAAATTACTGATGCTCAGCTCCGGCCCCAGAGCCCTCATTTTAACTGGCCTGGGCTGGGTGACTTCCGGTAGTTTTCAAAAGCTCCTGTGGGACTATACTATGCAGCCAGGGCTGAGGAACACTGGCGTGGCTGGGCCTCTCATCTTACGGAGAGTTGTCATGAATGCTGCTGGGGCCCAGAGATGAAGGACCCCTCCATGCAAGCACAGGAACAGGGCGGCAGAGCAGGGCTCTTTCCTCTCTCTAAATGTAGCCTGTGGATTTCCTAAAGTGGTTCGGGTGTGGGTCGGGAGACAGAGAACAGAATATACCTCCACCTCATCTGGAGAGGGCAGGGGGCTGCAGTCCTGAAGAACCTTGGCAGTGAAGAGGTGGGGTCGGGGGGGTTGCTGAGGAGTGAGAGGTATCACCAGGGCACAGGCAGGAGCTATGTCAATGTGTCCCCATTCTACAGATGAGGACACAGAGGTCCTGAAAGACTAAGAGCTTTGTCTAAGGACACACAGCAGGTCAGCAGTGGAACAGAGATTAGAACTGCAGGCTTCTGTTTTGCCTGCTGGCCTCACTGCGGGGGCTGGCTTGCTGTCTGCCACCAGTGCCAGATAACCAGGGAGCAAAACACAGGCTCAGAGGAAAATCCAGAACAGACTCCATGTTCCATGTGGGGTGAGCCCACAGTGAGGATCTGCAGAGGACGTGTGTGTAAACACGTGATGCCCTCATCAGGATTTGAAGAGTGTGTGCCGGGGGCCAGGGTGTGATGGGGGCACTGAATTGAACAAAGGATTTTTGGTAAGAGGTGTTGTGGTACTAGGAGACCCCTCCCCTGGTGAGAGGAATGGGTGGACTGGGAGAGAACGCTTCCTCTATGACCTCAAATCAAGGGAGAGGCCTTGGCTTCCAGTGAAAAGGAGATCACTGGATGGCTTGATAGGAGTCTTTGCAGCCGGGGGGGACCCTGTGGACTGATGTGTGACTCCTGCTGGAGAAACCTAAAGGGGATGCTGGACTGGCCAGCTTCTCTGAGGATGGAACAAAAGAGAAGCAGCTGCTACAGTGACTCAACCTTGAGTTTGCAGGCGCAAAGGATGCAGGAGTGCCTTCTGCACCCCAGATGCGGGCCACGGGGGAGGGAGAGCCGGTGTGGCCCTGTCCAGGACTAGCTGGAGGGGTGAGGTAACCCCACGGTGGAGAACAGAAGGATGCTCAGGAGCAGGGGAAGAAGCCACAAATAGCCAATTGTGGGAGCATTTCACCTGCGTCAAGAGCACGGCAGGAGAGAGTCCCAGTAATGAGAGAACCAGAAAAGCACCTTAGGAGTCTAAAGGGCCCACTGCCACCCTCACCAGGCCCAGTAAGCCCAATGCCAGCTGCGAGCAAGTGAGGTATTTCCTGCCCCTTCCACTACTCCTGGTTCCAACTCGGGAGGGTTGGACACCTGAGTGGGTGGGATGATGGAGAAAGAACTCAGGCTGGCCAAAGGGAGAAGCAGCCAGCCTGGGCCCCTTTTCCCAAGGCAGGTGGCTGGCCTGCTGCAGGCCTGAGCTGGGAGAGGGAGAAGTTGTGCCACGAATGCTGTTTGAAGTTCTGAATATAACGACGGACTCTACATATTATAATAGTTACTGACCAGAAGGACCTTCAAAATCAAGAGACTTGACATAAATTTTATCCAGAAGAAAGGGAAGAACTAGTACCACTGCAAGATAAAAAGGACAGTGGTGGACAAAGTTTCTTTGTGACTAAGAGTCAAGCTCTGTCACATCATGGCTACACCCAACCACATGGGTGGCGAATGCATTCCACGGTGCGAAGGCTGAGCTCCTGTTCTCCAAGGGCCTCTTTGGAAATGGAATCATGACATCAGGTATCAGCCCTGTTTCACTCCTCTCTTTTAAGGGCTCCCCATTGCCCATAAGCTCAAGTTCAGATTCCTTAATGTGGCTCCTGCCTTCCCTTCCAGCCTCTTCCTCTACCTTTTCCCCACAAACCCTATGCCCCAGGCACACCAAGCCTCTCTCAGCCCCTGACCACCCTCCTCCCCTCTTTAGGCTGCCATGCACAGCTCCTTTGACAAGGTCCCCAGTATCTCCATGCCCTTTGCTTGGCTAACTCTCACTCACCATCCAGGCCCCAGCATAGGTGGCACTTCCTCCATGAAGCCTCCTCTGACTGCACTGTACCCCAGCACCTCCCATATGTCCCCAGCCAGCCCTGATACCTGTGTGTTATAAATGCTTTGTTAACTGTCTGATTTCCCCAGTAGGCTGAAGGTGGCAGGAGGTAGGGATTATGTTTAGCTTGGATCCCCAGCAAATAGCTCAGTGCCTCAAATACAGTATATACTGGCTAGATAAATGCTGAGTGAACATAGCTAACACGGGGTAAAAGTATTTAGCTGGTTGGCTACATTACATGGCGGCAACATTAAGTGATCCCCCGCAATACTATGGGCCACCCTGAAACAGAAGAGGAGCGATTACCTTCTTCTTCATTTTCACATTTTTGAAGATGGCGTGGACTCTCCAGGTCTTTGCAAACATGGCCCCAAAAGCGGTTGTGTAGCCCACGGTGAGAATCCAGGTCCTGACCTAGAGGCCGTGAGAAAACAGAGGTATTGACCTTCCTTAGGTAGAGGGACTTCATCAGGTATGAGACCACCCTGCAGGGGGAATCTCCATGATGGAGACAAATACTCCTCTCTGCATATTGTTCAGTTTCACTGGCATCTTTCAATCAAATTTCCATTCAATAGACATTTGGTTCTATCAGCCACTTACCAGACCCAGGGTACTGGGCACACAGGAGTGCAAGATTCAAATCCTGCCTTAGATGGGCCCAGAGAGCCAGCCAGAGGGAGAGCCACAGAGGGTCCCCAGGACTGCTGAGGGACCACCAAAAGGTGATGGTCCAGCCCTCTGGCCTTCACTTCCTCTCCTCCCTTCCTTCTTCCTGCTGCCCAGCCCTCTCCCCACATGGTCAGGCCATGTGGCTACTACTGTCCAGTGTGACTTTGGAAGGCCAGTTAGTCAGCATGGGCCAGCCTGGCCGCTGAGCCCACACTGAGACCTTGGTCCCTGCTCAGGACTGAGGCCCTGTCTGGCTCTGACCTAGTCCCCAGGAGTAAGGTGTGCTCGGACCCCTAGCCCTGGGTTGGTGACTAATGGGAACAGCTAGCCCTGACATGAGCCTACAACTTGGATCCCTGAAGGCTGGAACAGGCTGGCCACCACCTGGTAGGTCTGAAGGGCCTCCAGGATGCCACCTTCACCTGTACTGCCTCACTCCCAGAATGCCCAACCCTCACCAGTTAGACTGGACACCCTCTAATACCAGGAGACTTGCACATCTCCAGGTGGGCCCCACATCATGGTCTAGCCCTGGGCTGTGCACCACCGAGTTCTGGAGCCTCCCACTCACTGGGATGGAAAAGCCACGTGCCCCGTGAGTTGCAGCTCTGAGTGTGAGTCTTTGCTCTCCCTCAGCTCTGTTGAGCTTAGTTTCCTTTGAAAGGTTCCAACCTTCCTTGGCTGAACACAAGACAGAAAGGTGGATGTGGTGGGGGAGAAAGAGAGGCAGCGAGGCTGCAGCAGACAGCTCAGGCCCCTGCATCCAGAGGAACTGGGCACAGAAGCTTTGCTTAGCTTCCCCAGGCCCCTTCTAGTTCAGGGCTGGCTGCCACCAGCACATGTAAGAAGTTTCCAAGAAATGTTCCCAGCCCATTCCCTTTATGGATTCATTCTGCTCCTGCCTTTCCAGCAACTTGACTCTTCAGGTTTTCAGAGACAGAACACTTTGCATTTCCATTTTATTTGTAAAAGTAGGAGCTATTTTTAGATTGCAAGGCCAAGCCACTAAATCAAGGGAAGGGCAACAGCATCCCAGCGCTTGTTCAGAAACACAGGCCTGTGAAGTGTGTATGCTATGGGGGTACAGGTGGGCACTTAGCCTTCTATTTTCTTTCTTTCTTTCTTTTTTAATGAATGAGGTTTTTATGTTGCCCAGGCTGGCCTCGAACATGTAGCCTTGCCTCCTCAAGCAACAGGACAACTAGCCTGAGCCACAGCAGCTCCCTCTTTCATTTTTAAATTTCACAAACCAGGAGAAATCAGATGGGTAAAAATGAACCACAGTGCTTTAGAAAGAATGTAGAATCATCACACTATTACCCAGATGATAATAAAAGGTTAAAGAAAAGTATGCAAAAAAGGGAGCGGGAAGAGCCAGTTCCAGAGAATTTAGACCTGAGCACATTCAATGACCAGATACGTTTGTCATCTGTCAGAGGTATGTGGGACTTGAGAGTTGAGAGTTCATCTCATTCATTCATTCACTCATCCATTAGTTAGTTTGCTCATTTGTTCATCTGCTCCTTCAACAAGTATTATTAGGCCAGAGGCAAAGTATATAAGAATAAAAACAAACAACAACAACAACAAACACCAAGGTGATTTTTTGGAGGTGTCAGTCGAGTGAGGAAATCCCTTAGCAGATGAAGAAACTGAGACCCAGCACATTTAAGATATTTCCCTTACCCACACCATACAGCTCCAGAGCTGCGCGTGGAGCTCAATGCCTCGTCCTGGTCCAGGCCTCTCTTCCCGACACCCTGCTGCCGCCTCCTCCTCAGATGGAGTCTCCTTAACCCAAATCAGGTTTGTCTACACCTAGAAACCGGCTGTCAAAGAACCAGGACATACCCAGAGGGAGCAGCTGACCAACCTGTAACACCCTCCAGGGACTTCAACACACTTGTAAAGCTGATTTATTGACGTGACTGTGAAGACCAATGGTCTACAGCATTTTTGATAATGTTCTCTTGAACACGTTCAATTTTACATATGAACATATACAGAACATGGCATTTTAAAAAGGATCAACAAAGATGAAGTAATATGATTTTTTACCTCATCCTGTGGCTGACAAAGATCTATTTTGAGGAGATGTGTCACTCCAGTGTGCTAAGCACTTTTTTTTTCTTTTTTTGAGATAGGATCTCACTCTGTTGCTCAGGCTGGAGTACAGTGGTGCAATCACAGCACGTTGCAGCCTCTATTTCCAGAGCTCAAACAATCCTCCCACCTCAGCCTCCTGAGTAGCTGTGACTGCAGGCATGCACCACCATGCCTGGTTAATTTTTTTTAATTTATAGTAGAGACAAAATCTTGCTATGTTGCCCAGGCTGGTCTTGAACTCCTGAACTCCAGTGATCCTCCTGCCTCGGCCTCCCAAAGCATTGGGAGTACAGGCATGAGCCATCGCATCTGGCCTTAGAGTGCTAAGCATTCTTCATATTTGCTTTGACTTATGTTTTCTTGAAACAATGATTTCCAGGCCACTTGTCTATTGTGAGGGCTAAATTCATTAAGACTCAACCATATAATTAGTCAAGTTAGTTAAAATTCAATAATATAAATTTAACCTGGCATCTGGAAACTGCAATATGCTGCCATAAACTAAAAGCAAAGAATAGCTGAGGATGCTGAGGCAGAAAAGAGTTAACATAGCAGGCCTGAGACCGTTATCCTTAGAGAGGTCTGATTTGAAGGTTGGTCCTTGGCTGGTATCTGAGAGCTTGGATTCTGGACAGTTCCCACCATTCCCTCAATGATAAGAGCAGCTCACTGTGCCTGAACTGGTTGTGCAAACGGCGTGGTTTATGCTGAACACTTCCTTCCTTCTGGGAGTCTGGAATTTTGTTACGTAGTAGGCAGACGGTGTCGACATATCCAGCCCCCAACTAAAAACCCTGGACACGGCATCTCTAATGTGCTTCCCTAGGCAGCGTTTCACACATGTGGTCGCTACTCATTGCTGGGGGAATTAAGCTCGTCCTTTGCAACTCCACTGTGATATGGCTATTGGAAGCTGGCACCTGGTTTCCCCCGGACTTTGCCTCCCCATGTGTCTTTTCCTTTTGCTGGTGCTGCTGTGTATTCTTTCAGTGTAATAAGTCATAGCTGTGAGTATGACTGTATGCTGAGTCCTGAAAGTCTTACTGAATCATTGAACTTGGGATTTGTCTTGGAGACTCAATGCTGCACCCCACTGCTGTCTGGTGTAGACAACCGACCAGCCACCTTGCCTTTGGGAGCGTTCCTGCCTACAACCACCAGACACCTACTGCCAGGGCTTCACGGTCAGTCCCCGGATTAAGTGTTAGCCCAGTTTAAGTCTCTGGGATTTAAACCCAGCACTGCCCCACAGAGCCCTCAGGTTAAACTCCAAACTCTTAGCAGGGCACAGCTCCCCTAACTCTACCTCTTCTGACATTCCTCAAGTCATCCTGCTCTGCTCAACCTTTCCCTCACATCACACTGGCTCATGCTGCTGGATCTGACATGCGCTGTTTCCTCCATGCAAAATGCCATTCAGTGTTCAATGTTCTTCACAATTTCTCACGCATCCTCTGAAATCCAAACTCATGAGCCACCTCCTCTGAGAAGCCTGCTGAGACCTTGCAGGGAGGTCACGGTTCCTCCTCATGACGTCTGCCTTCAAGCACGTTTCTGCTCTGCTGGTCACACAGAGATGACATCTATCTGATCACCTGTCTGCCTCTCCCACTAGATGGAAGCTACTGGGAGGCAGGGGCTGCTTTGCCCACCTTTACATCTCTGGAGCCAAGAGGAGACAATCAGGCTGAATGGGACAGGTTAGGAGGTTGTGAACTCTCTGTCACCACAAATGTGCAAGTTGAGCCCGAGCAAGCAAATGAAAGGAAGACCACAGAGAGAACTAGAGCATTTGACAGCAAAAGAGGCTGAGTTCATGGCCTCAGCTGCCCCTTCCACATGCTGTCTGGCAGGTGGTGAGCTCCCCATCACTCCACATATTCAAGCAAAGCTTGGAAGTCCCCCGCTTCTCCCCCTCCATTAGAATGTTGCAGGGGCATTCCCTGCACTGAGGGAGGTTTCATTTAATGACATCCCAGGTGCCTCCCTTCTATGTGGCTCTGTGTTGCCAAATAAACTAGAAGGTTTCATCTGAAGGGTTCTAATGATTCTGTTTCCCAATATGTTGCCTCCAATACAAGTCTCCACTGTTTCATCAACACCAGAGAAATAGCTACTTCACTTCTTCTCCTAAAGTCTTACATGTGTTTATTTTTCTGATGTTAACATCTTTCTTTTTCTCCCCTTAGCTATCAAGTACTGGGCCCCCTCTGCAAACTGCCTTGAACCTAATACATGCAGGGGGAAGAGAAACTTTAGGCAGGCAGTTCCCAGCTCAGCCCCCGCTATGAAAAAGGAAAAAGAAATGAGAGCAAATTTCCAAATGGAAGGAAAAATCTGCCCACAACAATTCTGCTCAGGCACTTGCTCCACCGATTTCATGAAGTATACCTGGCAGGGTGAAGGGCTTTCATTGCCCTTCTGGGGATCAGCATGAAAATGGACACACAACCTCTGTGAGCAGGCCTGTTCTGACATGAAGGGCGGGACTGCTGTGCTCCGGGCCTCCTTGTCACCACAGATTCGTGTGGGCCTCAGGCCAACAAGTCAGAGGGAGGAGCAAGCCCTGGTAGCTGGCTGGACACAAGGGGCAAGTCACTCTTCCGCAGTCCAAAAGGTTCTCTAAAGGGCCTTTTATTTCATTCTGACTGCTCACCCCAGGCCATCAATAGTGAGAAGGAGGGAAGAAACTCCCAGACTGCCCCAAAGCAAGCCCCAGACCACTGTGAGGTATGAGGTGGGGGAGCTGAGAGGCCTTAGGTCTCCAGGGCCCATCTTGTCTTCCTGGGACAGGGGTGACAAATAAATCCTAACATGATGAGACTCTGAAGAGCAGCCTCTAGAAACAGCTCCAGAAGACCCTGTCTTGCTCAGGGTTTTTTAGGTAAGACCTGTACAGAAAATCTTCTCTAGAGTTTAGAGTTCAGCAGAGCCTTTCTGGGGGAATGGTGCCAGGGGACACTGGTGACTCAGGACCCACAGGAGTACTCTGGAACCCAAGTCAGGGCCTAGGGGGCATCTTAGGAGCCTTGGGGGCAAATCAGAGAAATGTGCCCCCTCTGGGCCCTTTTTTTTGAGATGGAGTATTGCTGTGACACCCAGGCTAGAGTGCAGTGGCGTGATCCTGATTCACTGCAACCTTCCCCTCCCCGGTTCAAACGATTCTCCTGCCTCAGCCTCATGAGTAGCTGGAACTACAGGTGTGCACCACCATGCCTGGCTAATTTTTGTATTTTTAGTAAAGACAGGGTTTCACCATGTTGGCCAGGCTGGTCTCGAACTCCTGGCCTCGTGATCTGCCCACCTCGGCCTTCCAAAGTGCTGGGATTACAGGCATGAGCCACTGTGGCCAGCTAAGACATGTGCCCGGCCTCTCTGCCCCTTTCTGAAGGACTCCTCTCCTCAAGGACCTTGTAGCCAACAAACTCCAAGAACTTGGCTCAAAGGGCAGATCACAGGCCAAAATTCAGCTCCTGCCCTTGATGCCAACACGCTTGTGTCGTGCAGAAAGTGCACAACTGCCCTTGGCGGCCTTGGCTTGGGCCACAGAACAATGCAGAATGAGGGAGAGGCCTTTCTTCCTATTCCCCCTACAACCCCAGAAGGTGCATCAGGACTGGAGGTTGGGGAGCTTTTTGGAAGCGCAGCATTCTCAGATGGGTGGTGGCAGGAGCGGGGTGGGACATGGTGGGGAGGGGGCTGCTGTGTGCCTTCCTGCAGCTCTGTGGACAGAAGACATGGAAGAGTGGGTGTCAGGGCCAGAGAGGAAGGACTGAGTGGCCACACTATGGTGACTACAGCTGCTGAGAATTTTGCAGGCAAGTATGGTGTATTGTTTAGGACTTCCAGAAATAACTGGAGCTCACTCAGAGGGGTCCCTTATTTTAAGTCTTCCCTGATTCTTCCCTGGCTTCTGGGCCTTACCCATTCCCCTAGGTCTATCTCTGTCAGTGTATACAGCATAGAAAATAGGAACTGTTTGTGTAATTAGGTTTTCCGTCTGCACTGCCAACTCCCTGAGGACCATGATCTGTGGCTAGTAGGTGTCTGGGAGTGTTATCATATGAATGAATGAACCGTGGGAACAAGAGCGCTGAGCAGAGCCAGGGGTTGGCCCACATGTGGGGTGTCTGGGAAAGGAGGCTATCATCCTACTTATTGGCTCGGGAGTTTGGGGAGTCCCTGGTTCCTGCCTCAGCTTCCTCCTCTGGAAGGGAGTTGGGGGCGGGGAGGCCGCTGTCTTCAAGTGGGCATCTGTACTCCATCCAGGACTCCAGCTGGCCCAGTCAGGCCCTGCAACAGCTAGTCCCTGTGGCCCTCTCCCCGAGCTGGTCTGGACCTGCCAGGCAAGGTCACCATCAAACCCTGTGGGTTATCTCCTGGCCCACCAGCCTTCCCACTGCCTTCTGAAATCACAAGGCACGTTATCATGGCCGCCATGAGAGCCCACCTGCAGAAACAGCCCCCAAACTCACATTATTAAATTGTTTTACTTCTCAAGTGCCACAAAAAGAAATCCCCACACAACAACAAAAAAATAGTCACAGGTTTATGGCCTTTTAACTAAAAATGTTTCGTTAATTCCTACCAGACTTGAATTTACTCGGAGGCCAAGTGGGTGTTCCTAGGCAGCCTTTACCTTTCTAGTTAAAGTTAGAAAATCTCAGTACCCCCATGAGGGCAGAAAGAGGGCATCACACTTGCCAGACCAGTGCCTGGGCCTCCCATGCCCCATCCCTGTCCAGCTTCTGCCCATCCTGAGCAGGGTGAAGAGGCTAAAGGTGTGCTTTGGGACTCGAACTCCACCCTGCCAGCTGTGATGAGACTGCCTTGCTTCCCGAGGTTTGAGGGTGGAGGCCACACCCTGGTGTCTTCCAGCCCAGGAGCTCCTTCCCTCCCACAGCTGGGCCCCAGGAGACCAGGCTTCTGGTGCTTCCATTTCTCTTACACAACCAGTCTCCAAGAGACAAACACAAAAATAAAGCACCAGGTACTAATCTAATCCCTGCTCTTCAAAGTGCGGTCTGGGGATGTGGTGTCAGCATCCCCTGGGAAGTCAGGAATGCACAGGCCCCCTTCTGGACCTGCTGAGCCAGAACCTGCATTCCGTCCAGACCCCCAGGTGGCTCAGTGCACACTGAGCAGCACTGTCTGTGCTCGCAGAAGCCGGGATGGGGGCCTCCCTTTGGTGGGGTGGGGGCAGGGAGGAGCAGATAGGAACTGGAAGGAGACAGGAAGGGCCTCTGGGATGCTGGTAAGGTCCTGCTTCTTGATATGGATCCTGGATTCACAGTTGAGTTCAGTTTGTGAAAATTCACTGAGTGGCATGCTTATAATCTATATATACTTTTTTTTAGTAGAAAAATAAATAAAAGAGTTGGGGTGGTCAGCAAGTAGAGGCAGCTGGGAGCTAAAACTGAGCCACACTCTTACGAGTACCCCTCAGGGCAGCCCTGGGCCGAACTGGCTTCTTAGGCCAGATTCTAACCGCTACATGGCTGCAGCGTCCTCAGAGGTCCTGTCTTGTGTCATTCTTACCTCCCTCGCTGCCTGTCCCAAGGCCCCTTTCAGCACTCAAGGTGGCAGAGGCAGCCACCAGCTTGACTGTGACTTAGGCAGAACCCATGTCTGTTCCTGCTCCAGTTTGGGCAGAGCAAGGCCACAGAAGGCCAGAAGTTGCCATGGATACCTACACCAAACCAGCCAGCACCAACTGGGTTTCCCAGACTCTTTAAAAAAATTTTTTTGAGACGGGGTCTCCCTCGGTCACCCAGGCTGGAGTACAGTAGTATAATCTCTGCTCAGTGCAACCTTCACTTCCCCAGTTCAAGTGATTTTCCTGCCTCACCCTCCCAAGTAGCTGTGACTACAGGCAACTGCCACCACACCCGGCTAATCTTTGTATTTTTAACAGAGACGAGATTTTACTATGTTGGCCAGGCTGGTCTCGAACTCCTGACCTCAGGTGATCCACCCGCCTCAGCCTCCCAAAGTGCTGAGATTACAGGCATGAGCCACTGCGTGTGGCCTCCCAGCCTCTTCTTCAACCTAAGTTTACTCTGCTTTATCAGTGTCTCTCTTAATGATATCCAGAGGTGAACACAATTATCTGGACAGAGTCCCATCATTCATTCATACATAATGATGATGACTAAGATGTACGAAGTCTTACTGTGTGGCAGGCACTAAGTGCCTTACATACATGATCTCATTTAATCCTCACAACCCTATTATTGTCATCCCCATTTTACAGAAGAGTAAGATTCAGAGATGTTAAATAAGGTAAACAAAGCCACACATTAGGAAGTAGTGCAGCTGGGATTTGAATACAATCAGTCCCACAGCAGAACCTCTCTCTTTTGTGCTAGACACTCTAATATAGTCTGGAGAGGCATCAAAAATGAAATAGTCTAAAACCACTGAATTGTATACATTAAAAGGGCAAAATATATGGTATATGGATTATAGCTCAATTTGCAAAAATCTGAGACAAAAATGTTGGTAATATTGGCTGGGATAAGTAGTTACCAGATTCCTAAGAACTTAGTTGACCTTTTCTTTCCTGGTATTAGCCAACTAATAAAAAAAATCAGAATTTTTTTTTTTTTTTTTGAGACAGAGTTTCGCTCTTTCTGCCCAGGCTGAAGTGCAATGGCACGATCTTGGCTCACTGCAACCTCTGCCTCCCAGGTTCAAGCGGTTCTCCTGCCTCAGCCTCTTAAGCAGCTGGGATTGCAGGCATGCACCACCATGCCCAGCTAATTTTGTATTTTTGTAGAGACAGGGTTTCTCCATGTTGGCCAGGCTGGTCTCGAACTCTCAACCTCAGGTGATCCACCTGCCTTGGCCTCCCGAAGTGCTGGGTGGGATTAAAGGTGTGAGCCACCACACCCGGCCAAAAATCAGAATATTCTTGTTTTCAAAAAGAATGGAACATCTCAGGCATCTTTGTGGTCCAACAGAGCTAGTTTTAAGCTTCATCCCTGTTGCCTAGCAGTGTGCGACAGAGCTTGTTTTCTGTCCCGTAAGGTGGGGACAGTGAACTTGGCCTTGTCAGGTGGTCGTGAAGGAAAGGCTGCCCCCTGGCTGAAAGACAGCCTTGGCGAATCACAGGGGCTGAGGGTACAGGCTCGAGAAGTTAACATGAAGCTGTTGATTGCCCCACACCTGGGAATGCTTCTGAGAGCCCAGGAAGCTGTGGAGGCCCACGCTGGGATGGAAGGTCCACCTGGAGCCTCCTCATCCTGTCTGCATTCTTACTCCTCCCACGCGCGAGCTGGCGTTTCTGCCTCAGATCCACAAGGAAGGCGAGTGCTCTTTCCCTTCCCCACCTGCTGGGCTCCTTGTCTGGGCAAACAGGGGCTGGGATCCCAGAGCCAGGTCAGCTCCACTGAGGGGGTCCCTCTCTTCCCCCTGGCACTGTGGCCCTGGCCCACATCCAGCACCGTCCTTGCAGGCAGCTCCATGTCCACAGGGGCCACGTTGCTATGGTGACTCCACTACCCACACAGTGTCCAGGGAGACAGCACGGGGTATAGCTGGAGCTGTTCTCAAGACTTGCAGAAACCGGCACTGACAGGCTGGGAAGATTCCGGAAAGGGTCAGAGGGAGTGGGGGATGGGAACTAAGAGAAACTGCTTCCCTAGCAGTAGCACTGTGCGTGCATGCGTGTGTGTATGTGCACACGCTCACACATGCACCCACCCTCGTCCGAGCAGAGGTGTCGCCCCTAGAGAGGGCTAATCTTGTGACTGTCGTAGGTTTCTGCCTCAGGAGGTGTTCATGGTTTCCTACTGTGTTTAAGCTGCTATACTGAAAACTGAAAGGGAAAAAAAGCAGCATGTATATGGCAGCAGAGCAGACAGAATGACTTAGGCTGCACCATGTCTGAAGTTGACCTCATGGTCTACTTTGTCCCCCGTCCTTTAAGATTTCTTACAGAACCCAGTGTGGAACACTAGGAATTTACACTGTGATGGGGATGCAAGGTGACAAACTGTGATGCTGACCCCTCCTCCTGCACTCGTCCACTCGGCACTCTCCCTGAGTTCCAGGCGGCTTGTCTGAACCGTCTTGTTTAACCCACACTGCAATCCTGCAGAGGGAAAACTGTGATGCTCATTGTACAGATGAGAAAACTGAGGTGAAGTCACTTGCCGCGGTCAGGAGCTAGTAAGTGGAAGAGGTGGCAGTCAAAGGCAGGCTGCTGTTTGAAGACCTGTGCTCACTACACCATACGGTTCTGCTTCTCCTTGCAGCTCCCAGCTCGTGGGAGTTTGCTGGGAGCAGCCTTCTAGGTCTGAAGAACAGAATCCACGGCACCAAGTGACATTAAGGAGTGGCTCGCCCTGGAATAGCAGGTGGAATAGAACCCAAATTGTACCCATCGGGGACTGATACTTAGGCTCTAAATTCAAGAGCTTTAATTTCCTCTTCCTGGGTGATATTGAGAATTGGTAAATCAATGACCCCAGCCCTAACCCATGTACACATCTGTGCTGACCCAATTCAATCCAGAGTAGATAATCTATGCCTTTTCCCCACAGTCAGGCATGTGGACTCCCCTTTACAGAGCTTCTAAAACAGCCTTGAGTGCAAATAAATTAATTCTCAGGGGCGGCGAGAACGAGGCCCTACCATCTTTTCGGGTCCTCATATTCAGAGCTGATGCTGATTTGTGAAGTGCTTTATGATTTATTCATACGAGCCTTCCCTTGCTTCCCAGGACAACCTTCCCCTCACATAAATGAGCGTGACTCCCAGAATAGAATGTCAGGCTTCATTAAAACGAAAAGCCCTGGGTGTGGGGGATGTCCCTGTTTTTGCTCCCTAGCCTGCGTCACCCTGTGGTTGTCGAATTCAGGTCAAATTTGAGAAAGCACCTGTGCTTTCATCGCCTTTGGCTTATGAACAAGGCGAGATGTCAGGAACTTCTTTCTGGGAAGGAGAGAGTTTCTGAAGGCTGGGCAGCCCTTGATGTCTGCTGCAGGAGTCTCTGCAGTGGAGACTGAAACTCAGGCTGGCTGGAGGCATTCCCAGGTGGCCAATAGCAAGTGATGAGGAGATGGGCAGAGCAGCCCCCGGGAGGGAGTGGGGCTGTGGTGGAATGAGGGTAGGGTTTTGGTTTTGCTCCACTGGTTCTCAGCTGGGGGACCGAGGTAAGCCCCTTGCCTCTCAGGGATGCCACCAAGGAACTGGAGTTGCCAAACTGGACCCCAGTATCATTGAGATGGAGTCTCGCTCTGTCGCCCAGGCTAGAGTGTAATGGCGCAATCTCAGCTCACTGCAAACTTCACCTCCCAGATTCAAGTGATTCTCTTGCCTCAGCCTCCAGAGTAGCTGGGACTAGGCATGTGACACCATGCCTAGCTATTTTTTGCATTTTTTATAGAGATGGGGTTCACCATGTTAACCAGGCTGATCTCGAACTCCTGACATCAGGTGATCTACACGCCTGAGCCTCCCAAAATGCTGGGATTACAGGCATGAGCCAGTGTGCCTGGCCCCAGTATCATTTTCATTACTGTAATCATCCTAGTGTCCTAAAACTTGGGGAGGAGGTCTAAGCACAGATGGAAGAGAGAAATCCTCATTTAAGTTCATCAGCATCCCTCAGGAGCAACCTTTTCTTCAGGCCTCACCACTGCCCAGGAAAGCTGACCATAAAAAAATGGTATGCCCATGAAATTGTTAGGCATCTCAGGGCACAAAAGTCATGCTGATGTAGGAATATCGGAGACTCAGTGCCCTTCACACTTCCACTAAAACTAGTAAGACTTCCATGTGCTTTGGTCATCATTCTAATGCCAGAAGGCCACACTCTAGAGAACAACCCCACTGAAACACACCCACGAGGACTTCCGAGCAGCTCAGCTTCTTTGGAAGCTGACTCCAGGCACAGCAAAGCCAGGGACTTGCATCTCTTTATTCATTCACCTCCTTCACTCCCAGAAGGGCAGAATAAAGCGGGAAAGAGCCAGTGCCAGGCTTGGAGTGAGAAACTCTGAGTGGGCAGAGTGAACTGAGTGACCCTGGAGCACTGGGATTTGATGGCCCTGCAGTTCCCTCCGGGAGAGGAGAGGTGCCTGAGCACCCCAGTGACCTCAGTTACTGGGGACTTGACCACACACTTCTCAAGGCACTTCCCAATTAAGGATAAAGTAAGTGTATCTGTACGTCTCCCTGGCTAGACAGCTCACACTGAAATTACTGGTAACATGAACAATTTCTTGATGATGTGTAACAGTCAGTCCAGTCTAATCATTCACAGAAATCAGGAGAGCAAAATCCCCTAGACTGTAAAATCTAGGGGGGCTTCCCTCCTTTTCATGTGCTGTGCCAGAGCAGAGGGACTGGACTGGATTTAGTCCTCAAAGTCTGGGGTGTGGGTGGGGACTTGCAGCACATTTAAGGGGTCCTTCACTTAGGCATCCCTCACTGCTAGCCTTCGGCCCTCATCATCCAGCAGTGGGCAGCACTGAGGCTTGCAAGCAGCAAATGCTGTCTAAAAAGGGCTGCTTTGCAAAAAAGGGCCCACAGTGCTCTCGACATCTTGAAAAAAAACAGCAACAACAAAGGAGTGGCTTTTGGATTAATCGACTCAACACCGATCTTTTGACCATCCCCTCTAGCTCTGGTCTTCCTGGCAGGGGACTGGATGAATTATTGCATTTGGGACTTTAAAGAGACCCAACTGGCCAACCCTGTTTGGACAGATCATAGTCAATGTCCAGAAATAAATCTCAACTGGTTACTTTATTCTTAAAAAGTTCATGATCTTTTCAACTGAGGGTTAGTTCCATACAACTATTAAGTGATTGCCAATACATAACCCCCTTTAAAAAAATAACTAAAAGGCATGTCTTTGGGCATTACAATTTTAAAAATGTTAATTTTAAAAATAATCTTTCTAAAATACAGAAAATAAATTACACTGCTTTGGACTTCACTAAATGTAAATATATATATCTCAATAGGGATGATACCGCCCCCTCGGGGGCAGCTGTTGGTTCTTGAACGTGAAGAAACACTACTCTTTTTAATGTATAAACCATAGATATACATAAAGTACACAGGCAGACACACATTATATGTTTGGTATTAAACTTTCATAAGGGGAATCATATGGAAAAAATGTCTAAAAATGCTCCTTAGGGGAACAATAAGGAAAAAACTATTTAAGAAAACACCACTTAAATAGAAAATAACAATCACAGCTTTTACCATATAACTCAAAGTCAGACAAACAAAGATCTATCATCACATTCTTTGATGGTTTTTGAGGTAGATGGGAGGATCTGTTCCTTCTCAAACGATCCTGACCCTGACCCTGACCCTGACCCTTGGTGCTGATGCTTTTCTGGATAACTTTTCTCCCTCCTTTTCTATGTTACTCTGTCACTTCTCAGTGGGTTCTCTTCTAACAGTGGCCTGTTAAGTCCATTATATATATATTTTTTGAGACAGGGTCTGTTTCCCAGGTTGGAGTACAGTGACACGATCACAACTCACTGTAACCTCGACCTCTGGGCTCTAGCAATCCTCCCACCTCAGCCTCCTGAGTAGCTGGGACTACAGGCGCACACCAGCATGTCTGGCTAATTTTTTCATATTTTTGGTAGAGACAGGGTTTCACCATGTTGCCCAGGCTGGAAGTCCATTATCTTAATTTTACAGGAAGTATTTATACCCATTCTGGTCTGACAATAACACCATTCTTCCCTGTTGAGTTGAAGAACTCCTAAATGTGTTGTTCCCTGCCTGTTCATGTATTTTCATGTATTTCTGGGTTTGCATCCATGTTTTTGATGACTGAGGTCACCAAGGAAACTTTCTATCATATGCCACTGGCTTACGCAGAATGACTTACGGTGCAAAGCGTTTCAAAGGTCTTCTCAGAAACAAAGGATCCATCAAGGCCAAAGAGAAATATGGATGCATAGGAGAGCATCCCTCCAAGGATAATAAGGTTGTTCATGTATGGACTCGACATCTTTATAAGCCTGACAAGAGAAAGAAACAACAGATTTAACAGAACTGTTAATTTAGTTATTCCTTCAACAGGTATTTTCCAAATGCCTGCTAGATATATATTGTTGCTCAGGCTAGAGGGGAGAGAGAGAGAGAAACGGAAATGTGCCATGGGACCACAGGGGACACATCAGCAGGAAGGCCCAAATTTCCAGTTGATTTTCCCCAACACCCACCCAGGTGCTCACTCTGGAACCTTCCCCTTATAGAGAAATCACTAAAAGCTCTGCTTTCTTCTACTCTCCTTCCCTACTTGTCCTTCACTAAAAGACCTCAGACAACTATATATTTCTAATCGTTAATTTTCCTGCCTCCTTTGTCAGGTTCACCCATTACTTCCCCAGGGACAACTTGTCATATCAGCTTCTTTGTCCATTAATTTTCAGTTTAAACAAAAGCATTAAGTCAACAGGCTTTTTTTTTTTTTTTGGCTGGGGCTGGGAACTCATGTCAAATCCAGAGAATGTGAGATGTAACTTCAGCCACGTTCCCCACAGTGAGGAGGAAGTCCCACACCACACTCCCTGCCTTGAGTGGACCATGTCAAGAAGGCCTAATGCTGAGTCTCAAGGGTTGCTTAGGAAAGCTCACACTGTTTGTGCACAAAGATGGCGACACACCACACGTGGGCAGGAATACCTCTCCCAGTTGCTGGGTGACAGAGGCAGACACCAGAGGCCCATCCCATACACTACCCTTGTCTTACTAGGCTGCAGTGGGGAGCAGGGAGTGTTCTTTACACTTCCAGACTCTGCATTCTTCTCTGTCCTTTCCTCCCGGAACCCTGCGTGGCCCCCAGCTGCCCAGCAAGCCAAGGTCATCAGTAGGCTGGTAGGTACCTGGCTCCCCCAGCACAATCAGCTCAGAAGGGCTTCACGTTTCAGGCGCCCTGTGGTTGAGGGGCTCTTCAGCAGATTGTAATTACGGCCAATTGTTCCCCAACATTTTCCTTTGCATTCTGCAGTTCTGTTAACCCCTCACATTTAAAACATGTGATGTGTCAAAGGGAGAGGGAAATCAGAAGCCTGCTGCTCTTCTTCTGTGGACTGCACGCAGGCTTTTAAGTTGGGGGCACTGGGTCCAGGGCTTAGACTGTGCCACTCCATAAAGGTCATACCTTGACAAGTCACTTAGCCTGGCTGAATTTCCTCACTCGTATATGAGATAACTGATCCTGTTGCCTTGGACACGCGTGAAGCTGAGATGACGTTGGGTCCCTGGAAGTCCTTTTGTAAACTGTGAACTATTTAGGTGCCTTCATTCTTATTACTACAGCAGTCAGGGTAGGGGAGAGCCTGGGGGTTGGCGCAGGCTTCCCAGAGGAGGTGGGCCTTATAGGATGGGTAGCATTTAGGAAGAGAGAAGTCAGGGGAGGGATTGGGAACCACAATGGTAGTTTCTGTCTATCTTTCTGGAGATTTTTAAATAGCCAAGCCAGTTAAAAAAAGAAAACTTCACCTGGATGCTGGCCTCTTAGAAATAGTAATGGTAACTTCCACCCCAGGAGGCCCAAGAGGGGGCAGTTAAGGAATTCAAGGAGTTTAGTGTTATGATGGGGCAACTTGCTGTCCTGATGGGACTTCCCGAGGCATCCGGGATGTCAATCTAACGCTGAGAGCCGACTATGTGCCCAGGCCTGTGCCAAGCGCTCAGAGGTATGGTCAGCATTTAAGGTATGTACATAGTAGACAAAGTTGCCTCACTTTCTTTGGTGGTAGTATATGTGCTATTTGTTGTAAGTAAGTAACAGGAGAAGAAAACTCTTTTCTGTTTTTTTCAGGAAATAGGTTTGACCTAAGCAATTGCTATCAAAAAAAGCCAAACAACAACAAAATAACCCCGGACACAGTGGCTCATGCCTCTAACTCCAGCGACTTGGGAGGCTGGGGCAGGAAGACTGCTTGAGGCCAGGAGTTTGAGAAAAGCTTACGCAGCATAGTGAGACTCTGTCTTTACAAAAAGTAAAATTAAAAAAACAAACAAAAAAAAACAAGCACATACACACAAAAATCTAGAGCCTCCAAATTCCTTCTTTGCAGCAGGGAGAAATTTAAAAATCTCAAAAACCAAAAAAGCTATTTTCTTCAAAATCAGCCTTATTCCTGGCAGCCCACGAGAAGCAATGTGGCTTCTGGGCACCATGGCAGAGCCAAGGCACCATGTAGGTGGTCACTATGGATGTCCCCAAGACAGACCATGCTCTGAGCCCCTGCTCATCCCACAATAAGGCTTGGGGCTGGGTTCAGGGATTTGCTATGGAAACCAAAGAAGCGAAATGCACTTGGCAAAAACCACTGCCTGGAGTAATGGCTGGTTCTTCCCACGACTGACCAGAATAACTCAGGGAGTAAGCTTCTCTCCTCTGGAGAATTAAGGGCTTGCAGTGGGGAAAAGAAATTAAGACAAGAAGCCAAGGAGACAGGCTCTGCCACGAGTGCACAGCAGCACTCCATCATGGAACTTAGGGCTCTGCTCTGTGATATGAGGTGTTATCTGGAGGGTCACACGGGATGACGGAAGGGAGGGCTTCCTGGGCCATAATGAACTGTACCAGTGGGAGTCCATTTCACTGGACTTTGTGACCCCCTTCAGTGGTGATTCCCAGCTATGCTAGGCAAAGAAGTTTGGCAAAGAAGTTTGGGGAATTCTGTCTTCTATATCTTTCCTCCTGAACCTTCACAAAGTACAATAGTATATCCAAGCTCTGGATATACTACAGAGTATATCCACGGAAGGCCCATGGACTTGGACCCTTCGACTTTATTTAACTTCCTCAAACTTATTTGACTACACTCCTGTGCAACCAGCAGCCCTGCCTGTGTGTGTATGTATGTGTGTGTGTGTGTGTGTGTGTGTCTGCGTCTGTTATGTGTATGTATGTGTGTCTGTGTATGTGTGTGTGTGTGTGTGTGTGCATGTGCTCACACGCATGTAACACCTACAACATCCTAGCAACTGAGTAACACACTTTGGGAAACTGCCCTGCCTCTGTGTCCCTGGGGTATCTGTCATATGGTGCTCTTATACCGTATCCACAGGCTTGTCAATTCAGAAAGTGATATTGCTGAGGAGGACCAGGGTGGCTTACTTCTGATTCCGGTTCTTGATGTTGAAGAAGAGAAAAGCACTGGCCATGATCATCCCAAGGATGGTGAGGGCAGAGAGGATGCTATAGAGAGGTAGGGAGATCTTCCGCAGCTGTTCCAGGATAATGGTCTTGTCTTTTGGTGGTTCGGATCCTAGGAGGTCAAGAAGAAGACATCAGTGGGACCCAGTGCAAGTCAATCCCTGAGAAGACCTTTGCCTTAGTGTACCTGACAGCCAGCCAGGCCCTGTGCACAAACTCTACACAAGGCACATCTATCTACTGGGTGAGCCAGATCCGGCAGTTGGCCAGTCTGCCCAACAGGGAGCCTGAGCCAGGACTTATTTCTTTCTCTAAATAGAATCAATAAAGGATTTGTGATGCATTTAATAGCCATTAGAAGACTAGAATTTGATTTGGTCTAATTACACTGTTGAAAAACCATCGCCATTTATCCCCTTAGGTAACAACGGCCTGGAAGCACAGGGCTGGGTGATGTGAGCAGGTACCACTGGGTGCCTTTGGGGATGAAGAGCCTCAAGATCTTTGCTCCTACGCATACATAATAAATGATCACTTCTCAACAGGAGAGACACCTTGCCTGTTGGTTTCATGGTGACATATATGTGCTCTGGCTGCAGAATTTCTGCTTCAATGTCATCATGTTTTAAAAGCTCTATCTGGCTTTCTGTTTCCTTAAGACTCTGCCTAACTGTGGGAGGCAGAGGCTACCTTTCTCTCCCTGCTGTGCCAGAACTGGCCTGGAACTGTGAGATTCCATTTCTCTATGTGACTGCAGAGGTGCGCTGCTCATTCTTCAAGAGTGCCGGGAACCTGGGGAACCTTGAGGGTTTCAGAGAAAATCCATCTTTCTGTCCTGTTTTAGTTTTAGCAGGCATAGACTGGTTTGGGATGAGGGATTCAGGGACTCCTCAAGTTTCCTGCAAATCCCTCTTTTTTACAATTATGCTTTAAGTTCTGGGGTACATGTGCAGAATGTGCAGGTTTGTTACATAGGTATACATGTACCATGGTGGTTTGCTGCATCCATCACTCTGTCATCGACATTAGGTATTTCTCTTAATGCTATCCCTCCCATAGCCCCCCATCACCTGACAGGCCCTACTGTGTGATGTTCCCTTACCTGTGTCCATGTGTTTTCATTGTTCAACTCCCACTTACGAGTGAGAACATGCAGTGTTTGGTTTTCTGTTCTTGTGTTAGTTTGCTGAGAATGATGGTTTCCAGCTTTAACCATGTTCCTGCAAAGGGCATGAACTCATCCTTTTTTATGGCTGCATAGTATTCCATGGTGTATATGTTCCACATTTTCAGTTTATCACGAGATTATATTGCATTTGGCTTGGTTCCAAGTCTTTGCTATCGTGAACAGTGCTACAATAAACATATGTGTGCATGTATCTTTATAATGGAATGATTTATACTCCTTTGAGTATATGCCCAGTAATGAGATTGCTGGGTCAAATGGTATTTCTAGTTCTAGATCCTTGAGGAATCACCACACTGTCTTCCACAATGGTTGAACTAATTTACACTTCCACCAACAGTGTAAAAGCATTCCTATTTCTCCACATCTTCTCCAGCATCTCTTGTCTCCTGACTTTTTAATGATCACCATTCTAACTGGCCTGAGATGGTATCTCATTGTGGTGCAAATCCCTCTTAGTTTCTTAGCTGCTATTTTAGGTCAGGTTTCTGCTGTGGAATTGTGAAACTTCAGGGCTGTTCTCTCCAGTAGGGGTCTGTGGAATCAGCCAAGTGTTACAAAGTGGCCAAGCCCAGGAATTTGGGAGCCCCACCAGGGTCCCAGTTATGCCTATTCCCAGGAGACAAGCAGGAAAGGGGCAGACGTGGCAGCAGAGCGTGAGAACTCCCTTAAACATCTGGGTTTAAAACACGGCTAGCAAGTTCAAATGTTTTTAGAAATATTCGGTGGCTTTGGCTGGGCGTGGTAGCTCATGCCTGTAATCCCAGCACTTTGGGAGGCCAAGGTGAGTGGATCACTTGAGGTTAGGAGTTTGAGACCAGCCTGGCCAACAAGAGGAAACCCCGTCTCTACCAAAAATACAAAAATTAGCTGGGTGTGCTGGTGCACACCTGTAGTCCCAGCTACTTGGGAGGCTGAGACAGGAAAATCGCTTGAACCTGGGAGGTGGAGGCTGCAGTGAGCCAAGATTGTGCTACTGCACTCCAGCCTGGGTATCAGAGTGAGACTCTGCCTAGAGAGAGAGCGAGAGAGCGAGAGAGAGAGAGAGAGAGAGAGACATTTGAGACATTTAGTGGATTAAAAGAGTTTAAATCATCTAAGGAATTTAGGGAAGTTGCCAGGTTTGAAAACAGCAAGGAACCCGCAGGCATGGTTAACGTGAAGCCTTAAGCAATTTCATGTAAAGTAACATTTATAAGAAAAGTGGCATCAAGGGCCAAAAGTCTGGGCTAAAGCAGACACAAAGAGATGGAGGTAACAACCTTTCTTGATTCCAGAAGTGAAAGCTTACCACCTGGAAGCTTATTTCCCCTCTGCCTATCACTCTTCTCCAAACACCTGGCTCAAGTGCCTTCTGGCTACCAAATGCAAGAACAGTCCTGGGGTGTCTGTGAGTTCCTGGCCAGAAACAAGCCCTTCTTTAGACACTGAGAAAGAGGACTGAGGTTTGGTTCACAGGTAATATGATCACTAGTGAGTTTGAGGTCCACTGTGTAGAAACAACTCCAGAAAACTGACAGTAGACAAGAGAAAGTTGTCTCCTTCTTACTCTTTCTTCTTTTCCTACAAAATGATGGCTCCACAGGGGTGTCTGAATTAAGACTTTGCGGGAACCAAAAGCTTGGTTTATCATGAGTGTTAGTAACAGCAAAAGTCCCGAGTTTTCTTTCTTGCTTTTCATCTGGTCCGTTCATGCATTATTCATCCATTCATTGCCATTCACTCATTCATTCATCATTAATGATGATTAATCACAATTAATAATCAACTCCCATCTGTCAGGCCTGGGACTGGGCACCAATGACACAATGATGAAAAATACATTGTCCCATCCTTCAGGGAACTTACACACTAATTGCAGGAAAAAAGAAAAGCACTAATAAGCAACCCCCTTTATTGAATGCCTATGACAGGCTAAGCAAGATTTATTTTCCCACTTGATCCACACAACAGCCTGATGGGTAGTTAAGATTATTCCCACTTGACAGAGGGGGCAATATTTTTCTAGGTGTTAAGTGGCTCTTACCGCTAGTTGGTTGCAGGATTTGAACTCAGATTTGCCTAACCCTGAAGCTTGTGCTCTAACCACTAACTGCTGCCAGTGACGCTGGGGTCCAGGTGATGTGATAACATCAGACAGGAGGCCTGAGCATGAGTAGGGAGCAGAATGCAGTCCTGCCTGACAGAGTCAGGAAATGCTACAGAAAGGAGGCGACGAAGGAGCTGAGTCTTGGAAGATGAGTAGAGTAGGTGGCTGTTGGCCAGGAAGACGAGAAGGAAAGGGCATCCTGGGCAGAAGGTACAGCATGAGCCAAGGCCCAGTGGTGTTTCAGGACAGTTGAAGAGCTGTAAGCAGTTTGGTTGGGGGGATCTGAGAGAGGAGACAGAGAAGTGAAGAGGGGTCCCTTTCTGGAGGCCTTGGGGCCACAGCTCTGAGTGGAGCTCTGAGCAGAGGTGGCATCTTAAGCCTGGCATGACAGCGAGGGCACCTTGGCTGCTGAGGGCAGAATGGACTTGAGGAGGGAAGGCATTGCGGTGAGAAGGCTCACAGGGAGGCTGGTGCAGGGGTCCGAGTGAGCGGGGCTGACATCCGAACCCACACTAGGTGTGGACAGAAGGCCTGGGCTCTGCCCTGATGGGCCTGGGCTCTGTGTTCAGAGGCTGATTATTCACGGTCTGGGTGGTGGGGAAGGTCTGAGAAGCAGGAATTAGGCCTGGCACAGCTGCTTCCCGTGTTCTCTCAGCCTGGGAGCAGAGTCTGAGACTGAAAGGCAGGGCCTGGGCATCACAGTGAAGACCTGGTGCCTTCTGACCGCTGTTCAGTCACTGTCCTGGCTGCTGGTCCCAGCACCACCAAATTTGTGGTTTTCCTGTCAGTTGTGTTTTGTGTCTTTTATTTACTTGGTGCTTGAATCTTTTCTTCAATTTGTAAACTCAGAGTCCTTGTTCAGCAAACCCCCATCTACCCTGTGAGCACAGACAGGGCGATCTTGGGGATCAGGGCTACGGTGGTTAGAACAGGCCGTGTGAATTTGGAGTGTCGCCCTTTCTAAACCATTTTCTCAGCTGTACAACAGGGAGAACAGGACTTGCACACCTGCCTTTCAGAATGTTTCTGTGGCTCCATGAGATAGCAGGTGACAATCTGTCTGGTGACAACTCTCTCAGTTGGGATGGGGAGGCCCACTTGAGTCTGGAGACCACTCCCGTTCTCAGAGGCTAACTGGAGTTTTGCTTTGCAATGTTCTCAAGGCTGAATCCCTCAGGTCCAGTGAAAATAGAGGAACATGATAGAGTCTAATCAAAGGGTCTGTGGGACAGACAGCCTTCTCTAGTGCCCTTGCTTTCAAGAAGGAACCTAAAAGTTTCAGGCACAGAAAGCCAGCTGTCCTGTTCCAATTTCTGCTGACCCAGTGGAGTCCAAGTAACAACATCAGGGTGCTATGCATGTGGCAGCTTTTCTATTGCTACTCGGTGACTAGACTGTTTGTGTGTCCATACGTCTATCCACTGTCCATCTGTCTACTCATCCACTCACCCTTCTATTCACCTATCTATCCACTGACCTATCCATCCACCCATCTATCCACTTGATCAATTCATTCATCTATCTACCCAACCATCCAACCACCTATCTACCTGACCATCATCCATCCATTCATGACTCATCCATCTGTCCACCATCTACCTGTCCATCCATCCACCCATTCACACACCCATTCACGAGTCCATCCAACTATCCATCCCTCCATCCACCCACTCACTTGATCAATTCATTTTGTCATCAGATATCACCAAGCCTCCAACATGTGCCAGACCTTGGCTGGTGGAAGGAATTTAAAGTCAAATAGGATCCGGTCAGGGGCTCATAGCTGAATCACCTAGTAATATCAAGGTAAAGTGACAGTGGCCATAGAAGAGGCAGAGAAAAGACCGTGGAAGCAAAGAGAAGGGAGTCATCAGCTAAGTTGGGTGGCAATTACAGAAGAGTGCACAGAAGAGGCGTCATTTGAGCTGGTCATAGAAGCTGAAGAGTTGTCCTCCAGCAGAGGAGAAGAAATAATCTTCCAGGAAGAGCAGCAGATAGACAAGCCTATTGCCAACCCAGTCAAACCCTTTGCCAGAGGAGAAGATAAGACCTAAATTTAGCAGGACGACATTTAAAAAGAATTACTTCTGGCCATCCAATGGTTTAAACACCTCAGTGTGCACTTCATACAAACTCTAGTGACTCATGCCAGGTGCTGGAGCCAATAGAAGTGATTGGATCCCTGTGCTCAATGATTCAGTGTATGTGTTGAGGATGTTCCCTTGACCCCATGAAGCCAAGGATGCTTAGCTTGCCCCGAACCCTCAGACAATGTCCAGGATTGGGAGCAACTGGGCAGGCCCCCTCCTCTGAGAAGCCCACCTGCCTTACCTTGGAACCTGATGGTGTCATTGATGATCTCCAGTGTGTCGGCCACAGCGTTGTACTCTCCCACCTTCACCTCCCTGCTGTCTGTGGGGAGCAAGAGACAGTGGCCAGTTAGATTGGGATCCGGGTTTGTGTCTGGGTGCTCCTATTCCAGGCTCTTGCTCCCCTCACAGGCCCAGGGTATATTCTTGCAGGCTTCCCTGTCTCCAATGCCTCTTCTGGTTAGAATCACAAAACTTCTACATGATCTATGCTGGAACATTCTCTCATACTGTCTTTGTCTTATCAACCAGTTGTCCATCCTTTACTTCACACCTCAAAGATGGGGAGCCCATGCTCCCTGTAACTGTACTCTGTCTGGTACCAAGTTCTTCCAGGTCACTGAGCTGAACTGGCTCGCTGTAACATCCCACCCTGCTCAACTGGCTTTGTCTTCTAGAACCACACAGGCCACTTTCGCTCTATCTACCCTAGGATAGCCCCATATACTTCAAGACAAGGACAGGTCATTCTGCTGATGCCATCCCCCAACTCCTCCTTACAGAACAGTACTTCAGTCTCCCCACTCCTCCACCCCGGCCCCTCCATGGGCCAGATTCCACAAAGTCAGTCTTTCTGTAAAGTGTAGACCCAAGGACTGACCAATGTACTTTAGGCATGATTTGGTCAGCAGCAAGTAGAGGGGACCATCCTCTCCCTCGTTCTGGAGTTTACATTGCTATTATACACGGCCTCAGGTGGAATTAGCATCTTTCAGAAGCCACATTGCTCTCCTGTGTCACACTAAGCACAGTCTCCCACTGCCCTTCGTTCCTTGCACTTGTTCAGTGTGTTTTTAAATCCAAGTGGTGCATTCAAATTTACTCTCATCTTTCTTACAGTTCTTGGTGGGTTTAGTTCATTATTTTGGTCATTGTCAAGGATAAAGAGGATGAAGACTGGTCCAGAGTAGTGGCAGAAGACATGGAGAGGGGATCAGATTTAAGCAAAGTTTCTTTCTTCCAGGTGAAATCAGGACAACTGAGTGATCGAATGGGAGATGAAGAAGAGGGGAACCAAGGTCATCTGAGCTTCTGCTGGGGATGAAAGGTTTCAGTTCCCATCCCTGAGTGGGGAACCTGGGAGGGGTTCAAATACAAGGTGAAGAATAATGAGTTCCATTTCAAATGTGCTGAGCCTGTGGTGCCTGTGGAGCATCAAAGCAGAGATGCTCTTGCGTCCAGAGCTGTGGGGAGAGGTGCAGCTGGGGGGCGAGCTGGAGTCATCGGTATGGAAGCTGGGAATTGGAGTCAGAGGCAGGAATGAGACCCCCCAGGGAAAGGGAGCCAAGCGAGAAGAGGAGAGGACTGAGTGCAGACTCCAGAGGAGCCCTGACCCCTGGGAGCGGGCAGAGCAGAGACCGGGAAGGGGTGGCCAGGACGCAGGAGCAGGGTGCCGGGACGAAGCAGGCGTCTTAGAAACCAAGGAAGGGCACACCTTCACCATGGAGCTCACTGAAGTGCCGCATGCCACGGAGAGGCTGGGAGAAGCCCCTTGAGCACTGTCTGAGGATCTTGCATCTAGGAGGATACCAGTGACCACGGATGATGCAGATTCAGGGAAAGGATGTGGTTAGAGGGATGGAACAAGGGGCAGCGAGTCTGAGGGCAGAGATGGGAACCCCAGGGAAGAGCAGGCCTGAGAAGGGTGGGGAGCAGTTAGGAGTATTGACCGAGCCCCTATAGTGTGCTGGATCAGTGCTATTTTATGTACATTTTCTTGCCTAGCTAAAATAGTGTATGGGGTAGGTAGTCTCAGTCCCACATTAAAGACAAGGAGATGGGGGCTCAGACAGTTTGTGGCTTTGCCCAGGGCCCCAGTGGTATTAAGAATAGAGCCCAGACTCAAACCCTGGACATTTTCCATAGCCCATGCTCTTCCCTGACATGGGGCTGACTCGATGAGATTCCTGAGAGATGACAGTTTGTGCCAAGTGCCCACTCCATGGACTGCCTGTGCCTCCTGAATGTTGGAAGCACAAAGAGGAGGATCGTCCACCCATCCCCAGACGAAGGCCTCTGTGAAGTGCAGGTGGGTCCCTTTTAGAGCTGCAGAACTTGGCCTGCAAAATGCCTAGAGGTTATATAGGAATTCCAAGGCACCCTGAGGAACCGCCTCCTGGGGCTCTAGCTCTAAGTGAATTTCTTTCCAGAAATGCAGATGTGCTGCTGGTATCTTACAAACATTCAGAAAACAGAACAGGGAATCCCCTGGGCCACCCTTCTACCCGTGTTCCTCTGACCGTGTGTGGTAGAAACAGGGGCTGTAAAAGTCACTTCCTTCTCCCCACAAGGGTCCTTGCCATTTAGGGGGCATCACACTGCGCTAGCAGCTGTCACTTGCCTGGGTCACCCGGCTCCTAAATGTCATATTAGCAGAATCCACTGGGGGCTCCAACATCCCTGCTCTGGCCTTTTGAAGTCCTGAGCCCTGCAGATGTCCCAATCAGGTCCCGCTGCTCAGAGGAGGCCCTGATTTATTTATTTGATGCAGGGAGGCAGTGCATGAAATATGCAGGTTGATCAGAATCAATCAAGAGTGGAGAATGATGCGGCTGGCACCCCACCACACCCCGGCCACACAGTCCGCCCCTCTGACTCACATGCCCTGCTGTATGCACCATCCCATGGCCCTGAAATAATACTCAGCTTCCCACCAACCATAATCACCATAATCTCTCCCTGGGGGCAATGCTGGAGGCTCACAGGTGCTTCACAAGTTCCTGCATTTAACACTCATGGCAAACCATGAATTGAGCATAATTCATCCTGGTCTAAAGAGGCAGGAGGAGCCTCAAATAGGTTAAGTACCCACTCAGAGCCACGTGCTCAGCAGCGACCCAGTGGGTAACTAAACATGGGCCTCCTAGTTCTGAATTCAGCACACTATTACCCTCATACTGAGCAGGGCTGCCATTCAGCTCACATTTGTTGAGTGCCTACTGCATGCCAGGCTCAGCTCACTGTATTTCATAATAAAGAATCTCTCAAAAGCAGCACTGCAGGTGGTGGGAAGTTAAAGTTATTCCCATGTCCTCAAGCCAGGTGGCCTTGGACATCCTGGATGCAGGAGAGATGTTTATACTAAATCCCCTAGTTTTATTATTTTATTCATTCATTCGACAAACATTACTGGACACCCATCATGTGTCAGGCTCTGTGCTAGGGGCTAGAGATACACAGATTTTTTCAGAATCACAATTTCAGATCTTACATGACTGTATCTGTAAACTGGGAACTTTAGAATTAATAGGAGGGTTAAAGATGAGAACATATGCCAAGTTTCTAGCTTGGAACCTAACTCACAGTAAGTGTCCAATAAATTATGGTTATTTGATTCACGATGAAAGTAACAGTGGGCTCTATGTGAGGTTCCCAAGCACTCTTCATGTTTTCTTCCTGCCATCTGTTCCCCACCATGGTTCCTCCACTTGGGAGGTGGCTTTCCCCCACTTTACCAAGTTAACCTGTCCAAGCCCTACCCGCTTCTTCCAGGAAGCCTTCCCTGAGTACTGCTCCTCCCCTCCCAGTGTCCTAGTTGCTGTGGACTCAGGGTACTGTGCATGACAGCTCTTCATGTTGAAGCCATGTCCTATGTGTGTCCAGGGCTTCTGATTCCTGCTGGTCAGCCTTGCTTCTGTTGTCCCATGCAGTTTGGGTCCATCCCCTGCACTCTGCTCAGGGCGCCTCCCAGGTCTGCAGATGGAAGGCCTATTGTCCTGTGTATTTCTGCATTCACTCGCACGCCAGCCAGGTGGCGACTATGATAGGCACCAGCACTCTTAGTTTTTAACTCTTGGGCTCCTTGTTAACTCCACTGTGCAAACAAGGTCAACCAGTCTATATCTGGTCTGTATCCAATCTTATTTGGGGTATAATAACTGCCAGCAGTAGATTTGTCTTCTCACTTGGTTCTGGTTCCAAATTGGGGGAGCCAGAATGTGTTCTTTGGAATTTGATTGTTGTTGAAAACACACACACTGAGACAGAATGTATAACTCTGGGGTGTGAAACAAAAGATGATCTTGGCTCAACAAAAATCGGATTCTATAAATGTACTCAATTCTAGGACCCCTAACAAAATCTCAAACTCAGGCATAGGAAAGAGCTCTGAGTTAGGAGACAGGAGCCTCAGAGCTGGTGCTGGCTTTGCGGTCCCTCTGTGAGTAGCCCTGGGGAAGTCCCATTCCCTGCCTGGGTCTTGCTAAGTGAGTGGGCTGCATAGGAGATCTCTGCAGCCCCCAACTCCTGTTCAATGATTGTGCAACTGCTTGGAAGGGTCTTCCTCACTCCAAGCTAAAACCTGCTCCCTGCGACTTCCCCTCATGGATCCTGGCTCTGTGCTGGGGCCCCAGGTCACTTCGGCTCTGGCTCCTGATCATCCTTCAGACTTGGAATCTGGCGACCACGGGTCTCAACTCTGTTCTTCCCCAGGATGAACAGCCATTTCTCAGGAAATGATTTTTTACTTCTACCCCATCCCAACCTGCTCCCTCTCCCTCTCGCAGCAGCTGCTCTCAGTAGCACAGAACAGAGACAGACTTTGTGTTCTACTATCACAAATAATATGCCATTGCTGGCTGGGCACGGTGGCTCACGCCTGTAATCCCAGCACTTTGGGAGGCCGAGGCAGCGGATCATGAGGTCAGGAGGTCAAGACCATCCTGGCTAACATAATGAAACCCCATCTCTGCTAAAAAAATACAAAAAATTAGCTGGGTGTGGTGGCTCGAGCCTGTAGTCCCAGCTACTTGGGAGGCTGAGGCAGGAGAATTGCAGCAAGCCGAGATGGGAGGCGGAGGTTGCAGTGAACTGAGATGGTGCCACTGCACTCCAGCCTGGTGACAGAGCAAGACTCCATCTCAAAAAAAGAAAAAAGCCATTGCCACGTTTTTTATAAGTTCAGTTAACTGACCTTTGTTTTGAGATTTTTAACAGGCCAGGTGGACACTGGCCAAATACCCTGGGGTATAATAACTGCCAGGGGTAGATGTGTCCATCGGTCTAGGGAAACTGGCCCAAGGGCAAGAGCTAAGTACCTGAGGGGACCCAGGTCATATACAATAGGCAGTCTGCTCTGGGAGCACTTTTTCTCTTCTTCTTGGTGATCTCTCCCAGGTCCTTCAGAATTCATCTTGGGGCTGGGTGCAGTGGCTCATGCATGTAATCCTAGCACTTTGGGAGGCTGAGGCAGGCAGATCATGAGGTCAGGAGTTCGAGACCAACCTGGCCAATATGGCGAAACCCCGTGTCTACTAAAAATACAAAAATTAGCCAGGCATAGTGGCACGCACCTATAATCTCAGCTACTTGGGAGGCTGAGGCAGGAGAACTGCTTGAACTCGGGAGGCAGAGGTTGCAGTGAGCCGAGATTGCACCACGGCACTGCAGCCTGGGTGACAGAGCAAGATGCCATCTCAAAAAAAATATGCCAGGTAGACCTGAGTGCCCAACTCTGAATGCCCACAGCTGCCTGCACCATCTCTTATCATGCATCACACCTTGCTGGTGTCTGTGTCTGCTCCTCATTGTGCTGCGTGGGCTGTAGGCTCCCTGAGGGCAAGGACTGCATCTTACCCCACTCAGCCCCACCAACCCCCATCCCCAACCAGTGCTGGCCAGCACCTGGTAGGTAGGGGGTCACTTCCTAGGAGTGACAGCAAATAATGGTTGAGAAACTTCAAAAGCACAAACTATAGGACAAACAACAAAAGGGTTTATCTCTACCAAAATTAAGAACTTCCATTCAACCAGGACTTGAAGTTAGTTTATAGACAAGTGACAGAATGGGAGAAGATACTTGCAAAGCCAAACGCCAATAGGGATTGATATCTAGATTACATTAGGAACTCCTGCAGACCAACAAGAAAAAGACAGAAACTTCAAAACAAAAATGGCCACAGGGTTAGGTGCAGTGGCTCACACCTGTAATCCCAGCACTTTGTGAGGCTGAGACAGCCGGAGTATTGCTTCAGGCCAGGAGTTAGAGACCTACTTGGGCAACATAGCAAGACTCCATCTCCACGGGGGAAAAAAAAGTTAGGTTGGGCGCAGTGGCTCACACCTGTAATCCCAGCACTTTGGGAGGCTGACATGGGTGGATCACGAGGTCAGGAGTTCGAGACCATTCTGGCTAATATGGTAATACGTTTCTACTAAAAATACAAAAATTAGCTAGGCATGGTGGCACGTGCCTGTAGTCCCAGCTACTCAGGAGGCTGAGGCAGAAGAATCGCTTGAACTTGGAAGGCAGAGGTTACAGTGAGCCAATATTGTGCCACTGCACTCCAGCCTGGACAACAGAGCGAGACTTCGTTCCAAACAAAAAAAAGTTATCGAGGCATGGTGGTGCATGCCTGTAGTCCCAGCTACTTGGGAGGCTGAGGTGTGAGGATTGGTTAAACCTGGGAGTTCAACGCTGTAATGAGCTATAATCATGCCACTGTACTCCACCCCGGGCAACAGAGGAGACCCTTTCTTTTTTTTTTTCCTTTTTTAAGGTCAAAGGATGAGAACAATCAACAAATATGCTAATAAGCACAGAAATAAATGTCCAACTCATTTGGAATCAGATAAATGAGACTTAAAGTCACAATGTGATATTACTTTATATTTTTAGACTGTCAAAAAAATGAGGGATCCAGGAAAGACCAAATGTGGGTGGTGGGTAGGGACATAGGAATCCTCTGCCAGTGGGTGTGGATACCGGCATGGCCATTCTGAGGAGCAACCTGGCAGGTTTGGGGCATATTCAATGTGCACACAGCTTCTGGCTTAACAATTCTGCTCTTGGAAATCCGTCCTAAGGAAATTCCCAGTTGGGTCCATAAGGGGACATGTATAAGGACACTTATTTGTGAGGGTGGGGAGTTGAAAGTCACCTGGGTGTCCATCTCAGGGGCCTGGGTGGGTGAAATGATGGCTGCACTCCACCATGGCTCCTGCAGGGAGCAGGGAGGAGCCATGACTAGAGGCACACCCAGGACTATAGAAAGAAAGTGCTGAGTGGGAAAAACAAAACAGAACAGAAAATATAACTAAGCCAGCAACACTGATGTCAATAGCAACACGTATCTCGCAAGCACATACACGAACACAATGTGGGGTACTTGCCTTTCCATGGGGGGGAGTAGGAGTGGGATATGGGAACAAATGAGGAAAATAAAGGGAATAAATGGACACACAAGAGGGACTTTCATGGACCAATGACAATCATGGCCCATGAAATGAGGCATGTGAACTGTGTCCTAAAGAAGCAAGACTGCATTTTTCTCAAGAAATTCCTGGGGCGAGGCTGGAAATCTGGGGTCACTGTTAACAGTGCCCAAGAAAGGAGAAGGAAGCCAACAGTTGTTATGATCCTTCTCTGTGCCAGTCACCGAGACAGGAACATCATAGCCTTATATCATCGGGTTCTCATAGTCACCCTCAAGGCAAGGAAAATGATCACCTTTTATTTATTTACTTTTTTTTATTTTAAAAATTTTATTTATTTATTTATTTATTTATTTATTTATTTATTTGAGATTGAATCTCTCTCTGTCTCCAGGCTGGAGTACAGTGGTACGATCTTGGCTCACTGTAACCTCTGCCTCCCGGATTCAAGTGATTCTCCTGCCTCAGCCTCCCAAGTAGCTGGGATTACAGGCACGTGCCACCGTGCCTGCTAATTTTTGTACTTTTAGTAGAAATGGGGTTTCACTATGTTGGCCAGGATGGTCTTGATCTCTTGACCTCATGATCTGCCCACCTTGGCCTCCCAAAGTGCTGGGATTACAGGTGTGAGCCACTGTGCCCAGCCTTATTTACTTATTTTTAACTGAAATGAAGGCTCAAAGAGACTAAGCTTCTTTGCCTGTCTGCCAATGATCAGGCATGTCTGCTTCAAGCCTATGTACTTTCCACATGAGAGGAAATGAGTTCCCCATCACTGGAGGCATTCAAGCAGTGGGAACGTTGTATAGGAGAGTCGGGGCTCCCTTCAACATGGAGAGTCTATGGCTCAATAAAGTATCAGTAAAGTATGCTGTCTATTGAGCCATTTCTTAGGCTCCCTGAAAGGTAAGTCCTGGAACATGAGGGCTGGGAGGTGTCACGGCTAGGGACAGGCTGGAAAAGAGTCCACATTCCTGTGTGTCCTTTGGTTCCTGCTGGTCCACAACCCTGCTGGTATATCCTGCAGGATCACAGACTATGACTCCCCTCTTAATTATATTAAGTTGAGCGACAGTCTGACGGAATGGCCTTTCCAGACCCATGACTTGGTAAACCAAGCTACAATTGCAGGCCTTGACAGAGGAAAAGGTTATTAAAAATCAGCCTCAAGAGTCTCAAACTAGGGTCAAACGAGCCCTGAAAGTATTCTAGTAGGTTCTGGGAAATCATCTTTCTGCTTTCATAGGCGCTGGCATTCGGCCAGAGAGATTATGAAGCCCTGGAGGTTCGGGGACTGTATCTTATTCAACTTGGTTTTCCCCAGAGGACTTGATAAAGCGCCTGGCAGATGCTCAGGAAATGCACACTGAATACACCGGTATCTGTTACCCTGAAGACCAAATGGTAATTAATGCCTGCAAAAGGGAAGGACAAGTCTCTCTTTCACTAGGTATGTTCTGAATGACAATTATGTCGTTAGAGCGAAGGAAGACCCCTTCCCTTCAAATCAGGTGCCAAAATATAAAACTCCAAAGCCTGAGCCCTTTATGTTGCAGAGAAGCAGTGTGAAATTCAAGCACATTATCATTCCCCGAGATTCTTACAAATAGGCCTAATGAAGGCAGGGTCGGTGAGTTGGAGCGGCAGATGCTGAGTTTTCTCTAAGAACGGCATACACAAAGCTCTAATCATGGCTTCACTCAACTTCCTTTCCTGCTGCAAATTCTGAGCCATGTTTAGACTCCGGCAGTAACATGGATACTTTTTTTTCCTCTTAAGGGGAAAAAAGCCAATTCTCTAGTATTCATCCTCATCGACATGTGGTATAGTGAAAATCAGCCATGGCATCGGGGAGGAGCATGGAACCTGGGGAGAAGAAAGGGGTTCAGGCCTGAGGTGTGTGCCCACCAGGATGCTATACCTGCCTTACCTACAGCCAAGGGTGGCTCCCTAAGAAGAGCGCCTGCCTGAGGTGGGGGAAGAAGGCATGCAGTTTATTTGGGAGGTGACCCTAGCATGCACTGTTAGTGGTGGGGGAAGTGAGACAGGGAAGGGAGCCAGGACAAGGTGCATGAGTGAGCAGGCTTCTTTGTGGGCAACTAATGCTCAGTCCCACGGCGGGAGCTCTGGGAAAAGAGTCAAACACACCTGGCAG
This sequence comes from Cacajao melanocephalus, assembly GCA_963573385.1. Lineage (NCBI taxonomy): Eukaryota > Metazoa > Chordata > Mammalia > Primates > Pitheciidae > Cacajao > Cacajao melanocephalus. Next base: position 66,467 of record CAUYLG010077331.1, read on the forward strand.
TTGTCTCACCCCAGGGGAAAGGATACTGGGGTATTTATCCTCTCCTCCTCATCCAGCACTGACATGGGGCTGCTCCTGGAATCGGTAACTCCCTGGACAGCTCATCATACAGGCCAAGAGTTGCAGATACTCTGGGTAAGATGCTGTTTGGCTTGTCCTGAGAGCACTGGATGGTCTTGCAGGGAGGCAGGGGCCTTGGGAGTCCTGGAAAACTGAGTGAATGGAGGGAAGCGCAGCTGAGGAACATGATTCTTGTGGCACTGAAACCTTCCCTGGGTTCAAAACGCGTCAGCCTCAAGAGGGACTAGGGCTGGTGCTGGCACGTTATTTTAGAAGAGTTCTGTTTATCCAGCATGACTAAGTTTGTTAAAAAAATATTAAAGAAAAGAAGAAGAGTTTCTTCAGCCTGGAACAACAATGGCCACCACTGTTGTTGTGAACTGGCTTCAGTCTCCAGTTCTGTTGTTAAGGCTAATTGCTGTTTACCAGACATTCTGCCTCGAATGAAGTCACTGAAAAGCACAAGGAAATCAACATGTTGTTAAATTTCCACAAGCCACACACCTCCAGCTTGGGGTTCCAATGCAGTCCACATTCTCACCAGCCAGCATGCTAGCAACGTGACTACAGCTTCCCGGGGCTTGAGAGTTCATAGAGCACCATCTCACTGGCCCTCACTACAGCCCCAGGAGGCAGGCAGGGCTGGCACTGGTGTTGTCCCATTTCCCAGAGGAGGAAATTGAGGCTCAGAGAGATAAAGTGACTCGCCCAGGATCACACTGCCAGTAAGCTTCAGAGCGAGGACTTGGAGCCAGGTCTTTTGTACCCAAATTAATTCAATAAGCTTTTACTGGGGGCCGACTATGTGCCAGGCACTGTGGATACCAAGCAGATAGCCCTAGAATAAAGAAGTGTGAATGCGCCATGATGTCCTGGCTCCCCTTTCAGTCTTCTTCCCAAAGTTGCCTCCCATTTCCAAATACTGTGTGTCTTAGTTTTGCAAAGAATGAGCAGAGCACCTTAAACAATACTTCTACTATAGGTAAAAGGCTTTAGAAGGCACCAAGAACTTTGTGTAAAAGAGAGGCCAAAAAACTATCTCATAAGGTCTTCAGAGGGAGGGTAGGTTGTGCCCCACTTGCAAAGTCCTGTTAGCAAGCATTTGTGGGAGTCTGGGGCGAGCCTAGGAGCATGCTAGACCCTGGAAAGGGAGCCTCCACTGCTGGGCTGGCCGAGAGGCCAGCTGTTTGTGAGTCAGCTCTGCCAAGAGACCCGCTGCTCCACTGTCCCCTCCAAATAAGAGAAGAGGAAGAGAGAAACAGGATATAGAGGGCATGAAGGGCACAGCTGAAAACATCATGGTAACCCTACGCGAAGAATCTTTTGCAAGGTCACTGGTATGAGGCATTTTAGGAGCTGGTAACCCCAGGATTGGGGGCAGGCCCACCAAATTCCTGGAAGGTTCCAGAAGACACAATCTGTACCAGCCCCCTCTTAAGGGGAGGGAGAAGCATGGATCTGCAGAAGGGAAGGGATGAACTCACAATCTCACAGGGAGTCGAGGTCAGCCCCAGGCAAACTCTTTTCCCTGCCTGGGCCCAATGAAGTGAGAACCAGGAACCCTTTCAGCTTGGACGGCCTATTCAATAATCCATCCTGGTAGATAAAGCACCTCTGAAACCCTTTACATTTGGAAAACCAACTGTTGTGTTGATACGTACATGTCCCCGCATTCTGGTGGCTCATTTCAGTCCTAAAATAGCACAAGGTCCCTCTACTGGATCAATGTCTATTTAAAAAACATGTCGGCTGGGTAAGGTGGCTCATGCCTATAATCCCAGCACTTTGGGAGGCTGAGGCGGGCAGATCACGAGGTCAGGAGTTCGAGATCAGCCTGGCCGATATGGTGAAACTCTGTCTCTACTAAAAATACAAAAATTAGCCAGGCATGGTGGCACGCACCTGTAGTCCCAGCTACTTGGGAAGCTGAGGCAGAATCGCTTGAACTTGGAAGGCGGAGGTTGCAGTGAGCCAAGATCACGCCACTGTACTACAGCCTGGGCGACAGAGTAAGACTCTGTCTCAAAAAAAAAAAAAATCATGTAAACAGAAGCATCTGGCCTTTGTTGAAGGCCCAGCTGTGACCCTCAAGAAAAGCTGGACACAAATGCAGAGAGGGCAAGGCGAGCATACTTGGGCCTGGGTGTCTGCAGGACTGTGCAGAGGAGCAAGCTGAGTTCCAGTCCCAGCTCTGCCACTAGCCAGCTGTGTGTCCCTGGGGGACACGAGTCGTCCCATGCCTCAGTTTCCCCATTTATACCATGAAGTGGTGGAGTGAGATCATCGCTAAGGCCCTGCCCCGTATCACTTCCTATACAGGGAAGTGTAGGGAGCTGCTATTGGGGGTAAGCAGACAAAAAAGCAGCCAGGAGGTTTCAACACTCCAGGGAAACCCGAATTTGCCCCCGAAAAGGTGTCATAATGTTGACAGGGTGCTAATTGTAATCACTACTTACTTGCTAAGAAAAAAATATACTGTATATATATAAATATATTGAATGTATAGTTATATATACACACACTTTCTCATGTAGGTTTTCCCATATTCTATGAAGGTACATATGATTATACTCCTATTTTATAGATGAGGACAATCAAGGCTCAGAGAGGTGAAGTTTCTTGGCTGATATTCTATTGCAAGTAAGTGACTGGAGCTCAGGCAGGTCGACCCACAAAGCACCAGCTCTGAACTGCTGTTTGCTCTACTGCCTTCCTTATAAATCCAGATATGCCTAAATAGTCACTGGACTTGGTGTTTAAACCTAACATATGAAAAAAAGGCAATACAATTGGCATGCACTGGTAGCTGTCATCAGCCAATCCTTATTTTACAAAATACTCTCTTAGAATGATATAATTTTGAGAACTGGAAACGAGACAAGAGAATTTAGTTGCAATCACTCAAAAAAAAAAAAAAAGTATCTTTGCCAAGATGCTTACTTAGTTCAACCAATGAAGAAGTAAAACTTAACAAATGGGAAAATAATTACGTTTGCCTAAAATTACATCTTTCGTGCACACCAGAGAGCTGACATGCGTTTCAATTACCTGCCACAGAAAGACATATGGGCAAGTCTACAAGATTGCATTACAGAGCGACAGTGCTGAAGAACACCTCTCCTGATTGATCTGAATCCTGGTGGGATTTGTCTGAATGAATCTGAATAACTCACTTTAATTTCTTGCTTTCCCCTGGACGGCGCTGGGATCTGCTCAAAGTGAGTGGGCACAGCAGGCACCGCTCTTGTTTCTGGGTTTTCCAGAAATATTTGGCTGCTGAAGGTCACGGTATCGATGAGAGGTTCCTCTAGTCGTTTTGGCTAATCACCCCGCTAATGGCTGCACTGGCCTGCCTCAAGGAACGCCCAGCCCTGTTCCTCACGGATGCTTGTCATATGGCCCCTCTCTGCACCTCTGTTTCTTCCTCATCACACAAAGAAGTTGCTCTGGATGGTTTCTGAAGCCCCTCTGACAGCCACAGAAAATTTCAACACATTCAAAAACTAAATGGTCTGTAAAAAGCGGGGGTTATAATAGATGAAAGAGACTAAAGAGACACTTCAAGCAGATGCAATGGGTGGACTCTGTGTGGCTTTTTCAACAAATCATCTGTGAAGACATCTTTGAGATGATCCGAGGATCCATACAGACCAGGAATTTAAAAGATATTAAGAATCGTTAAATGTTTTAGGTGTGATAATAATACTGTGGTTATATTTTTAAAAAGTCCTTATCCAGAAGAAATGCATACTGAAGTATTTATAGAATGAGATGAGATCATGTCTAGGAGCTGCTTTAAAACACTACAGCAAAAAAAGGGGGGATGGGGTGAGTAAAGATGAAAGAAGATTGGCAAAATGTTGATAATGACTGAAACGGGGTATTGGGCACATGGGGGTTCATTATGCTGTTCTCTCTACTTTAGAGTCTGTTTGAACATTTCTCTAATCAAAACCAAAAACAGCTGAGTGCACTGGTGCATCTGTGTAGTCCCAGCTACTCAGGAGGCTGAGGTGGGAGGACTGCTTGGGCCCAGGAGTTCAAGGCTGCAGTATGCTATGAACGCATCTGTGGATAGCACTGCACTCCTGCCAGGGCAACATAGTGAGACCCTTTCTCTACAAAAAAACACCAAAACCCCCACAACAATGCAAAGATCCTCAGAATACTAATACTAACTTAACCCCCACCACCCATAATTTTAAAAGCCTTTTAGAGTCATGTGGGAAGACAGAATAGGTCAGGGAAGTGTGATTATCCCTAAGGATCCATGGGGGATTGGTTCTAGGATCCCTTGAGGATACCAAAATCCCCCAGTGACCAAGTCCCTGATATAAAATGGGGTAGTATTTGCCTATCAACTATACACATCCTCCCATACAGGGACAATCATCTCTAGATTTCTTATCATACATAATACAAGGTCAATAGTTGTTATATTTGATTGTTTAGGGAATAATGACAAGAAAAAAAAAGCCTGTACATGTTTGGTACAGACACAATCATCCATTTTTTTCCTGAATATTTTCAGTCTTCAGTTGGTTGAATCAACAGACGTGGAACCCATGGAGATGGAGGGCTGACGGTGATGCGGCTGAGAAAAAATATTCCAAATAGGTTGAAACTAATGTTTTCACAGAGAAGTGTTTTCAATTGGCTCTGCTTTCCTTTATCTGGAACATCATACTTGCATTCCTTTTGATGTAATATATTGCATAAAACAACATCCCTGAATCTAAATTTTATCAGCTAGAAAGAATAAGCATCAAAATACCTACCTTGAAATTGAGTAAATTTAATGGTCCCCATTCTCTCCCCATTCCGGAACACAACTTGACCCTAAAAACAAAACAAACAAGAATAAAAGAGAAATGCCACATTAGCCCAAACGTGACTGATCTCACAGCAATTCATTAACTGTACAATGAGATTATTAATACTGGAGGAAAAATAGATTCCCGCTGGACCACAGATGAAAATCAAACTAATTGTTTTTAAATTGGTTGTGACTTTATCTGGTTAATTTGAGGAGCACAAAATCAATAATGGAACTAACACGTGTGAATTGAAGCCAAGATAAGCATCATCATGATCACCATGACTATTTATTAAATACCCACGTGTCCTGCGCTATAATGAGGATGAAGTCTTCTGGGGTGCTGGAAAGATGACAGCAAAGGTGAGGCCCTTGGGGCCCAGCCCAGACTCTGCTCCCTGTGCCCCACCTACAAAGATGTGAGGTGTTGCTGAGTCTGTTTGGCTTGAGGACCAGAAGGGTGCTAGAGGTCTGTTGGTATTTCTTATTAGGAACAGAGAATGTTTTTCTAAGTTTTTCCTGAATGGTGACGTCAGTCCCAATTATAACTGAGCTATGGTGCAGCGAAAAACTAAGCTTCTTGAGCCAGCAAGACCTGACTGGTGTCACAGGCAGCTGAGCACCCCTCATTAGGGACCTTGGGTGCTAAACATAGCGTCATCTTTTGCATCTGCCCTGCTGGCTTCCAAATACTTGGCTAAAAAACCCAGGAATTTAAAGAGGAGATGTCATCTCTTCTTTCCGATTTATGGTCCACCTAAAATTCTGCAACTATACGAGGAAATTGACACATACTATATCACTGAATCTTTATGACAAATGTAAGTGATAAGGGGATGACCCCCATTTTGCAGATCAAGAAATTGAAACAGAGAGGTTATGAACTTCACACAAGGTCATTGTAAGTGAGGCTGCTGGGATTCAAAGCAGGTTTGATTTTAATGTCTATGCTATTTCACTGTAGCATGTTGCCCTTGATCCAGAAATAAGTTTCTTCCTGTCTTTCCATTATTGTGAAAGTAGGAAAAGAAGTGGTTTTAAAGGTATCCTGCTTTTCCCTCACTGTAATGCTCTTGTATCATCAGGCAACAGCACAGACAATACTCTGGGTGCCACTGAAGGCTTGGGAGAAAGCCCCAGGAAGCATTTTTCCTTAGGCAGAAACCTAAAGACTGAAGCCCTGCAGCTTCCAGAATAAAGGGGGCTCAATCAACCTGTTCTTAGAATGAGAAACACCTTCAAGGCCACTTTGACACCTTTTTGAAATCCTGAAGACAGCTGTGAGTAGTATCAGTTTGAAACGAACACCCACCGAATTCTGTACGCAGGTGATGGTAAGCAACTCCCCGGAGTGTGAAAACACTTCAACCAAGGTGAGACAGGAGCTGTGATTTTTATTTCTAGGGACAATTGAAAAATCACAGAACACCTTCTAAAAGGATCACTTTTACGTAAATGGACCACTTTGCCTGGGTAGGAAAGACTGTTCACAAGGAGAAATTTTTTTTTTTGTCTGATGAGATGGAGATATAATTTACCAATTTCCTTCCAAGCTTTGAAGAATTCCAAAGGTGTCTAGATTTTAAATGTGCACAAATTCTGCAGACTCTTTATTAGTGAAATTGCAAAGCGTATGGAATGGTATTCAAAGCTTCCATGGAATGATGCGGGAGTGGGGGTGAGAAAAGCCTCCCTTTACTTTATGAACAAAACTAGTCCATCTTTGAAGTAAGATCCATCATACTTTATTTTACTAAAAATAACTATTTTTTACTAACGGGAACTCCTCCCATCTCCTTAATTTCTCAGGTGGTGCAGTGGAAGTAGGCCAGCGTCTGTGTCTCACAAACTGCGTTCAGTCCCGTCTCAAGCAAGTTCCAGAATATCTCTGAATTATGGACCAAGCACGGGTCATGGTATAGGACAGGTGCTCAGCGAATGGCAGTAGTAACTGTTATTTAAACACATTTAATAGCAGGGAGCTGAAATCAAAAGATGTTAAGCACCAGAGAGCTTTCCAGTCCTTGGGCAGAAGAGTTTCAACTCTCATGTAATTCCAGTTGGCAAAGTGGAAACCACTGGGCCCCCAGCCACAACGTCTTCACCTCCCAGAATCATCGGTGCCCAAATGACTGACTTCCCAAGCTACAAGAGCCACTGTGCGTTCTGCCTACCGAGGAGAGAAAGGGGAAGGCTTTTGTGACGGGGGTGACCAAGTGCTGATGGAGGCAGATGTGTAACTGGCTATGTTGAGGGTCTGTGGCAGGGTTACCATGGCATCTGTTGGGTTTGATTGACGAAACTAACCCTGCTACCCTGAGTACTGCCACTCAGGGTATAGGACAGGGGACCACTGTGCCAGCCAAGGCGGTCTTGACAAGACTGGGCATGAGGGAGGCCACAGGCCAGTCAGGTGGTCCTCAAGAAATTCTACCCAATAGGTGTCCCCCATATTAAAAGGCGGTCAATCTACAACATTCCAAAAATATTTACCTACTGCTTGCCAAATACCCTTCTAGGGACTGACGCCTGCTCTTAGAGAGCTTTCTATTTGATTAGGAGGGATAGCAGAAACAAGTCCACCAATGATTAAGAAATTTCAGTTAGTGGTGAATGCTGTGAGGAAGATCAAAAGGGTGATGGGAGAGGGACGCCACTGTTTTATTTTATTTTTTTTTTTGAAATAGGGTCTCGCTCTGTCACCCACATTGGAGTGCAGTGGTACGATCTCGGCTTACTGTAGCCTCCACCTCCTGGGCTCAGGCGATCCTCCTGCCTCAGCCTGGGATTACAGGCACACACATCATTACACCCAGCAAATTTACTAGGGGAGCTGCTTTAGTTGGGTAGTTAGGGAAGACTCCACTCAAGATGTTATATGAGAGCTGAGACCTATCTAGAAAGCAGGAAATATTCCAGCCAGAGGGAAAAGCCAGGGCAAAGGCCCTCCGGTGGGGAAGAGCTTGGAATGTTCAAGGAACAGAAAGGGCCAGCATGACCAGAGCGCAGTGAGGGAGGCAGGGTGGTGGCAGATGTATAGGTGGGCAGGGGCCAGGTCACACTCCACCCAAAGACCATGACAAAGGGTCTGGACATGACTCTAAATGCAGTGAACAGCCATGAGGGTGGGGAGGTGAAGCGGAGCAGCCTATGATATGATTTCAGGTTGGAAAAGATCGCACTGGGTCTGGGGTAGAGAATGGATAGTCACGTGGCAAATGTGGAAGCAGAGTTCTGGAGGCTCCGGCTCAGCAATCCAGGTGTGAGAGGATGGTGGTTTCAGAGAGGGTGGTGGCCGGACTCGGTCCCTCCCCGCCTCAGAGTGCATGGCGAATGCAGCTGAGCACTGTGCCCTGAGCAGTGCCTGTCTTCCATTCTACTCCTCTTATCCTGTGTGGTGGATGCCAGGGGTGTGCCCAGACACCCCGTTCAGGATGGAGCCCCTTTTTCCCAGCTGTCAGCGTCTGGCTCCTCTTGGGATGCCTTGCACCCAGTTAGAGCTGTGTTAATTCAAGTTATGCCCCCTCCCTGGGGGCAGCCTACAGCTAATGGTTAGTGTGAAGGTTCATGGATCTAGCACCGCTGCCTCAATTTGGGACAGTCGAGAAGAACCATGGGATCTAGAGGTCCCCTGGGATTGGCTGAGCTCATGATTGCAACTGCATCACATTTTGACTTCTCCTGCTGCCCAGCGCTGCTTCCTCCCTTCCAGCTTCTGTTCCTGAAAACATTTCTTGATGAACTTTCTGTATGCAAATCTTTGTCTCAGAGTCTGTTTCCTGGGTAACCCAGTCTCAGACACCCTGTCATCAAAGGTCCATGGGGCTGCCTCTTTCTTGCTACCTGAAGGAGCTGAGCAACAGGGCAGGGTGGGAACAGATGAGGCAATGCCCCCATTAGATGGTTTCAGAGATGTTGTGGTCTGTGGTTGAGCCAGGGGAGCCAGGCCAGCTTTGGTTCTGACACCCCAGCTCCAGCTGGGATGTTTTTTTTTTTGGTTTCCCTCCCACAAAGGTTGTGCTTCACCCTGCACATGTAGTCTTTATGTAGAGATAAATGTCATGACTCTCCTTAAGCTTTTTTCTTGTGTAGCTCCAGTGCTATAACTCAGAATCATCACATTAATTCCAAACCAATCCAGTTAAATTCTAAGGCAAGGGAGTTTGGTAACTCTGGCCGGGGTGGTGGCTGATACCTGTGTGGTGACTCAGAGTTCACACTCACTCTTCTACACTCTCCTCTGTATGGCAGGGACAGAAAGCCCCGAAACCACATTTCCCAGAATCCCCTGCCAGCTGGTTTCCATTTAGGGTGTGCTGATAAGAAGCAGTCATGGGAGACTAGAAAGAATGCAGAAGCATGCATGAGGGGAAAGCTTTTTTTTCCCCTCTGCTCTGGTTGCAGCAAGGGGAGCTATGAGTGACTGCAGGTGTCTGTAGGACCCAGTAGCTTCTGATTCCTGAACTTTTGGAGTGTGGGGGCCCTTGGCTGTGTGCTCAGTGGTCAGAGACCAGTCCCAAAAGTAGCATAAACAGCAGCAGCAGGAGCCTCGGAGGCCTGTGCCTGGGCTTTCCCTCCATTATTTCATTTTGTATTCCAAATCTGCTCTGTGGGCAGTTTCATAAATTTCTTGGAAGTTAGGTCTGTTATAAATCAGCATCCAGTCAAGAAAACAGAAACCACTTCAGGCATTTCAGGGGCAATGGCAACACCATTTTCCTTTCAGTTCTTCCTGCCCGAGGGGCATGGCAATTTTCCGGAGAACTGTATCTGCAGTCACAGTGTCTACTTGTTTTCCTCCACCATCCCTTCCAACATAGTTGTAACCAGTTCCCCATATGAAATCTCCCTCTGAAAAGCCTGCAGTAGTTTCTGTTTTCTCCACTGGATGCTGATTGATAATGGATTCTAACTTCCAAGGAGTTTATAAGAATGACCCCAGAGCAGATTTGGAATACAGATAAAATCACGCAGGGAAAGTCCCAAGGGGATCGTTTATAAGAATTTTTTTCCTCCTGAAAGAGATGTTGCTAATGTCAAAGAAAGCAGTCTGTTTCATAAAAGTCAATCCAGACTAACAGTTCAGGTTTCACTGGGAGCCATAAAGCTGCATTTTCTTCTTCAGAGAAATCTTCAGAATGTAGCAGATAACACAAAAACCTGAGTTTTGGCATCGGCCAACAAGAGTAAATACTGCCATCCATGTGAGCTCGGACGGTCACTGAGCGTTTCTGAGCATCAGTTCTTCTACATGAAAAATAGTAAGAACAATGCAAATTTCTCAGGATTGTTTCTGAGAATTAAAGAAGATAATTATGAAATGAGAACAGCCAGGGATGGTGCACAGTAAAAGGTAACTGATCGTAAAGAGTAAATGTTATTGTAATTCCTTGAATTAGCAAAATCCCATTTTTTTTTTGAGACAGGGTATTGCTCTGTTGCTCAGGCTAGAGAGCAGTGGTACAACCATAGCTCAATGAAACCCTGAGCTCCTGGGCTCAAGCGATCCTTCCGCCTCAGCCTCCCAAGTAGCTGGGACCACATGTGCTTGTTATCACAGCCAGCTAATTTTTAAAACAATTGTTTTTGTTGTCGAGATAGGGGTCTCACTATGTTGCCCAGGCAGGTCTCAAACTCCTGACCTCAAATGATCATCCCATCTCGGTTCCTTTGCAAATGCTGGGATTATAGTTGTGAGCCACTGTACCCGGCTACAAAATCCCATCTGATGTCAGTTCAGAATCCCCAGAAAAGTTAGTGGGGAGTAAAATGGACATTAAGGATTCCAGAAGCCAGCAGGATTTAACAGCCTCCTCTTAGAAAAACTAATTATCTGTTTTCATTGTTCATCTTTAATGCTTAACTCCTAAGCATGAGTAAGATTCACTCCAACAAGTTTATGAGTCTTATAGGTGAAGCCTTTTGTTGGGGCATCTTTTTTTTTCCTTCTTTAATTTCACAGTGGAAGGCAGAGATACCCTCCCCGAGAACATGATCGGGGGTAGGGTCAGAGAGGCAAGACGGTTGGAGCTTTGATGCTTCGGCCAGTGTTATAGGCAATGCCTGGGCAGGGGCCTGAAACTCCTTTGAGTAAAGACTTGCTGGGCTCAGCCTAATATTCTGGAGCTCTGGGCCCACCGAGGGACACAGTCTCTGCAGATCATGGTGCACTTAGGGAAGGATTTTCTTCCTGAATATGACTCTAGACTGCACTTTTGTCTCTGGGCTGTCGAGTTTGCCTTTGGGAGGTGTGAGCCTGCATCCTCACTGAGGATCTGACTTGTGCTGGGAGAAATAAGATCTGTCCTGACACATCACACTGACAGCAAAGTGTCTAATTTAATGGAAGTTGAAGAGTGTTAGGGCTCTGAAAACAATACCCAAAATGAAGGCCTCAGAAGTCTCCTCCAAAGCCAGAGTTTCTCTGACCTTCTGTCTCTCAGCTCCTTGCTCCCCTGAGGCCTGCCACAGAAACTAGAATCCCTCTTCCCCAAGGCGGGTCAGAGAAATCAGGACCCCTTTTCTCTAAAGCCAGCCATAAAATGTAAAAATATTACTCTAGCGTTCCCTCCAAGTTTCTGTGTAAAAATTAGCTATGAAGAATTATGTGACTTACCCTATTTGACTGCAAGTCATAAGACCCCCATTCCAGAGGGAGCCCTGCCCCACACCCAGGAGGAGGAATGTGTGCTCAGAGAGGTCAAGAGAGTCTACACACACAGGCCTGGCTGGGTTTCCTCACTCGATCTATGGGTCATGGTCTTTTAGTCCAATCACATTTTTTTTTTTTTTTGAGATGGAGTCTCGCTTTGTCATCCAGGCTGGAGTACAGTGGTATGATCTTGGCTCACTGCAGCCTCTCCCTCCTGAATTCAAGCAATTCTCCTGCCTCAGCCTCCTGAGTAGCTGGGACTACAGGTGCATGCTGCCACGCCTTTAAGTTTTTGTATTTTTTTTAGTAGAGACGGGGTTTTACCATGTTGGCCAGGATGGTCTTGATCTCCTGACCTTGTGATCTGCCCGCCTCGGCCTCCCAAATTGCTGGGATTACAGGCATACGCCACTGCACCCGGCCATCCAGTCACCTTTCTACATGGCTGTCTACACTTTATTGAACCTAAGCATAAAAACGGACAATTTCTCCTATATCTCTGGGTCTTCATTCTGAAGGCTCCCATGTATATACATTAAAAAAATGTATATGCCTTTTCTCCAATTAATCTGCCTTTTTCAAGTTGATTTTTCAGTGAATCTTCAGACAAGGGGAAAGCTCTCCTTAGGCCCCTACTCTTTGTAGGGTCCCATGGGGACCCTGGTTAGTTCTGTTGGAGGGGGCAGCACATCAATGTCTGTGTAGATGATCCAAGCCCATTGTGGACTGTTCTGCTGCCATCCCTCCTCCCAGGACAGCACTGGTCTCAAAGAAACAATGCAGACTTTGAGAAAACACTGGGGTTAAGTTGCTTGTCAGGTGCTGTATAAAGAGTAGAGATCCGCATGATGCAGGCCTGAAGGAGAAGGTGCCCTCTGTTTCCACAGGGATGGCAGGATGTAAAAGAGAGAGACAAATAATTGAGTATATCCACCCACATGTTCTGGAAAGATTAAAACATATTCTTTTATTCTGTATGTCCCCTTGAGCTATAAGAGAGGCCATATTTTGCACACAATTTAAAACATTTTCCTACACCAAAAATTCTTTTGTTAGACCCAAGCCTTCAGAAATGTTTGATGCACGGATAGAACCTAGAGCAGTAGGTTTGCAGGGAACTGAGAGAAGGAGCAGAATGGGAGGTGGGGTCTGTTTCACTGCCAGTCTTCGTCAGATGGGCAGTAAGGATGCAGGGGCATCTTTCCAAGGGACCACAACCAGATGGCTCAGAGGGTGCAAGTAGTGACCATCCACAAAGCATGTGGTGGCCTAAGGTGGGCTGTGTGCCATGGAGGGGAGCAGGGACCCAGAGAAGATGGCTGGGTGGAGGGCCCAGGAAGGGTGGAGCAACTCCCTCTCTTTTCTTCCACTTGTTATAATGAGAGTCAGGCTTGTTTAGAACAGCAAACTATCAGGTGTGAATGAATGTCTAAGAAGTAGAGGAAGAGTGGGGTAAATTTTAATACAGATACATGATGAAATATTAGGATACATGCATTCAATCAGCAAGTCCTGTTGGGCACCTATGATGTGCCGGGCAGGCATCAGATTAAACAGTGAGCAAAATCAACATGGTCCTAGATTGCATGAAGCGTAGGGTCTGATGGGAGAGTGAGACAATAAGCAATAAACACACGAATAAACAGAGGATCACAAACTGTGATCAGTGACATAAAGGTAAAGAACAGGGCACCAAGAGAGAAAACTACAGGAAGACCCTAATTTAGATTAGGGGCCAAGAAGGGCCTTTCCAGGAAGGTGGCATTTGCACTGAAACCTGAAGGAGTTGGCTGAGCTGAGAGTGAGGGGGAGAACATCCTGGAAAGAGGAAATTGCAAGTGCAAAGGTCCTGAGGCAGGAAAGCGATTGAGAAATCAGAGGACCTGAAACAGTGCCGGCAAAGCTGTAAGCGGTCATTGAAGAGGAGCTGAGAGAGAAATGTGATGGCAAGGTGGACGGGTGCGAGGCCATGCAAAACCGTCAGCCACGCCAAGGATGCCGAGCTTCATTCTGAATGCAAGAGGAGCCACTGAAGGGTTTTAATGAGGCGGTGGCTTGACCTAAGCATTATATTATAAAAGTTATAAAAGGTTGGAACAAGTGATATTGCAGTTGTGCCAGTCACTGGCTAGTTGTTCACCAAATTCATTTCCTTTTCCTCCTAGGCACGTGGCCAGACTACGTTTTCCAGGTTCCCTGATGGTTGGGTGCAGCCATATGACTTTTTAATACTTTACCTATATTTATACTTTCTAATACTTTACCTATATTCTATAATAAATGGGTATTATTTTAATAACAAGAAAACTTTATTAAAAACTTGAAAAAAAAGATGTTATAGGAGGCACATTTTACAGGCAAAAATAGCAACATCATCAGCAATCAATTAATACTCCCTCTTGAAATAGATTTTTTTTTTTTTACTGACTAATAATTTTACTGATTAATGTTTTAACCAATGGAATGTGGGTGGAGTGACATGGCACTCCAGGCCTGGCCCATGAAAACCTCTCACAAGATCCAGATCCTTCATGCTTCCTCGTTTTCCTCCTCTGTCAACCAGATTGATAGGATCTGTCAGAGAACCCTGAGGCCTAAGGAACAGTGGGGACATGAGCCTAACAGTGGGGACATGAGCCTAAGGAGCCTGGGGCCAAGAATGATCACGTGGAAAGGCTGTCTACCAACTAGAAGCACCTCCTTTTGACTTTGTGTAAGAGATAAATAAAATTTTACTGTGTTAGTCCTCCAAGATTCTCAGATAACTTAGTTACAGCAGCTAGTGTTATTTATCCTAACTAATACAATAATGGATAATGAATAATAAAAATTTTTTAAAAAGACAGGATAAAAATTGTATATACAGTATACTCACAATTATGTAAAAACTACCCCCACAAAGTAAAAATGTTAACACTGGTTGGTCCTGGGTAGTGAGATTATGGCTTTTTCTTCTTTTTACTTTTTAATATTTTACCTATATTCTATAATAAATGGGTATTACTTCAATAACAAGAAAACTTTATTAAAATCTTTTTTTAAAAAGATGTTATAGGAGGCACATTGTACAGGCAAAAATATTTTTTTACTAATTATTTCACTAATAATTTAACTGATTAATTTTTTTCCTGTTTTACCTGTGCAAACATAAGCACATTTTCCCCTCAAATTCGAATAACAAAGAGAGTAATGAACAAGGAATCAGAAGATACAGATTCAGGCGGAACTTGGCCATTTTCTGGGAAAGGAAGTTGGGGCAAGTGCCTTTTCATCTCCATTCCCAGGCTTCCCTCTGCAAAGCGTGCAGAGATAATATTGTGCAAACAACTTTTAGCTTTGCTGAAACATTTGTGTATGTTATTTAAGATTTTTTTCCTCTGAGGTTCTCCTTTATTAATAGATTCTCAACAACACCCTCAATGGAATGAGGCATGTATTATTATCTCCATTTTACAGATGAGGAAACTGGAAACTGAGGGGCTGAGAGGTCAGGACTTTGCCTAGGGTCACATAACTAGTAGGCAAAAGAACTGGGGCTCACCTCACTTGCGTCAACTTCAAGCTCATGCTCCTAACAATACGCTGCCCTCCTTCCTCTTTGCAAGAAGCAGTCATTGATCAGAAAGTGAGCTCTCTGCAGGGGACTGAAGTAAGAACCAAGTGACCTTGGGCTTGGGGATGGTGTGTGGGTACAGCATGAGTAGGCAGAGGAGGAAAGATAGGTAGTCAGGGATGTGTTGGTAAATGTTTGACAGCTGGCTCTTTGGGGGGGGGGAAAAAGAGCTCTGATTTGTAGTGTTTGCCAATTTCCATGGTGTAAATACACCCACCATGGTGGATTTCAAGCTATCAATGATTTAACAGCTGGCTCACAAATTCCTGATAATTTAACAATTGGCTCTCAGCGTTCTCTGGAGCCTGCAGGAGCTGGCTCCAGCATACCCATAACCAGCCAGTTCTCTCTTCCAAATTAAGATTGTGAATGCAAAATGCCCTGTTTTCACCTGCACAAGTGGATGAGAATCTCTTCCCAGAAACAAGTGAGGGGGCCACAAATCAGAGTGGGACTAGCTGGAGAGAAGGGGCTTGTGTCGATTATTTACCTACTGTCTCAGCTCCCAAACCTCCCTTCTCTATCCTGCTCTGTGATGCTCCACAAGCCACATCTCCCAGACTCTGTCCTGCTAGCTTCCGCCAACAGGAAGCTCTGAAGCAGAGTGGAAGGGGAGGATGAGGGGTCCCTGCTCTCCTGTTCCTGTCAGGCAGGGTCCTGCCTCCAGTTGCTTTCTGCACTTTCAGCACCAGCCCTGCTATGCCCCTTTGAGGGGCCAGCAGACATCAGGTAGTAACGTCCCTGTTCAGGCATTGGAATACCAGCTGTGCAGGGCTTCTCTGAGCTTCTGGGTCCTGAAAAGCTCAACTCTGTCCTTTCATTTTGCTAGCCCGAGGAACAGTAACTTTCTTTCTGCAGCTGGTATTCCTTGACTGCCTCAGTGCTCCTTTGGCACTCCTTCTTCCCCCCATCACCTATTCAATAATCCCTTGCATTAAATTCCCTCTGTTTGCTTGAAATGCCTAGTGTGGCTTCTGTTTTTCAGACTGGACTCCTCTCCATCTACCATGCAGTCTTGGGATTTGGTCCTCTAAGCACAAGCCTCCTATGTCAGGTCCCAATTAAAAGTGGCCTCCCCTGCTCATGTCCTCTTTGGCACTGGCAGTGCTCCTGGCCCCTTCCTTCACACCCTGAATTGCATATGGTCATTGCCTCCTGCTGGATGAAGCTTCCGAGGTCAGGAAAGTGCTCTTTCTTCTTCAAGGGCTGGGCAGGAGCAGGATGCAGGACTATTTGTTAAGCTGCATTGAGTTGAGTGGAGTTGAATGGACTGGGTTCCCCAGTGTTGGTGGGCCATGGAGCAGGATCTCTCAGGAAGAGCCACGAAGAAGAAACTGCCCAAGAGCATTGCTCAAGTAGCTCCCCAGGGTGAGAGGACTGAGAGACATGCAGAGTGGCCCAAGGTGGAGGAGCTGCTTGTCACAGAGGCCTGACGGTGATCACAGGTTGGGAGACTGAGATGCCTGGAGGCTGCTGGGCCCTGGGGACCTGCATCCCATGGGCCCAGTGATGTTGGCTAAGACGAATGTTCCTTCACAATTAAACCAGAAAGAGCTTGGGGCTTACAGTGGGTAGTTCAGGGTTCTAGTCCCAGTTCTGTCCCCAACTCTATGTGTGCTCATAATTGTGTTCCTTCCCCTTTCTGGGCCTCAGTTACCTCACTGATAAAATGAGGGGGCAACTGGCCACATACTATGTTTGTTGAGTACCTGCTCCAGCACGCAGCATGCTAGACCCTGCAGTGTTACAAAAGCCAAAATCCTTGTATTTTAGAAGCTCCCAGTTTAACAGAGATACCAGGATTTTTTTTTTTTTGTAAGACTATTATAAGGTAATGTGAGAGTTGCTAGGATAGAGTGGGTACAGAGGGCTGGGAGCACATAGGAAGGGCACCTGTCTTTGAGGGGGTGGCTTAGGGGTTCAGAGAAGAATAACCATGTTAGCCAGGCAAAGAGAATGGGAGAGGAAATGTTCTAAGCAGAGGGAACAGTGCACGCAAAGCCTAAAGGCAAGAGATGGTGTGGTTCTTTGGAGGACTAGAAAGGAGGGTGAGGTCGCTGTGGGTGGCGTGCATGGGATAGGTGGGCTGGTGGGAGGCAGGGGATGCAGGAGCCATATCAAGCAGGGCTTTGGACCTTATGTTTGAAATGAGGGGCCACGGAAGGGATGCTGGCCAGGAGGTAGCAAGTCCAATGTGCTCTTCTAAAAGCCCTTGTGTGGAAAATGGATGGGCAAGGGGGAAGGACTGGAAGCAAGGAAGCCACTGAGAAGCTGTGGAATCCATGGGAGAGGAGGATGATGTGGATGGAGCAATGTAGACAGTGCATGAGGTGTGAGGGAGGCTGGGCATGGTGGTTCACACCTGTAATCCCAGCACTTTGGGAGGCCAAGGTGGGAGATGGCTTGAGTCAGAAGTTCAAGACCAGCCTAGGCAACATAGCAAGACCCCGTCTCTACAAAAAATAAAAAATTAACCAAGCATGGTGGTTCACTCCCCTAGTCTCAGCTACTTGTAGGGCTGAGGTGGGAGGACTATTTAAGCCTAGGAGGTCAGGGCTGCAGTGAGCCACGATTGCGCCACTGCACTCCAGCCTGGGTGACACACTGAGACTCTGACTCAAAAAAAAAAAAGTGTGTGTGTGTGTGTGTGTGTGTGTGTATACATATATGAAGGAGGTGGAATCAACAGGCCTTAAAGACAGCCTGGAAGTGAGGAGTGAAGGCAGGGAAGAATGGCTCCCAGCTTTCTGGGTTTGGGCAGACAGATGGATGGTGGTGCCTACACAGTTGGCAGAAGAACTGGCTGGAGCAGTGAGTGGCATCTTTGCCCAGGTTCCTGGGTGGGTGGCTGAGTCAAGGGAACTTTGTAGCTACAGAGCCATGCATCACCAAGCCTCTTCCCAGGCTCCTCACCACCCCCACCCATGGTTCCTTCTTTTCTGGTCATTTGCAGATGCAAGCGTCCCTACGACTATAAGTATTTCATTTTTGCTTTATTGTAGGTTCTATTTTTGTTAAATAGATTAGTCTCCGCCAGGAAAACCAAATTGCTGACCAGCTGACCTGAAAGTCTGACAGATGCAATTTGCAATCTCTTGGAATCTCCGCTTTAAGCCAGGGTGGGCTGCAGATTGACCCAGGGGTGGGGGGTAGTTCAGGGCTCAAATTAGGCAGCTGGTGCAGCAGCAGTCCAGGCGCCAGGCAAGGGGGCTCAGGCAGGAAGAGAAAAAGATGCAGATCAGTGAAATGCGAAAGGATAAATGGACAAGATTTGGTGACTCAGGGGACAGGTGACTCAGAAAGGGTGCCCTGCTGGGAGATGGGCCTCCTGGGTTTTACTCTGGGATCTCCCAGTCACATTGGTTGCAGTCTTTCCCAGGGTATAAGGTGATAAAGTTGATATGATGTAAGCTGAGCCCAGAATTCCTCTTAAAGAGCAGACAATCTTGTGCCTCCTGGGGGGAAAGAAAGAACCTCCATGTGTTTCTGGGTAGGAAACACCCGGGCAGTTGGGGGCGGCCAGCCAGTCTGCTGAGAAAATAGGCTAGAGTTCATTTTTCTCCTGAGGACAGGGCCTGAGAGGAGTGGAAGAACTTCTCAAACAAAACTTCAAAAGCACAGACCATTAGGCAAAGAGGAGTGGGAAGTAGAGACCACCCAAAGGTGGCTGGGGAGGGCCCAGGTCAGGAGTTTCTCATGTAAAACTTGATGCCATTCCAATTACTTTCTCTGATACAACCAAGCTCTGCCTGGCCCCCACATCTTCATTGATATCCCCTCACAAGGCCTTGTCAGAGAGGACAGTTTTTGTGTTTTGTTTTGCACGGGTATAGAGATAAAGGAGGAGGCTGCCTTTCTTGCATGAATCAGTGTGGCTCAGAGTGGAGGAACACCTGATGGATCAGGCAGTGGTCCAATTCCTAAGTGAATTCATCAGAGGCAGGGGCATGAGATAGCCAGTCCTCCAGGAATTTGGAGAAGTCTTGAGGATAGTTGTGGGCATCCCTGAACTGAGGGATGGAACCTCCTGACAACGTTTCCAAGCTCCCAGCAGCTGAATCAGGTCACCCATAAGATGCTGGGTTAGGCAGGAGGCTCTCCAAATCTTATAGACACTCTCTGGCTTGGCAAGTCTGAAATAGGGCCAGTGGGGGTAGGGGTGTGATGAAGGGAAAGGAAGGGCAAAAAGGGCTCTTGAACTCTTGCCTTAGGAAAAGGGAGGCCACAGGCTCTGCAGGGACCCACTAGCTCCCCCCACCTGGCACTCCTTGCCCCTCTGCACATGTGAGTCCTTGGTGGGCTCTAGCCGGCAGAGGAGCCCCCTCTGTTCTTCCATGCCTGGCTCAGCCCCAGCCCATCTGGAGCCTGGCCTAACTGGAATGCCAGCCTCAGCCAGCCTCAACTGACTCTGCCACCAGAGCCCCAGCGGCTGCATTCATCCCTGCTCTCAGGCTGGAGGGAGGAGCAAAGGCATGTGCAGGGCTTTTAGAAGACTAAAGTGCTGTGTTCATGCAAAAAGTGTGTGGCGAGGAATTTATACTTCTTTGTTGAGCACTAACTGTGCATCAGACTAGGCCAGGTACTGGAAATAAAACAATCCCCAAGACTTAGTACCTGCCCTCAGGAAGTCCACAGTCTAGTGGAGGAGACAAACCTATAGCTAAACATAGCACAAAGGCACGAGTGTCCTGGTTGGCAGAGGGCCTGGGCTGTGGGGAAATCTATCCCGCCTAGGCTTACAGAGGGCTTCCTGGAGAGAGGGCTTCTCTCTCCAGGGAGAGTGAGCCCAGAAGCACTAGGGAGAGAGATCGCCAGGCAAAAGAGAAGGTTGGGGATAATGAGAGTGTGCCAGGAAGAGGGAATTGCCTGTGTAAAGGCCTAGAGGTAAGAAAGCATAGTTCTAATTTGTGGAGTTGCAGAAGAGAGGTGAAGCTCTGGAGGCAGGCAGGGAGCAGGTGAAGAAAGGCCTGTAGCAAAGTCACACCAACAAAGAATGGAAAGAGGAGATCTCTTGCTTTGCCAGATATTAAGGCATACTAGAAAGCCACACTAAGAGCAATGGATGGTTTTGGTTCAAAAACAAACAAGCCAGCAGAAGAGAACAGGACCACGGTTCCCAAACTGGGCCTTGAAGTGCCCCAGGGTACCACAGTGAACTCACAGGGGGTGTTGTACCATATTTTATTTTATTTACTTTTTATTTTACTTTATTTATTTATTTTTGAGACAGAGTCTCATTCTGTTGCCCAGGCTGGAGTGCCGTGGCTTGATCTCGGCTCACTGCAACCTCCACCTCCCAGGTTCAAGCAATTCTCCTGCCTCAGCCTCCTGAGTAGCTGGGATTACAGACATGCACCCCCACATCTGGCTAATCTTTGTATTTTTAGTAGAGACAGGGTTTCACCATGTTGGCCAGGGTGGTCTCGAACTCCAGACCTCAGGTGATTCACCTGCCTTGGCCTCCTAAAGTGCTGAGATTATAGGAGTGAGCCACTGTGCCTGGCCTGCATATTTTAAATTTTCAAGGGAAACAGTGATATTTAACATCGATCCCCACACCGTGTAAACTACTAGTTTGAAGTAATTAACAGTCTCAACATTAGATTGTAACACATCGTTTTGATGACATCACATCTTTGTGAAACTGGGTTTTTAGTGTTTGCTGTGGTAAAAAGCAAGCATGTGTAAAAATCAACGAGGAACACGGACCAATGTGCAATCTTATTCCAAGGTTTCAGAAGTTGTCTAGCTCCCTATTCCAGTAGGAACAGGCTCCTATTCCATTAGTAAGGAATTGTAGTCATTCAGGAATAAAATTAAAACTTTATTTTTTGTTTCAATTTCTGTGCATTATTTTTTCAAATGGCTACTAAGTTGTTAGGATTTAAATATTTATCTAGTTGTTTGGATCTAACTGCTTAGGAACTTGTAGTATTTCTTTTGGCTTAGAGAAAAAAATATTGTGTGAAAAAAGCCTATGAAAAAATTACTGAGACACTAAGGGTGCTTTAAACTGAGAAAGTCTGAAAATCTCTGGAATAAAGCGTTAATAGATAAGCCCATTTTTGGAAGGAAATTTAATTTCCAAAAACGTGGTACCATAAATCAAAAGAATGTTTAATTGTTTAACAGATGACATCTGGAAAACTGGTTGACTATGTAAAGGAAAGCAAACTTATGCATACCTAACTCCATAAACAGGAGAGGACACATGACCAAGGTTTAAATGAGAAAGGTAAAGTTAATAGGAGAAAATGTAGGGGAATGTCTTCGAAACCCAGGGGCAAGGAAGAACTTCTTAAACAAAACTTCAAAAGCACAAACCGTTAGACCAAAAATTGACTAATTTGATTACATCAAAATTGAGCATTTCTTTTAGACAAAGGACATCCTGGACAAAGTCAACAGACAGAATGAAAGAAGACATTTGTGAGGTCGAAAATCAACATGGTCTTAATACCTAAATAATCCATGGAGCTCCTGAAAATCAACAACATAGAGACAGCAACCCCATCAGAAAAATGGGCAAAGCATCTGAACAAGCAATTTACAAAAGAGAAAAAAACCAGCAGATAGTAGACACATGAAAAGATGTTCAATATCACTAAAAATTAGAGAACATTAAAGTGATGTTGCTTTACATCTAATACATGACAACATTTAGAAATACAAAGAATTCTAGGTACTGGTGAAGACAGAGACATAGGGGCTTCAGGCACTTCTGGTGGGATGTCATGGGAGCAGCCATTTGGGACAGCATCTGGCACTACTTAGTCAAATTAAGTGTCTGCATACTCTTTGACCCAGAATTCTACTCCTGGGATATGGCCTAAGAAATTCTAATTAAGGAGACATATAGAAGGCTGCTCAATGCAGCTGTGTGGTGTGTGTGTGTGTGTCTGTGTGTGTGTGTGTGTGTGTGTGTGTGTCTGTGTCTGTGAGATGGCGGTGACCTAGAGAGAATTATAACTAGTAGATTAGACATAATGGAAGGATGGATATTAAAAGCACACTGCTTAATGAAAAGGAAGAAAAAAGGGGATATATATTATAGACATATAATACATTTACATAAATAAAAACACACACAAAATAATAACATATATTTTGCAAAACTACATACCAAAAAAAGGTACAATTACACAGACATAGGGAATGGCAGTGAGAAACGGGGATGAAAAGGAATGAATGGATGAATGAATGAATGAACGAACGAACCTAACAGAACCAAGTCTTTCCTGAAGCAGTGATGTTAACTGCCATGAACTGATGACTAAAACTAACTCAATTCTCTGTATCTGAAGGAGGTTAAACAAAATAAAATCAAACCTAGACTTTACCTTAGGGCAGGGGAAACCAACCAGAGTTGAGGTCTATGCTTTGTACACATGTGTTTATTCATTCAATCAGTCATTTGTGCACTCATTCATTCATTACATTTTTGGGATGTCTCCTCTGGGCCAGGTACTGTGCTGGGCTCTAGGTATAACATGCAGAGCAAACAGGCATTCCATGGCTCTGGTCCTATTGCAAGGCATATCTAATCAGGCTCCTCTGGTGTTCAAAGGCTCCAACCTGGGCAAACCAGGTGGGCTACAGGCTTAGTAAATATTCCCACCTTTCCATTTCCTGGTTGACAAAAATGAGGCTCAGACAGGTGAGTCACTGAGTCACAAAGTCACAGCTATGACTGTGAGTGATAGAGTTGGGATCCAAGCTCAGGTCTGCAGAACTCTGAAGCCAGTTACTTCCCCTCCAACCCCAGCAGGAAAGGAGAGGGAAGCACAGTAGTATTTCTAACCTGGGTTGGCTGTAGGCCTGCTCTGGCTTAGCTTACTCATTCAGAGCAGGTCCGGGAAGGCTTCATGTAGGAGGCAGCACTGGAGGATGAGGTTGTCTGCTATTTCACAACTGTACTCTAATGCTAGAAATGCACCTAGCTCGTAGGTGCTCCATAGATAGTTGTAGGTGAACGGATAGACAAACGAATGAAGAAATGGAGAGGAAATACATAGGGCTGTGAAGAGCTCAGAAGGCTGGCACATGAAGGGTGGGGAGGCAGGCCTTGAATCCCATGCTCTGAAGTGTGGACACTCTGTCAGCTGCAGGGGCCTCCTGCTAGGACATCCATCCCCTTTATAGGTCATGCCTAGGCAAACAGAACATCATGTAGCTTTGCCTACTCAGAGTCTGCACAGTGTGACACATAACTTATTCGGGACTTAAAGCACAGAGTGGTGGAAAGGGCATTGAAATAGCAATCCCAAGATGGCATGCTGGCTCTGTGTTTAGGTTTCTCCACCTGCAAAATGGTGTGTGTGAGCCTACATCTGCCAGTGTGTGTATCCACACATGCGTGGTAGAGCGAGGGCAAGGAGTACTGGATGGGACAGTCTCCCAGGCTCTTCTGGATCTCGCAGTGCTCAGCTCTGAGTCTGATGAGTCACCAGTTGTGCCCCCAACCTTGGAAACAGTGGGTGGGCTGGCAGGCAGGTGTCCCTGGCATGCCTGATTGAGAACCCATTCTCCCTTTTGGCTCAACTCCCTAACTAGAAACCCAGATGGCTCCACAAGGGGGTTGGGGAACTATTCACTTGGTTTCATGGACTAAGCCTAAAAATCTTCCATCAGCTAAAATATCTTCCATTAAGAGACAGGTGTTAGCAGGCCAGGTGTGGTGGCTCATGCTATAATCCCCGCACTTTGGGAGGGAGGCAGAGGTGGGCAGATCGACTTAAGGCCAGGCATTCAAAACCCGGTTGGCTAACTTGTTGAAACTCTGTCTCTACTAAAAATACAAAAAAATTAGCTGGGTGTGGTAGCCTATTCCTGTAATCCCAGCTACTTGGGAGGCTAAGGCACGAGAATTGCTTGAGCCTGGGAGGTGGAGGTTGCAGTGAGCAGATTGTGCCACTGCACTCCAGCCTGGGTGACAGAATAAACAAAAACAAAGAAACAAAAGAGACAGGTGTTAGCAAAAAAGTAAAGAGAAATGGAAGGCAGGGCTGCTGCCTTGATGGCCCTGGTGTTTGCCTGAAGGAGGGTCAGGCGGTTCTTCTAGGAGCAGAAACCAGAATGAAGGTTGTGAGATGTTAGGAGCAGACTAGGAACAAACACAGTCAAGTGTCTCAGGCTGGAGTGAGGTCTGGGGAAGCTGGGGAGGATGAATAAAGGAACCAAATGGGTTCTTTCCTTTCCCCTCCCAACTCTGGTCTAGGCTTGGCGGCATCCTCATTCCCATTTACTCTGGCTCTTTTAAGACCTTTCTCAACTTATGGGACCTGCTAGAGAACTCAAGAGTCACAGTTTGTTGTATTTATAGGACTTGTACCTGGTTTATAGCTGCCAATGCACTTCAGAATGCACTTTTTTTTTTTTTTTTTTTGCTCAGCAACGCATCCCCCTTTGGATGGTTTTAACTGAGACTCTTTTTCAGTCAGGGTCTGTGATAACCACACTCTAAGATGGCCCCAAATGACTCTTGCCTCCTGGTGGTCACAACCAAATTCATCCCCTCCCACATTGAACAGGGTTCCTGGGTAACTTGTAGGATATTTCTAGAGAAATGCCAGTGTGTGCTTTCCAAGAGTAGGTCATAAAAAGATGCTGCGGCCTCGGTTGTTTTCTTTGGGATTACTCATGCTGGTGAAAGCCAGCCACCGTATCATGAGGTCACTCAAACAGCCCTGTAGAGAGGTCCACATGATGAGGAGCTGAGTCCTGCTGATAGCCAGCATCAGCTGGCCAGCCATTTGTGAGAGACATCTTGAAATCTAATCTTCCAGCACTAGTCAGCCTTAGAATAACTGCAGTCCCCACTGAAATCTTGCCTGCATTTTATGAAACCCCAAGCCAGAACCTTACAGCTAAGTCACTCCTGAATTCCTAATCCACAGAAACTACGCGAGATAATAAATATGTATTGTTGCTTTAAGCCGCTACACATTGGGATCATTTGTTATGACGTAACAGATAACTAATGCAGGGCCACAGGAGGAAACATAATTCATCCTGGATGGCTCAAAAGAAGAGACTTTATTAAAAACTACTCTCAGAGTAGGGGGCAGATTAAGTGAGAAGACAGGGAAGATGATGTGCCCTACCAGTGGCAGGAGCTGCTCCACACCTCAGAGCAGGAGGAAACAGTGTCACTGGAGATTCATCAAAGTGGGAGACAAGGAAGAGAAGCCATAGCCATGGAGGAGAACAGCTATTTCAGGAGATGCAGCCCCAAAGCAGGGAGGAAGGCAAAGGCTGAACCCTGCCCTATCTCCTTCCTCTTGGATTCCAATCTCTTGCCTCTACTGAACTAGAAACCAGAAAACAGGCGATGTCATCCATGGGAACAGCCTCCCAGAGCACCAGAGCAGGGTAAAAAATGCATGTATGGAAGGAGAAAAGGAGAGAGACAACACAGAGACCCACTTGGCCCCACACTCAGCCTCGAAGTTCTGTGAAGCTGGTTCTAGGCAGGGATGGATCACATAACTGAGACTAAGCCAATCAATTCAAAGCCTATTCTCTAGCTATGTGATTGGTTCAGGGATGGGCACATGACCCAAGTTGGCCAGCCAATCAAAACTAACAGGACTAGTAGGGATTTTGCTGGTGCTATTAGGAAAATGGGTTCCCTCTTTTGCTGGACTTGATGATGACATGATGGAAAGCAGACGCCTCAAAGTTCTGTGAAGCTGGTTCTATGCAGGGATGGATCACATAACTGAGACTAAGCCAATCAATACAGCCTATTCTCAAGCCATGTGATTGGTTCAGGGATGGGCACATGACCCAAGTTAGCCAGCCAATCAAAACTAACCAGACTAGCAGGGATTTTGCTGGTGCTATTAGGAAAATGGGTTCCCTCTTTTGCTGGACTTGGTCCTGACATGATGGAAAGCAGAAGCAACTGTGCTGAGGCCAAGGATGGACCCGGCCCAGGAGACAGCAGATCCAGAGATGGACAGCTGGAGAAACCTCACCCCACACTTTACTGTTATCTTTGTTGAAGTGCAGTCTCCTATTACTTGCACTGGAAGGGTCCTGAATGATACATTCTCATCCACATTCTTGATGATCCTTGAGGCAGCTTTCTGGGTAGGCTGGTAAAGATCACTGATTCCATTTTATGGATAAAGAGATTGAGGTTGTCTTTATCACATGGCAAGCAGTTCAAATTAATTCATGATTAAATTAAAAACTCACCTAGGTGTGTGTGTGTGTGTGCGCGTGCATGTGTGTGTGTTTTGAGACAGAGTGTTATTCTGTTGCTCAGATGATCTTGGCTCACTACAACCTCCACCTCCCAAGTTCAAGCAAGTCTCCTGCGTCAGCCTCTTGAGTAGCTGGGTTCACAGGCATGTGCTACTATGCCTGGCTAATTTTTGCATTTTTAGTAGAGATGGGGATTCACCACGTTGGCCAGGCTGGTCTTGGACTTCTGACCTTAAGTGATCTGCCTACCTTAGCCTCCCAAAGCGCTGGAATTACAGGCGTGAGCCACCACGCCTGGCCAGTTTTGGTATATATTTTTGTCCTCACATTATGGTTTTAGATTTCTGACTGCTATTTCAGTGGCCTTGCTGTATACATGCTTTTTATTAAAAACTGCTTCAAACTCTCTTTAGAAGTAGGTGATACACAATTATTAATTTTAGTCAAATAAGCAAACAAGGTATCGTGGTTAGGAAGATTTTCCAAGGTCACACATCTTTCAGGCAGTGGATTACAGGAAGACAGGACCAAAGCTTGTCGAGGACAAGCCACTCATTCAATGTCCTCCCAGGGCTTCAGAACAAAGCAGGGGAGCTTTTCAGTATGGAAGGAGAGGCAAGAAAACAGATATCTTCTCTTGACTCCTGAGTTGGCCAAAGGCCTTTTAAGTGGCTTACTGAGAGGATGCAATCGAGATTTCTCTGACATTGTCTCTAACTTCCCTCCCCCTTGCTGATACCATTCCAGCCACACTGGCTTCCTTGTCATGCCCATACACTCCGACTTCTTTGCCTGCCTGGTAATTTTTCACTGGATGTCAGACCTTTCATTGGGTGTTAGCTTTTTAAAAATATTCCTTGAAATATTCTTAAGTTTTGTCTGGGATATAATTAAGTTACTTGAAAGGAGTTTGACCCTTTTGAGTCTTGCTTTTAAGCTTTCTTAGGTGGGACCAGAGCTGCCTTTAGTCTAGGGTTCATTTCACCCCACTCCTGAGATGACCCCCTTCTGAGTATTCTCTCTGTGATTTATTAAATTTCCAACCCAAGCTGGTGGGAATATGAACTATTCCCGGCTCTGCCTGAGCTGTGAGGATCCTTCTGCCTGTCTGTTCCTTTCTACTGGTTCTCTCCCTGGTCTCAAGTGCTTTCCTGCATACGTGTCCCAGTAAGTACTCAGCTGAGGGTGTGAGCAGATCCCTCTGATGATCTGCATAGTGCGCCCTCTATGCAGCTCTCTCTTCTTTAGTACTCTGCCTGCAAACTTCTGTCTCCTTCATCTCTGAATTCTCAACTCTGTCTCCACAACTCAGTAAGACTGTCAGGCTCTGTTTGGGTTCCCCCTTCCTGTGCTGGAAACGCTCCAGATGGTCATCTGCGCAATCATAAGATTCACTTCCTTTGTGCTCCTCCTCTCAGGGGTCACTCTCCTCTGCTGCTTGTAGCCCATGTCTGAAAACTGTCATTTCACATAGTATTTGGACTGTTTTTTTTTAACTTGTTTATGGCAGGAGGGTAAATCTGGTCCCTCTTACTCCTCCATCTTGGCGGGAAGTGGGAAGTAGAAGCCCCACTCCAGAACTGCAGATATTCTCACCTTAGAACTTTGGGCTGGCTGCTTATCTGGTTGGCTCACTCTTACTCGCTTGCATGACTCATTCCCTCATCTCCTTCAATGCTTTTCTCAAACGTTACCTTCCCAATGGGGCCTTCTCTGGCCAGCCTGTTTAAAACGTCTCTCTTCTCGCCATCCATTGGTAGCATTTCTGATCCTCCTCATCCTCCTACACATTTCTTTCTTTTGGAATAGCAACCATTGTCTTCTAACAAACTGTATAATTTTCTCATTTAATACGGCAAGGACTGATTGCCTCCCGGCACTAGACTGTAAACTCTCTGAAGAAAGGGATTTGTTTTGGTTTTGTTCACAGCTGTCTTCCTAGCTCCCAGGACAGTACTTGGCACATAGTAAGTTCTCAAAAATTATTTGTTGAATAAATAAATGATTGAAAAGGTGATAGAAAAAAAACCCCACATAATCACAGTTAGGAAGGTTGGAAATTCTGATGCATGTGTGGGAGAGTAGCTAGTATCTCTTCTGGATGAGAGCACGGAACGGCTGGAAACACAAGTATGGCCTGGTGGTGGAGTTCCTAAAATGCCAGGCTGTATCCTAAGGCAGTGGGGAGCCATGGAAGGTTTTGTTGTTTGTTTTTGAGACGGAGTCTCACTCTGTTACCCAGGCTGGAGTATAGTGGTGCAATCTCATCTCACTGCAACCTCCACCTCCTGGGTTCAAGTGATTCTCTTGCCTCAGCCTCCCAAGTAGCTGAGATTACAGGCATCTGCCACCATGCCTGGCAAATTTTCTATTTTATTTTATTATCATTTTTTTTGAGATGGAGTCTCGCTCTGTTGCCCAGGCTGGAGTGCAGTGGCATGATCTCAGCTCACTGAAACCTCCACCTCCCAGGTTCAAGTAATTCTTGTGCCTCAGCTTCCCAAGTAGCTGGGACTACAGGCATGCACCACCATGCTAGGCTAATTTTTGTATTTTTAATAGAAATAGGATTTCACCATGTTGGCCAGGCTAGTCTTGAACTCCTGACCTCAAAGTGATCCACCACCTCGGCCTCCCAAAGTGCTGGGATTATAGGGATAAGCCACTGTGCCCAGCTCATGGAAAGTTTTTAACAAGGAGTACTGTGGCCAGAGATTATTTAGGAAAGCTAATCTGGTGAGTGTGAGAATAAGAGCCAGAATGAATGAGCCGCAGAGGAGACAGAGAAAAAGGGGTGGTGGTTGGGATTTCATGGGGGTGGAGTCAGCAGGGCTTGGCAGATGGAAGGGAGGAGTTGAGGATGATTGCTGTATATATCTTTCTATAGAAACATGGCTGGCGTGACAGTGCAAACTTTGGTTCTAAAAAAATCCCACTGAGGTGGGTGGGAAGGTGGAAGAGGGGTATAAAACAAACAGCGTTAGAGGCGGGATCCATTAGAACCAGGATCCTCGCACTTCCCACCTGCATGAACTCAACAAGCTACACAACCCATTGATCTTCAGTTTCCTCTTCTATAAAATGGTCCTAATCACGTCCTAATCACGTCTCCCTCCCTCTTTCCTGTTCCAAGGAAATTCAATACTTCAGGGACTTGGTAAATGTTGATTCTCAACATAAAACCTTTTCTTTTCCATTATTTTGGAGTCCCAAGAGTCCTGAGTGATCTAAGGGTCTCTTTGACCATGCCAGGCACCATCTCCTCCATCCTACGGATGAATTGAGGCACAGAACTCAGCCTCACGTGAGGCCCACTGATTGACTGTCCAACCCAGGACATATCAGATAAATCCCATGGTCCCCGTTCTGGTCACCATCACTCATAAAGGCTGGGGTGGCCAGTGAGAGCCCAAGGAGAGGATCCCAGGCTAGATGGCTGCTCCAAATCCCATCACTTTGGGTAAGTGTGGAGAAATGGGACACATTTTCATTACACTGGAGTTTAGAAGCTCAGGATACTCTGTTCACAGGAGACTTTAATTCTCAAGACATCTGTCCAGCAGCTAAGGTCATTAAACATGGATTACTGAAGCAGCTCTTCATAAGCTAGTTGATGGAATTACCAGATTTGAGGATAACAGGGAATTTTGTGTACACTGTGTAAAGCATTGCAGAGCCGCACATGCCGCAGGGGCTCTGCTAAATTAGCGAAGGGGAATTGACAGTGGTTATGTGGATTAACCTATCACTATGTATGGCTTATAAAGATCCCACATGCTTGAGAATCTAGGTCACTGTTTTATTATATGCCGTGGGTCTGTAAATACCTACATGTATGTATGTATGTATTTATATAAAGACATGTATACATACATACACATGTACAAAATTACTGCATTCTTCATACATTTACCACTAAGAATATACTAGAGTTACAGTCTGCAGGTGATCAATCAGAAAAGTTAGCTATACACACTCTAAGGCCTTGAGCCTTAAGACTTTTTCAAGCTAGCCTCTACCCTACATTAGGCAACATCCTATGTGTTTTTCCTACATATTCAAGACTAAATTACATAGTATTTCCTTAAGCTTGGGGCACTGAGGAGAAAGAAGACTGGGACATCAGGTCCTCTAGGCCAAGAAAACTGAGGCCCATGGAGGACAGGACACGTTCAAGGCCTCTATGATGTCTACTTCAACCTTTCCTCCCTTCCCTGCCTGATTCATTTCTGCCTGATGGTTCCTGAGGCCATGGCCCCCAGACAAAGACGATGTTCAATGTGATGGTACCTGGGCATGTTTCTATGGAAGGTAGGGGCTCAGAGGACAATGTGGTCCTGACCCCAGGGACCAGGGCTGAAGGTTACAGAAAGAGTGACTAGGTGGAAGACAAAGAGACGATGCTCACAGGTGTGATGGTTAATATTAAGTGTCAACTTCACTGGATTAAAGGATGCAAAGTATTGTTCCTGGGTGTGTCTGTGAGGGTGTTACCAAAGGAGATCCACTTTTGAGTCTGGGACTGAGAGCTGGGAAAGGCAGACCCACCCTCAGTCTGGGTGGGCACCATCTAATCAGCTGCCAGTGCAGCCAGAATAAAAGCAAGCAGAAGAATGTGAAAAGACCAGACTGGCTTAGCCTCCCAGCCGACATCTTATTTCCATGCTGGATGCTCCCTATCCTCGAACATCAGACTCCAAATTCCTCAGCTTTGGGACTTGGACTGGGTTCCTTGCTCCTCAGCTTGCAGATGGCCTATTGTGGGACCTCACCTTTTGATCGTGTGAGTCAATACTCCTTAATAAACTCCCCTTTCTATAGACATCTATCCTATTAGTTCTGTCCCTCCAGAGAACCTGACTAATAGAGAACCCTGACTAATACCCCAGGGAATGTGGTGGGGCACAAGCAGCTGAGCTCTGGGCCAGTCAGTGATGTGCTGGTAAAGGTTCAACAACAAGGTATCTGAAGGGGAGAAGGAAGAAGCTCTGATTTGTAGGATTTACCCATCACCTTAGTGTAAATACTCCCATCATGGCCTATTCAAGCTACTAGCATAACATCATAGAACAAGAAGTTGGGAAGAGATGTGCACGGTCGGCTCTCTGAAGCTTATACATACCAACTCCAACACATCACTGGGCTGCGTTGACCAAGTGTGATACAGCAAGGGTCAGAACGGCCTTCTTCCCCAGTGAAGACTGAGGTCAGTGTAGCCCTGTGTAAGCCCCATGCATTTTGGCGCACTGGGGAACAAAGATCTGCCAATAAGGTGGTGAGAGGCTCCACAAGTGGCTGTGGCCATGAAGAGTCAGCAAGGAGGCCGTGCCACCAGGCCAAACAACGACAGTTTGTGAGGACTCTGGGATGCCTCCAGGGACATAGGAAAGACTAGGGGAATTGCTGGGGGTGGCTCTGGAGGTGATGCTGTTCTGTAGGTGGGGGCGGCACACAAGGAGGTTTTCTTAATACTGGTGTAACCTCATGTGTAGATGGAGGCTGAAGTGGGTTCTGCCCATTGGCATCATGTTCGCCTCCACAGACCATGGAAGGCTAAAGGGCCAGGCTCAGAGCAGATCTCTTCTGCACACTCCACAGTCTCAGTTTTTAATGAGCATTTGTCAAACATCCTTCTGGACCTGATTTTTGCTTCTGCATGGGTGGAATGTTCTCCTGTGGGATCAGGCCAAATAGCTGCCAAGAAAATTCCATTTTCTCTGGGCTGCCAAGTAAATTTTCAGATTATCCAGATGCTTAAAGTATGAAAAATACTATAGAATCGATTGATGTATTTCTTTAATTTACTGTATAATGTTCACAGTATTTATAACTTGAGAACCATTCAGTTCAAAGTGGGAAGTAAGTTCAAAATGGGAAGTAACTGCATTAGGAGCATATCCTCCATCATCCTCTGTCTTCTATCATAACTGGTAAACACCAAGCCCCATCAATTTTCCTCTGAAGTGTGCCTCGAATCCATCTGCTCCTCTCTATACCCATCTCGCTGTGATACATGATACCTGAGGGTGCTGTTGCTTCCCTCTGACCTGGTTTCCTCACCACAGCCAGAGGGAGCTTCTTAAAAACGGCAATCAGGTTTCTCCCTTGCTAGATGTCTTTCCATGGGGTCCCACTGGTCTTAGTATAACACGTTCAGCATGACCTGGCCTCCACCCACAGCTCCAGGCTCATCCCACTCTATTCCAGTCACACTGGCTTTCTCAAAGGTGCCACACTTCCTCTAACCCCAGGGCCTTTGCACCTGCTCTTCCCTTTTCCAGGACTGCCCTTCCACCCACTTTGCCTAGTTAGCTCCTATTTGTTCCTCAGTCTCAACTCAAAGTCACCTTCTCAGGGAAGCCTTTACTGATCCTCAGTCTGTCAATCATCCACAACACTTTACAGTTTGTTATGCATCTTCCTTATTTCATCTTCAGGCCTCCATGTTATAGGCACCCCAGTCACTTTCTTTCAAAGCACTTTTCACAATTTATATTTAAACGGTTATTCGGGTGATTATCCGTTTTTGTCTGTTTCCTCCTGGGTACAGGGATCACATCTGCCTTGTTCACAGTTGTACCCCCAGCAGCCGCCACCCCCATGCCTCTCATACTATAGGTGGTTGTAAATGTCTGTAGAATAAATGAATGAGCAGAGGGAAACAGTCACATCTCTGGTTGTACCAGGTTTTCACCTGTGGTTCCATCACTGATAATAAACCTTCTATGGCCCAGAAAGAGTGTTTTATTGGTCCTAGGATGTATAGTTAATTTCTTCACTGTCAACATCTGATTTCTCCTTTTATTTAAACAACAACAACAACAAAAGAGATATATATGAGGTATGGCTTTCTTTCTTCTACTACCACAGATCCTTCAATCATCCACAACACTTTATAGTTTGTTGTGTACCTTCCTTATTTCATCTTCAGAGCAACCCAGTGAGGGGTCCCTGGTCATTATTCTCACTTTGCAGAAGATAACATAAAGATGAGAGATTTGCGGAGGTCACCAGCTGCCAAGGCATCGGGGACAGCATGCAACCTTGATCTATAGGCTCCACGCCCAGTGCTCTTCCTATCACACCATGCTACCTCCCCCAGCAAGCTAAATGAGCTGCCCAAAGGAAAGAGCATCACTTCAGTCTTGCCTAGAATTTTACTTAAATACTTTCAGAATCATTTTTGCAACTGGAACATTTCTCAAAAGAAGAAAACTAGTTCATCACAGTAATCAAGTCTGTCATAGAGGATGTGTGATGATGTTTGAAAATATAATCCTATGAACATCAGAACTGACAACTCTGAAACATCTCTAGGCTAAAACTGCTAATAACAGTCTTTAGCATTCAGGTTGGCACTCACATGGGTCGGTGTGATACATTTCACAGCAGAAATGCCCTAACAAGGAACTTTCTCAAAGAGTAACTGGGTACAGGACAGATTTTAATGAGGCCCTTTCACACTGAAAGGGTGAAGTGTGAGTGAGGAATAAAAGCATCAGATAAAACACATATTTCCATGAGTCAGATGACAAGATGAGACCTCACATCAGAAAATGTGGCAAACACTTTGTAGAGGTCAGGACCTGTACAGAAAAGGAGTCAAGATATCAGGGCCATTGCCTCTGAAGATCCTTCTAGAGAAATGTACTTTGATTAAAATGCAGCAGACACGTGAACTGAAATTACCTCTCCTAGGTCTAGTGTTTACACACTCACTAGCTCAGTTACCCACCCTTCCACCCACAAACTCATCCACCCATTCATCTATGTCTGTCCACCAACCTGCCTAGCTATCTACCTGCTACCTGGTATCTACTCAACTATCAATATATCCACCATCCATCCATCCATCTACCTATCCATCAGTCTACCCAGATAATCATCCATCTATCCATCCATTCATCTGTATCCATCCATCTACCCACACATTCATACATACATCCACTCATCTATATCCACCTACTTATCTACACATCTATCCTTTCATCTATCCATCCATCCATCCATCCATCCACAAACTCATCCACCCATTCATCCATCCATCCATCCTTACTCACAGTCATCCCTCCATCTATATCCATCTACCTATCCACACACGCATCCATCCATCCATCCTTCCATCTGTATCTATCTACCTACCCACATATTCAGCACTCTATTCACCATTCACTCCTTCCAATCAGCCATCCAACTATCTACTCACATTCCCACCCCTGCACCCATCTACCCACCTACGTCTCCACCCCTCTACCTATCTGCCCATCCATTCAACCCACCAGCCAGTTCTTCTGTGTATCTACTATGTGTAAAGCCCTGAGGAGACATTCAGGAAGTAGGGGACATGGATGATGATAAACATCTCTCTGATGTCTGCTCATTAACCTCAAATATAGGCCAGGCCATGTGCTAGAAACTGAAAACAAAGATGAATCTCAGAAAGACCCTACACTCAAGGAGTTGGTAGTAGAAGCCTCTGTTGCAAGCGAGCAAATTAATTGGAGTCAAAATGATTGCAAAAGAGGGTGAATGCAAGGATTTCCACATTGTGCTGCTGCGGTCTGAGGGCTATGTTTCTAAGGCCACACAGCCAGCCTCACTCAGAGTACTCTGGCCTGTTCAGTGGACACCCACTCCCTGGCCTGCAACCATTTTTTATTGCTAACAACATGGGAATGAGGTAGAAGGGCATTAAACAA
Source organism: Cacajao melanocephalus (assembly GCA_963573385.1). Classification (NCBI taxonomy): domain Eukaryota; kingdom Metazoa; phylum Chordata; class Mammalia; order Primates; family Pitheciidae; genus Cacajao; species Cacajao melanocephalus. Next base: position 101,518 of record CAUYLG010077331.1, read on the forward strand.
AAAGGCTATTAACCCTACCACAAAAACCTCATGCGTAAAAAGCACAGTACTGTTTGCTGCTTTGGTAACTATACAAGCTGGCCAAGAAAATCAATGTTTTGCTGCTGGTGGATCCCTCTCCCTTCCCCCGCACCCCCCATCCCCTCACCTCTCTCTCTCTCTCTCTCATTATCTTTCCCACTCTCTTCTGACTCATTTCTTAAGCTTTTAAGGGGACAACCACAGTGGCTTTTAAGATAAAGCAATAAGGTCACTGTCTCCCAAACCTTGTCATACGTGTGCCACCCTCATGGTTTTCACAACATCCACCCGCCATCTGTGCTTTCCTTTACTAAATATCTGCCTTTCAAAAAACTGAAAAAAGAATGCTTATCTTGCTACCTTAAATGCTAGTTATATTTTTATAGTGCACATTCAAATAAACATGCGACATTAAAATAAAGAGTGTGGGTCTGGGTACCAGCTACCATGGTCTCTTCTTGGGCACTGTTGCTCTTTGGAAAAGCTGCCACTGCTGCCAGGCTGTCCGCCAGGACCTGCCTTCTGTGAGATGACCTGAGAGCTCAGACTCAGGTTCCCCATAAAGGCTTCACTTCTTCGTTGTAAATTTGCTTACTAATTTTTAAATCAAAAGGGACAATCAGAAAAGTCTTCCAAAGAGCAAATTTGAAAAAAAAAAAAGTAATGTTAAATGCAATGTTAATACTAACATAAATATTCAATGAAGAACAGTGATATTGGGCTTCTAGGTAAAATCTCCTTTGAAAAACAAGTTTGAAAACCACTGGAATACATTGCTACATAGCTGTATACATGATGAATATGAATACCCATAGACCTCATATTTAGGGGTACATGTATGCATGCATGTGAGTGTGTTTGTGTGCATATGAAAGTGAGAATGTGAATTACTGAGATGGCAAGAGCTGCAAGAATCTAACTAAAGCAGCTGGTTGGGGACCTACCAATTACAGAATCTCCTAGAAAATTAATTATAGGTGTTTGAGGGTCTAGAGGACTGTGAAGTTGGTATCCAAATACATTCTTCCTCATCATCCTTGCACTAATTCAGCACATACTATGTCCCAGGCACTCGACATGTATAAACCTCTTTAATCTTCATAGTCCTTTAAGGTAGGCCCCGTTGTTATCTATAGGGGATACTGGGGGTTTGCCCAGTATTTTGGCCTCCTTAGGCCCGAAGTACCATTATTCCTCAGCTCCTGAGAATATTGGCTACTAAGGGTCCCAGCCTGGTTCCTTACTGCAAATTACCCTCCACCATGAGGAACTTGCCTTGCTCCCAGGGCCAGTGACTAGCTGATAAGAGGACACCTGGCCCAGCCTCTGCACCATCCCAGCTCCAGAGCTACCAGAATCAGCTGCAGCCTCAGTTGCAACCACACTGCCATCAGCTTCTTGCTCTGTCCAGTCCTGCTCACTTCACTTCCTTACAGGTGTATCCAGAGCACGCTCTCTGACAAACCTTCTGCAAACAGGGTTCCATCTCCAAGTCTATTTACAAGGAGCCTGATCTAAGGCACTATGTTTTATAGATAAGAAACTGAGATGAAGAGAGATTGGTTTCTTGCTCAAGTTTACCTAGCTAGCAAGTGGAGCCAAGATGTGAACCTAGGAAGTCTGTTTCCAGGTTCCATGCTCTTTTTTTTTTTTTTTTTTTTTTGAGACAGAATCTCACTCTGTCAACAGGCTGGAAACAGTGGTGCAATCTTAGCTCACAGCAACCTCCACCTCCTGAGTTCAAGCAATTCTTTTGCTTCAGCTCCCGAGTAGCTGGGACTACAGGTACACGCCACCTGACTAGTTTTTGTATTTTTTAGTAGAGGTGGGGTTTCACCATGTTGGCCAGGATGGTCTCGATCTCTTGACCTTGTGATCCGCCCACCTCGGCCTCCCAAAGGACTGGGATTACAGGCGTGAGCCACCGCACCCGGCCTGGTTTCATGCTCTTAACCATTTTACATCTCTTAGGAAGACAAAGGTGGGCACACCCCCTCCAGTCCCTTACAGTCTTCCACTTCCCCCCTTCTACAATTATAAATGTCCCAACCAGACTCCAGGTCTTTAAAATTACTGGTTTAGGCAATAATTCTAGGAAGCTTGAATCCCACTGAGAAAGAAGAAAGAAGTGGCAGTGGTGGTTAGAATTTCAAGAGAAAGTGGCTCTTCCAAGTGTCCTTCTCTCCATCACACAGGTCGGGCCCTCATCCAGGTGGGCACAGAGTGTCACATCGAGTGTGTGTGAGTAACCTCTGCATGAGCACACACAGGAGAAGCCAGTGTCCATCAGGGCCCAAAGCCATGCCATCCTGTCGGCTGAAATTTATGTTAGCTGTCTTCTCCTAATTTTAGAAAACTTCCTTCCTGCTTAGCAAGCTCCTGGGCTAACATACCTTGACACACACACAGAGTGGGGATTCTGGCCTCGCACCAAAAGAAACACATGTCCTCTTCAGATTCGTTTTTCATACAGGATCTGGATATGTCTTTGCTATTTTCCTCAATAGTGGGGATATCACTAATGCTTCATTATGTTATTTACTTTAAAATGTTTGCTCATTATTTAAATTTTCAACATTTAAAAATGTACATTCTTAAGTTTCTGTATCCAAAAGCAACCAGACTTTTGCTGGGCTAATAACTATTTGGTTAGCGGTAACTTACAAATATCATGATTTCCCTCTAAAATTAGCAAACTACTTATGATATCTTTAAAAATACTTAAAAAGTAAATGTACAACTAAATAAAATTGCTCTCCCATAATAAATAATAATCCATTTAATAAAAACTCCTCTAAAGGGAGTTATTATTATTATTTTGGAGACAGAGTCTCACTCTGTTGCCCAGGCTGAAACACAGTGGCATGATCTCAGCTCACTGCAACCTCCACCTCCCAGGTTCAAGCGATTCTCCCACCTCAGCCTCCCAAGTAGCTGGGATTACAGGTGTATGCCATGACATCCAGCTAATTTTTGTATTTTTACAGTTGAGACAGGGTTTCACTACGTTGACCAGGCTGGTCTAGAACTCCCAACCTCAGGTTATCCACCCACCCTGGCCTCCCAAAGTGCTGGGATTACAGGTGTGAGCCACTGGGCCAAGCTGGGAGTTGTCATTTAATGGGTACGCAGTTTCAGTTTAGAATGATGAGAAAGTTCTGGAGACGGGTAGTGGTGATGCTTGCATAACAAGGTCAATGTGCTTAACGGCACTGAATCTATATACTTAAAAATGACTAAAACAGTAAACATTATTTTACGCATATTTTATCACAATTTCAAAAATTATAGGGTTAAGAAGATTGAGAACCACTGCCATGGAAAAACTTTTATAATGTAAGGGACCAAAATAAATGGTAAAGAAGTTAAATAAAAAAAAAAAAAGGATCACATCTGAATGTGAAGTGTCCTATGGGTCTGTTTGAATAATGAGGTTTTGGGAGACTGATTTCTTTGGTACATGCCTGCACTTTTCACATTTTCTACAAAGGGCATGGATTATTTTTATAATCCAAAATAAATATGTATTAATATACATTATTTTGAAACACACAAATAAGAACATGGCAGGCGAGGTTATCAAATGCCCTCCCTGCTCCCAATCAGGGGAAAGGTGGGTACAACATAAAGAGGCTCTTCCAGTGCTGTGGCCAGAGCTTTCAGCAAGGCTGGCCCAGAACCAAGGGGCTGGGCCTGGCTCAGCCTTGCCTCTTACTCAGCAGGTTAGTGAGAGCCACAGAGCTCCCTCTGGAAACTGGGGTGGTGGGAAGTGCTGATCTCATTGGTTTATTTCCGCTTTGTTGTTCTCTGGCTGGATTCTTTTGCCCCTAATGGGGGAGAGCTTTCATAGGTGTAGGACAATGGTTAAAAGTGAAGGTCGAAAGTTAGACGGCTTGTGTTCAAATCCCAGCTTCTCTACTTGCTAGCTCTGTGACAGAGGGTAAATTTTTTTTAACCTCTCAGGTTCAATGAGAGGGTTAAATTTCTTCATCCTCTACCTCCTTAACCTCTCAGCTGCAAAACACTGACAATAACAGTCTCCACTTTTAGGGGATGTGTCAGTTTGCTAGGGCTGTCATCACAAAGTACCACACACAGGGTAGCTTAAACAATGGGAATTTGTTATCTCAGTTCTGGAGGCTAGAAGTCTGAGATCAAGGTGTTGGCAAGCCCGCTTCCTTCTGAGAGCTGTGAGGGAGGATCAGTCACCTTCTGGTGGTTTGCTGGCAATCACTGGCGCTCCTGATGATACAGAAACCTCATCCCTATCTCTGCTTCATCATCACATGGCATTCTCCCTGTGTGCCTGGCTGTCTTCAAATTTCCCCTTTTTTATAGGAACACTGGTTATATTGGATTACCTTACTTCAGTACGACCTCATCTTAACTAATCACATCTGCAACAACCCTATTTCCAAATAAGGTCACATTCTGAGCAGCTACTGTGGGTTGGTGTTCAGCAGATGGATTTTTTGGGGGGGCACAATTCAGCCCATAACAGGTGATTGTAAGGATTAAGTGAAATAATACATCCAGGAGCTTGGCATAGCACCCAGCGTATAGTAGACACTCAAAACTGTTAGCCATTCCTATCATCGTGACATCTGTCATTACAGTAACTTGCTATGACCACTGTGTCACTGGCTCCTTCCAAGAAGCCTCCTCTTTGTTTCTCCCAGGGATAAAGACAGAGCTTGCACCTTCTGTTGGAGTTCTCATAAGATGATACACTCCCCCACACTGCTTTTCTTAAGGAAATAGCTATTTTTTCCCTGACTTGATGAAGTCAAACTTGCAAGCTTTGGAAGGTTAGGCATCAATTCAAACAAATTGCTAAACCACATTATTTTGATCTTTCAAATTTATCTGACAGCAGAAGGAGTAGGTGTCTTTCCTGTGCTGTACATTGTCTGTAGTCATTTGTAACTGTATTTAAATTAAATGGGGAAGGGCAGCCAAGCAATGCCTAAGAGCACAGGATTTTGAGACACTTGCATTTAGATCAGAAGACCTAGAATGTAGTTCTGAACCAGGTTCACCGGTTATGCACTGTGCGACCCCAACATAGCTACTTTGCCTTTCTGAGCTATAATTTTGTAATTCATTCAATCAGCAAATATATTTCATGGACTAAGAGCTGGGTCTTATAGACACCAGGGGTACAGAGAGAATTACAGGCCCCACTGTCAAAGGGCTCAGAGTCCAGCAGGAGGCGGCAGATAGACACACAAATAATCCAGTGCAGAGGAGAACTGTAACATCCTTCACTATTAATACAGGGATAGTGGTACCTGCTCTCCCTCTGATGCATCTCACCTGGTTGTTCCCACTGTGAACCCCTTGGGGGCAAAATCTTGCATCTTACTACTCCTACTTGGCCCTGGTCTGACTTACTGGAGGTGCAAGGAAGGCTGGTTGAATTCATTGGATACCTAAATGCTTAAGAATATGGACTTGGAATCAGTCAGACTTGGTAGCCTTGTATAAACTCTTATTACCTGTAGGATCTTGGGTAAATCATTTATCTTTGCTGAGCCTGTTTCTTTAATCTATGACATGGTCATTAGTTACTTAAATCATTCAACAAATATTTATCAGGCACCTACTTTGTCGCAGGCACCCAGTTCTTTATTTTATTTTTATTTATGTATTATTTTTTTGACACAGAGTCTTGCTTTGTCGCCAAGCTGGAGTGCAGTGGTGCAATCTCGGCTTACTGCAACCTCCACTGCCCAGGTTCAAGCTATTCCCCTGCCTCAGCCTCCCAAGTACCTGGGACTCCAGGTGTGTACCACCACGCCCGGCTAAGTTTTTGGATTTTAGTAGAGATGGGGTTTCACTATATTGGCCAGGATGGTCTCTATCTCCTGACCTCGTGATCTGCCCAACTCAGCCTCCCAAAGTGCTGGGATTACAGGCGTGAGCCACCGCTCCCGGCCCCAGGCACCCAGTTCTAAGCCTTAGAGATACAGCAGAAAATAAAACAGACAATAAGTAAAATATGTAGTACATCAGAAGGGGGTAGCTGTTGTAGAGAAGAATGAGTAGAGGGAGACGGGGTGGATGGGGGAGAGAGTTGCAATTTAAAGTAGGGTATCAGGTTAGGTCTCACTGGAAAGGAGAGAGGAGGGCAGAGATGTGACATAGGTGAGCTAGCCAGATGCAGCTCTCTGGAGGAGTGTACCAGGGACTGGGAATTATACATCCCCATCATATCCAATAACGTGGGAAAAGTGCTTAGAATGCTTCCTGGAATACAGTAGAAGCTCATTAATTGATAACCATTATTAGCATTCGTGAATAAATGTAATTGCATTAAGGAAGGAAGATGGGAGAGACTATAAATGCACTCTGTAAACAGGGCAGTCACACAGCAAGGATTATTATTAAAGTTGTTGTTTATTACTAGCAATTACCTCTCGAAAATGTTTCTGACAATCTGAAGTCACAGAGGGCCCATCAGCAATTGCCTCTGCCGCTCAAGCCCTGGGATTTGAGCTCCAGAGAGACGCTTATGGGAGAAACAAGAGACTGGGAGGGGAATAAGGGATGAGTTTTCCTCTGCCTCAGGAAGGGATTCCTCCAATGCATATGTGCACGTGCATACACGCACACGAGCACACGAACACACACACACACATACACACACACACACGTGACTTTGTGTGAATTACTGACACCAGTATCACAGCAAGAACTTGGTAATCACTATTAGCAGATTCAAGAAATCTAAGTCCTTTTAATACTTCTGCTGTGAGTTCTCATTATTTATTGGGTTGAAAAAGTCTTTTTAGTTTATAGATGCCTGGAAGGCAACAGAGCAGAAAAGTGTGATTGAATTTCTCAATCATGTGCTAATTTAATCCAACAACATTAACTAGAGGTTACCAGGATTATTGAGCTTCTACCCAACATAACGGACTAGGTAAAGTACAAGGGGATCAGAGAAAGGAAGAGCTGTGGTCCCTGCAAATCTGGGATATATTAATTCTTTGGAGGAGACGAATATGGCTTTCCTACAGGCTACTGCAATGAACAAGGGTGCATGAAAAATGCACAAGGGACGAGGGAGAAGAGTCCAGAACCTTCCAACCAGGTGTGGGGGAAGGTGAGGAGGACCGCTGGTTCTAAAGTTACACATATGGTAACTATTAGTTATAGTGAGAATTTTCTCTTGAAAATGCTTAAATTTCCCATAAATACACATGGGTGTCTTAGATTGGGTCCTCCAGAAGCAAAGCCTAGGACAGGGAATAACATGTCAGTAATTTGTTAATGACGTCTTCTCAAAAGAAACCTGTAAGAGAGAGAAGAAAAAGGAAGAGGCCACACTCAGACATGGTTTCAGATGAAGGAGCCTCAGCCTATTCTGGTTGGAATCCCTGGAGGGTAAATTGCCCTGGGTGTTGCGCCAATGCCTCGGTCATTGCTGCAGGCTGATGTGGTGGATGTTATTACCAGGCACCGATCGCCCAATCTTGCAGGGAAGGCAGCAGGTGTGAGCCATTAGCAGGGGCACCTGCAACAGCTGGGGGATGGGCAAACCTAAGCAGCCCTCTGAAACTGAGCTCAGGAGATCTGGGTGGGACACCAATGGCATCCGCTGCAATTAGCTTTTGTGTATAATGCTGAGTGGTAGTGCTTAGGGCTGGTGGAACATTGAGCTAGTCAAAAGGGAGGAAGGGGAGGGAGAGCTGAGGGCAGACGCCTTCCACATTAAGGTAACTTTCAAATCCCTAGAGCAAATGGCAGCAAGAGAGAACTCAAAAATGTTCTTGCTTAGAGGCAGGGTTTACTTGGTTCTGTTTTGATTATCAAACCACTACAGCCTTTATACAAGTTAATAGATTTGTTTATTGTTGAGCGGATGAAATGAGATTATATATACGAAACAGAATGGCACATCGTAGGTATGCAATGATTGTTTGCTGGTCTTGATTAGACTCACACAAACTGTTCTTTGTAAAGTAACTGTCTTCACAGCAGTAGTAATAATAATAGCAATAATGATTATGTAGTTCTTAGGTACTAAACATTGTTATTTCCCACAACACTTTGAAAAAAGATACATTTACCTCCACTGGACAAATGAGGAAACTGAGGCATGGAGATGCAAATAACTTCCCTGAGGTCACACAGCTCTAAGAGATATATACACTGTGACCTTTTTTTGCCCGACTTTTTAAATTTGCAATTCCTGTTATAGTTGATCACTGCCATGTCCTGGACAATGGTACATTTCATCTGAGTTTGAGAGTGGGCTGGTTAGCTAGAGAACAGAGGGAGAGAGATTAGGTTCTCAAATCAGCTCCTACATTAAGTTTGTGTAGGATGCAATTTCACTGGAACTACCTGGGTCTGGGATGTGGTGGGGACACATTAGGTACAGAGAAAGTCCTAGATAGGTTTGCTGTTGCTCTCAGCAGCAGACAAGAAACGAACACGAAAAAGGGACCTCAGAATAGGAAACTGTGGGGTGGCATCGGACGCCAGCATGGGGTCACCGGAACCAGCCCCCATGTTCTAGGGCTCCCAGTCGATATACCACACTTGGACTATTTCAGAGCTTCTAACAATTAGTCTCTAGTGACACCCTTGAGCACAAAATCAAGAAACAGGCACGATCAGAATAATCCGGGAGACAGAGTCACAACTGGAAGAATGACCAGCCCCAAATGGTGTCAAATCCTGAATGGGTAGAGTTTTCCCTATTTCTGGATGGAGTTCCCAGTGCCCTGTTTCTTGTCCCACTGAGATTCAACATAAAAAAGACTTATCTGAGCTAAATGATGATATCAAACATAAGACACAAATGTCTGGCTGGTGGGAGGACTGAAGTTTAGTTTCTAAACGGGAAAGTAAAACTAGGACCCCAAAAGATCAGATAGGCAGGAGAGATGGGACAGTTCTAACAAGATGACATATAAGTCATTTGTGTGTGTGTGTAAAATTATCTGTTTTAAAAAACCAAGTGCCCAAACTCCAGGATCACAGTGGGGTGAAGCAACAGCGGGTATGAAATAAACATGGGTTTGAGTTAACATTGCAAATTCCCCTGGAACGAGGAGCCTGTTGGCTTTCTCTAGCTACCTAGTTTGACCTTACTTGGAGTAGGAATTCCAGCCAAACTGAGTTTAACTCTATGATGTCCTCTTCTTAGGTTAAAAAGTTGGTAGGGTGGGCGGTGGGGTGGTGACTTGTCTGGGGGGGGGGGGTAGGCGGAGCCTTTTTGGAGTTTAGTAGAAATAATTTTTTAAAAACCTTGCAGAAACTTTAAGGGGTATACTGGCTAAGGCTGGATCCCACTTCACCAGAAACGAAAACAAATGGATCAATAAACTCTGCAAATCGCCATCTGCTGTTCTTCATTACCTTGGTGAGACCAATTAGAAGATAACAGCCTTCGGAGGTGAAATGCCTGAACCCGGGGTGCCAGCCTCTCTTGGCAGATGTTACAGTAGGATGTCCAGACCTGCTGCTGGTCAAGAGACACAGAGCAGAGGATGAAGGATGGCTCTATTATTTGGAGGAACTTACGGGTCACCCTCTTTCCTGCTGTGATCATTCCCACATAGAGTACACCCTCTGAGAATGAGGGACAGTCACAGGAAACTTTAGCAAGAATGGAGCCCTCTTCTTGCAATCAAAGACATTCCCCAGGAGCCTCTTTCAATTTCCCTACAGCCAAATGCTCTCGATGCCTCAAAGCCCCCACCCAAATCCAGTATACATGCCCTAAGGAACTCCTGGAAGAGCATGGATTCCATTTTCGTAGGGTTAAATAAGGTTCTATTAATTTATTTCATTTTTGAAATGGAGTCTCACTCTATTGCTCAGGCTGGAGTACAGAGGAGTAATCAGTCTCTACCTCCTGGGCTCAGGTGATCTCCCCACCTCAGCCTCCTGAGTAGCTAAGACTACAGGCACATGACACCATGCCTGGCTAATGTTTGTATTTTTTGTAGAGACAAGGTCTCACCATGTTGCCCAGACTGGTCACAAACTCCTGGGCTCAAGCGATCCACACACTCAAGCCTCCCAAAGTGCTTGGATTACAGGCGGGAGCCGCTGCACCCGGCTGATTATATTAATTTATCCTGTCATAGACACCACAATCTCAGTGTGCTGTCCTTTTAAAAGACAATTCAGAAGATACATTACCAAATGGAGCATACTGCTGATTAGGGCCATCATATCTTAGTCTGACATACCCAAAGGATTTGTCCACTTTGAGATCTGGGAGGTCACTCTTGTTTTAAGAAACTGGAAATTGGAAAGAATTTTTAAAATGATCAACTGAAAAACTTTAAGGCTTTGATTTTCACCTGAATCTTAGCCAATATTTCCAAGCATGTGCTGAAAGGTTATGGTCTCTTGATGATGAATTTAGTGCATCTTGGTCAGGAAAGCTGAAGGAGAGGAGTCTGTTCAGCCACAGTGCACTGTGAGTGTTGGGAACAGGGGCCTGGTATTGCATCCTCACTCCTACCACATGCACAGGAGGGTTCCCCACAAAATGGCTACCTTGCAATTATTGATCCATCAAGTTAGGATGGCTCCTAAGTGAAACCGTCTTTCCTGCAGAGGCCTTGGGCAGACCTTGGATATTGCCTAGCAATTACTCCTCTACTTATCCATTCCCCACTTATTGAATGAGGGGCTCTTGGGGGCAGGGACTGTATGTTATTCCTCTCTATTCTTCATACTCCCAGTGCAAGCCTTGTAGAGGAGTGAATGAATGTAGGAGTAAATCCATCACTGACAGGTTTAAACCACAAAAATGTGTGTGCATGTGGCCCCAAGCAATTCTCAAGGTTGCTATTTAAGAATCCCTCAGGTTGCTATTTAATATGTGAATTACTGAACTTTACCATAAGACCACAGAATCGGAAGTTACGGGGTGGGGCCAGGGAACCTGCATTTTTAAATGAAGCTCCCTGCGAGATTCTCATGCCTATAGAGGTTTAGGAATCATTGCCCTAGATGAGCTCTGCTGAACTGGGATCCAAGCCCAGTCACTTTCAGAAAACAGGATTCTCAGAATGCTCTGGGCTTTTGAGATTTAAATAGCCAATTCTAGCCTGAGTTTCCTGGTCACATAATTGACAAAAGAGGAAGATGGAGGAGGAGAAGCATCCTGAAACTTCTAAACCATGGAGGGGCAATCCCAGGGCTGAACATCAGAGAGATGGACAGCCATCGGTGGGGCATAGGGACATGGAATCCCACTTCAGCGTGTTCCCTGAGGAAAGTCACTGGGAACAGAGCTTGTAAGAAGATAAAACAGAACTCGCCTTGAGTTAAGGTGGATTCCCAACCTAGGATGCATGGAAGACATCTTCATCCACATGCCAAGCCAGAACCACAGGCCCAGCTCCCAGCAAAGTGTGCACGTACTGAATCAATTGAAATTGAGTCATGGATATAATGAATTTAATGTGTTTAAATGATTTCCCATATAGTAAACATGCTAAATGAGGGGGCACCCAGACTAAAATGGCTGTCTGAGAGTGGAAAAATGGACACTGTGTGTGCTGTACAATGAAAAACCTTCAGCAAATGAAAATGCTTTCATTTATTTCCACCTCCCATGTTCTTTTCCTTTCTAACTCTTTATTTATAGCTGAACGTGGCCTTCTGTAGCCTCCTTGGACCACAGAGACACTTTTTATTTTGTCAGAAGACAACCTTTTTTTCTACGACCGAAGACAATTTTAATGAAACCTGTCTACAACTCAGTGACAAGCGCCTATTAATATGTGACCAAGGGGACAGGAGAAAGGTAACAGAGTGCAAGGCTGTTTCACTGTTGCAGTCTTTCTCTGCTAAAGGGGCACTTGTGCAAACAAAAGGGAGATGGTGTTGAATAGGTAGAGGCAGGACCTGTCCAGCTACCATCCCGACTCTGCCAAACCATCTTGCTGTGTGGCTCTGAAGAAGCCATTTTTCCTCCTGTGGTCCTCAGACTGTCATCTACACCAGGAAAGCATTGAATTCCAGGATCTTTAAGACGACGTTCAGTTCTGGTATTCACTGAGTTCTAAGTCACGAGCTGGAGCAGACATAAATAGGTGCCAAGGAATTTCCCATTAAAAAGAAACTCATCCTCGAGCTGTGGCGAACACACCAGGCAGCCTATCTAATTACTTATCAAGTAAGGATTATGTATTATTTGGCGTAGATGAAAGGGAGCATTTAGAAGTAGTTATAAATGATCTCCAACTAATTCTATCAGGCACCTAGGCAAATTGCAGACTTCTAGGATTATGAAGGATGGCAAAATGCTTTCTAGATTCTGTAGCTCTCTATTCATCCATTTCAACTTTGGATACTTTGGATTCATTTTGAAACAGCCCTGCCACAATGCTACCCACGGGACCCTGGGCAAATTCCACCCCTCTCTGAGTCTCAGTCATGAACTTGAAGGATAAGGAGAAAGGACTTGGAGGTATTTTGATGGGTGTTCTGTCCAGCATTTCTGAAGGAGCAGTTTCAGGGGCTGCAGGGGTGGGGAGGGGGCTGCAGGAAGAGGGGGCTTAACAGGCAGAGTTCAGGGCTCCTCCTCTGTTCAACTGAGAAGCTCTTCTTTAATCTGTTTTATATACCAGGCTCCACGTGAGATTTTATAACAAGGAGTTCTGAGAGTAAAAATAATTCTTTAAACTACTGGTCTGAGGAAAGCTGTTAAAAGTTTCCAGCCTGAATCTAGGCTGTGCTATAAAAATGGACTTTGCCAATACATTGTGGGAGTGGATTTCTCAGAGCCTTTAGTCCAGAATGGCTCTGCTCAGGGATTCTGAAAATCTTCTTCATTTAAGCAAACCTCACTGTCACCTCAGTGCCTCCCCACTGTCCCCCAGTAGTGTCTCAAACCCTAGCATGCATTAGAATCACCCCTAGAGATTCTGATTCAATGGGCCTGTGTGGGGCCTGGGAATGTGCATTTCTAACAAGCTCCCAGGTGATGCAGACTACATTTTGGGAATGGTTGGCCTGGAAGATAAAGGCCAGTCTCCTTAGCATGTCCCTCCAGAACTGGACCCCAACTTCCCTTCCCAGCCTCCTCAACCACCTTCCCAGTGTTCCAGCCCAACTAACTATCCTTCCCTCCCCGTTACATTTCTCCCTTGCCCACCATGCTCCCTCTGGCCCCCCCGCTGTCTGCATGTCTAACTCCTGCCCGCAGTTCAAGGTACGGGTCAAATACTACCTCTTCCAAAAAACCTACCCTGACTTTTTCACTAAAGGTCACAGAAATCCCTCTGGGCTTGGGCTTGGGCTCAAATAGTTTCTCTTACAGTGTCAAGCACTTTTAACCTCTCAATGTTTTTTTCTAGGTCTTGCCCCTGCATTGGAGTCACAGGCTCTAGGACAGGGAGCCCATCTTACCTTGGCGTCCACGCCATTATTCACACCTTCAGCGCCTGCGCAGGTTCTGACCCACCAGAACAACAATACAAGCCTCAGCACAGGAATGCATGAATATGTAAATTCAAGAAATACCCCAGCCAGCTCAGCTTATCTACTCTTAATTCCCCCAAGACAGACGGGCTCTACTCTGAATCTTTAAATTAGAACACAGGACAGCACATTACCCCACTCAACCTATTCTTCAGATGAGTTTTCCATATTTTCTGGAGCAGAGGCGGTAACGAATACATCATGAGACACAAATAACTACCACTTTGGTCCATTACCGGAAGGTCACTACCTTCTGCAGCAATTAACAGCTAGACCCAAGTTCAAATCCTACTTGACCCTGATTAGCTGTAGTACTTGAATACTCTGAGTTCCAGTTTCCTCATTGTTCATGGGGATAATAAGAGCACCTACTTCCTATGGATGGCATAAGGACACAGCATGATCATTATTAACAGTAACAATGGCATTTATTGAGTGCTTGCTATGTGCCTAACCCTAGCATACATTATTGAGTCTAACTACATTATGTACTTAGCACAATGTCTGGCATATAATATGCAATCAAGAAGTATTAGCCATATTACCATTGCTTATTTTCCCAACTTCCATGCAAGATTTATATTATTATCCCCATTTCCCAGATGAGAAACCTGAGGCTGGAGTAAATAGCTTGTTCAACAAATATTAACAAGTTGTACTGTGTAATGTGTAATCTTTATAACTAGCTTTCGAGGTAGGTTATGATTTCCATTGTGTGAATGAAAACTGTAGTTCAAAAAAGGTAACTTGTAAATGAAGGCCTAGTATTTGTACCTGATTTTGGGTCCAGAGCTGCTTCTGGCCCACCCCACCCCGCCATCTAGTAAACTGCACCTGCCCTGTGTGCACAGTTAACTCTCTATGCCTTTCTCTTTTTTTGAGACAGAGTTTCACTCTTGTTGCCCAGGCTGGAGTGCAATGGTGCAATTTCGGCTCACCACAACCTCCACCTCCTGGGTTCAAGCAATTCTCCTGCCTCAGCCTCCTGAGTAGCTGAGATTATAGGCATGTACCACCATGCCTGCCTAATCTTGTATTTTTAGTGGAGATGGGGTTTCTGCATGTTGGTCAGGCTGGTCTCAAACTCCTGACCTCAGGTAATCTGCCCACCTTGGCCTCCCAAAGTGCTGGGATTACAGGCATGAGCCACTCTACGCCCTTTCTTACCCATGAGTCATAGAGAAGCATTTTTCCAGTGTGTCCGAGAGCACACACTGCCCCTGCCCCTTGTTTGAACAATCCTGCAATCCTATGGCCTGTAATTAGTTATTGCAATGATCAGAGAGAATAGATCGCATAACAGAAAGCCTGTAGCAGACCCTCTTTTGCTTGCATGTCTACAAGGAACACAAAGGAAAACAGCCCAGAGGTGTGGGACTGACCGTGACCCCGAAGAAGTTGGTCTCGTTCATGGCATTGAGGATGATCCTGCCCAGCGTGTGGTCCGTGTAGTTGAAGTCCTGGATCCGCTGGTGCCGGCTGCTGGCATGCAGTGTCTCCATAGCCCTCTGCAGTGTCTTGGCAATGACCCAGATGCCATCGTAGGCGTACCCGTGGAACTTGCTGGGTCCCACACCTGACCGCTTGTTGTTGTACTCTCTCTCATACTGCTGTGGAGTCTGGAAAAACAGGGGGAATCCCAAGTTATACTGGCAGGGACAACAGGCCTGATGCTGAGAAGAGCTGCCACTCTTCCATGCCCACAGGGTGCCAGGTACAGTGCTAGACACCATATGTGCATTATCTCATTTAACCCTCACAACAACCTCATAAGGTGGGTACTGTTCCTGTCCCCATTTTACAGATGAAGAAACCGTTTCGTGGGATCAACTTGCTTAGGGCCACACAGCTAGTGAGTGACAAGACTGAGATTTAAACCCTGTCTGTTGGCAAGACTAGAGAGAGGTGCTGATACACCCTAACCAGGCCTTTCCCTCTATATGTGCAGGGCCTGGGGTGAGGCAGAGGCCCACATCCCATATGTCTGAATATTAAAGTTACAGAAAAGTGAACAAGCTGTTCAAAACATATTCTCTATCTCCTCATCATAATAAATGCACCTTCCTAATGATCTGGAAGGCTAAGCTGGAATTCAGAATTCTGGAACTTCTCTGAGCTTCAGGCCTAACATAGCAGCACAGAGGGAGTTGACCATGTACTTCTCAGCCCACTCCTCCCCTTCCCATCCTACCCCATTCCATCCTGCAGCCCAGCCAGCCTCAGTCCACACCTCCTTCCCCTTCCAGCATCAGTAGCTCCCTGTACCCCAGAAGGCACAGTCTACCCTCAAGAACTGGGGCAAGAGGCTCCCTGGGCCCTGGAAGCAGCTCCAGCTTATGGGCAGAGAATTCAGGGCAGTCTGGAAGCTGGACGAAGTACAGGTCTGAGTGGGCTGTGTCCGTGGCCTTGCAGATTCTGAGTGCCGAGGGGCCTGAACGAGGCCCTCTCAGAGAGCGGGATGCAGGGCAGGGCCCAGTGCTCAGGCGTCAGGTAGCTTCCATCCCTCCTGCTATTTCTTCCACCTTCCATAATACAACAGTCTGAATAGGCCAGCATTGAAAAAAGATTTTTTCCTCCCATTTGAGCTGAATTTTGTAAAAGCATTTCATTGGTGATATTAACATTTTGATTGTAGCCACAAAGTGACGAAGCTGCCTTTTTACTCCAGTCCTTGGAACTTGCGCCTGCAGATGAATGGCACCCCGGGGGCCTGTTACCCTCAGCTCCTTCTTGGGTCTCTTTCAAATCACTTCTGAACTCCTCTGCCAGAAATGCCACCAGGACCCGCGGCTTGGTCTTTGGGAAAACCTTCCTTGGGGAAAAATCACACACAGGACCACTGACTGACCACTGTCCCCTTAGGGACAGTCACAAGCACTCAGTCTACAGCCTGAGGCACAGAGAGGTCCAGAGACATGGCCAAGGTTACACAGCCTGTGTATGCGTGTGTGTGTGTGTGTGTAGCCTGTGTGTGTGTGTAGCCTGTGTGGGTGTGTGTATAGCCTGTGTGTGTGTAGCCTGTGTGTAGCTTGTGTGTGTGTGTAGCCTGTGTGTGTGTAGCCTGTGTGTGTAGCCTCTGTGTGTGCGTAGCCTGTGTATGTGTGTGTGTGTGTGTAGCTTGTGTGTGTAGCCTGTGCGTGTGTATGTGTAGACTCTGTGTGTCTGTAGCCTGTTTGTGTGTGTGTGTAGCCTCTGTGTGTCTGTAGCCTGTGTGTGTTTAGCCTGTGTGTGTGTAGCCTATGTGTGTGTGTGTAGCTTCTGTGTGTAGCCTGTGTGTGTAGCTTGTGTGTGTGTGTAGCCTGTGTGTGTGTAGCTTGTGTGTGTGTGTAGCCTGTGTGTGTGTAGCCTCTGTGTGTGTGTGTGTGTGTGTGTGTGTGTAGCCTCTGTGTGTGTATGTGTGTGGCCAGACTAGCCTCCCATTCCATCTTGGCTATTTCTTTCCTCTTTGATTTCTAAAGTCCTAATTGCTTTTTGAAAACCACGAGACGTTGTTTGGGCCACGTCTAGTGTTTTTGAGGAAGGTGGTGGAGCTGAGTCATCAAAGGCCGTGTCTTCCGTGGCTGGAGCCCACCGGGGCCAAGAAGCCGAGTCTCCTGTGGGGTCACCCACCCAGATGCCTGGGGGTGAGTGCCAAGTGCCTCCAGCTGTGGACCCTGCAGGTGACAAATTCTGTGTGACCAAATGTGAATGAATCCTGGCCATGAGTCTGCCTCCTCCTCTTTTGTTTCAGGGTCCTCCTGGAAGGCTCAGGTTTGAACTGTTTATAGCTTTCCTCGGAAACGCATCCTCTCTAGCTACCACCACTCTGCTCATCACTCAAGATACACAGGGGCAGAGACTCCCTCCAAATCCCAGGTTCCTCAAAGAGATGCATTTCTAGCGCAGTTCAGCTCGCTGAGTTCGTCCTGTTACTTGCATCCCTCCACCCGCCCACATTCCCCTCTGGCTGGCTCTTGAAGCTCATAGTCATCCCTGCCACTTTCACTCTGCCAGGAGAAGGAGGAAACAGTCCACTATGAGGCTCTCTCTCCTTAAACCTTTTGGGTCCCTTGATCGTATCAAGTTGGCTTGCACCTCAGGGCTTTGCACAAGCTGTTTCTCTGCCAGAAAGCTCCTTGCCCAGCTCTTGGCATGATATTCTCAGCATTCAAATGTCAGCACCTGTCACTTCTCAGGGATGGCTTCCTTGACCCACCCGTTCTAAAAACTCCTAGCCTGAGGCCTGAGATTTGGGGTTTTTATCTTCTTTACTGCACTTGTCACTCCTTGCATATTTCCTCCTTATGTGTTTACTTGCCTATGGTCTGTTGTTTCATTCCTCCCTCCCCACCCAACTAGAATTAAGCTCCACGAGGTCAGGGATGTGATTTGTCTTGATCACTGAGGTACAACCAGAACCTCAAACAATACCTGTGTAGGTCCTTTCTAGCCCTCAGTTTCTCTGTCTGTAAAACACAGGAGCACACCTATTCACACATTGTGGGGCAAAATTGTTCTTACCAAATATAGAAAGTTGTAATCCTACTGTGTATGAAAGTATCCATTTCTCTACATCCTTGACAATGGTATTTTAACTTTTAACATAATTGTCAGTTTAAGAAAAACATATATATTTGTTAAGAAAAAAGTATTCTTTTAATCTTAATTTGCATTTCTCTGGTCAATGATTGGAACGAGATTATTTTAAGTATTAACCAGCAATCTTAATTTTTTATGTGAAATTTCCTAATTATTTTAGGTGAATTTCCTACACCATATTGCTGTGGTGATGGTCACGTCATTTAATGTTTTGTTTCATTGTCTCCTTGTTATTTTTCCATCTTTTACTACTTGGCTATATTTTCTTTGAGTTTTCAAATGTGATTTGCGTCCATACCTGGTTGTTAACTACTGACCATTTTAAAAGGATTTAAACATGACTTGGATGCATGTTTCTCAATTAGTTGTGTTAAGCATCACAGAAATAGGGCCCCTTTGACTTCTCCTCTCTTGCATTTTGCTCCTATGAGCTTTCTCTTGATGCACACCATGGCATTCCAGGGTTGGTGGTGTCCATTTTTTAATTCCATTTGTTCAACCTAATAATTACATTCAGATGACATATCTACACCACCTCCCTGACCAGAACACGACACTGGAGAAGCCTTCAAAGTTTCTCTGATCCTTTAAAAGTGGGAGGTCCAGACTTCAGATAAAGAGTCTCAATGTGGTCTCGCCGGGTGGTAACTGAATGCAATTTTTTTTTTTTTTTTGAGACAGAGTTTCAAAAGGCTGGAGTGCAATGGTGTGATCTTGGCTCACTGCAACCTCTGCCTCCCAGGTTCAAGCAATTCTCCTGCCTCAGCCTCCCAAGTAGCTGGGACTATAGGCACCCACCACCACCCCCAGCTAATTTTTTTGTAATTTTAGTAGAGACAGGGTTTCACCATATTGGCCAGGCTGGTCTCAAACTTAATTTTAAACTTCCTTGATCATACTGTCTATTGAATTTGGCCTTGAGGTCAACAAAAGCCCCTAT
The DNA here is from genome assembly GCA_963573385.1 of Cacajao melanocephalus. NCBI lineage: Eukaryota > Metazoa > Chordata > Mammalia > Primates > Pitheciidae > Cacajao > Cacajao melanocephalus. The sequence goes on from CAUYLG010077331.1 coordinate 120,518, forward strand.
AGAAACTTAACATATGCCACTTGTAAATTCATCTATTCTATCTCAAAAAACTGTCCTTCCCACGTACAAGGATCAGGATGAGGGCCAAGAACACTGGAAATATGGCTCTTTACCAGATTTCTGTGGGTAGAGTCCTTGGAATGGGACCCAGGTGCAGCTAAGCCCTGAAAGGTGACCTCAATTCTCGCTGTCTTTGCAAGCACCATGTTGAAGAAGCCCTTGCTGCCACATGATATCTCAGGCCATTCATCATTGTTCCCAGGCAATGCCAGCATCAACTCCCTTGAGCAAGACAGTGACAGCAGGAAGAAACAGACTCACAATTGTTGGAGAAAAAGTAATAGTTGTTCTTAAAGAAGGCCTCCAATTATTCCGGGCAGAAGAATTTCTTCCACTGTAAAGTTGATACCAAATGCTGATTAATGACTATCCTCTGAGGTCAAGTTTATCATGAGATGCTAAAAGTTTTGAGAAAATAACTTAAGTAGACAGTCCTACTTACTGACAGGTCAGTCTCCAGCATATTTCCTAAAGGTATTTGTTGGAACTTGAAACATATTTTCCCACAGACACTATGTTATAAATAGTGGTTAGGTTCCCAGGCTAGCCCACACAAGCCTGCTAACCTACAATGTGACTAAACTTTATGAGTCTGTCATCCCAACAGAAGCAAGTTGAGTCCTGCTTTCTGGGAGAGGGGAGCCTCATGGACAGAAGAGAGGGCAGGAAAAGGACATATTCTCTTCCACACCTGCAACTGCTCCCCACAGAGGCGAAACTGGCAAACTTTCTTGTAGGCATTCCTGTGGGAGGTTCGAATCACAGTCTCATTTGGAAGTACACGATGGGATATTTGGTTTGCTGGTTCCTGTGCTACAGTTTGTAGATCACTTGGGAAACTTGTTAAAAATGCAGGTGCCAGGGCCGGGCTCGGTGGCTCACACCTGCAATCCCAGCACTTTGGGAGGCCAAGGCAGGTGAATCACCTGAGGTCAGGAGTTCAAGACCAGCCTGGCCAACATGGCAAAACCCCATCTCTACTAAAAATACAAAAAAATTAGCTGGGCATCGTGGCAGGTATCTGTAATCCCAGCTACTAGGGAAGCTGAGGCACGAGAATCACTTGAACCTGGGAGGCAGAGGTTGCAGTTAACCGAGATCGCACCATTGCACTCCAACCTGGGTGACAGAGTGAGACTCTGTCTCAAAATAATAATAATAACAACAACAACAAAAAGCAAATGCCAGGGCTGAATTGTGGTTCCGTATGTCAGTGAGTAAGTTAACTTAGGCATCTATATTTTTAAAAACCATCTCAGATTTCAAGCATACAACAATTGGTAACCATTGATGAAGTCCCTCCTGCAATCGGATCTTCTCAATAGCAACTTCCAGGTGGTTGTTGAGTTTCTTCTTATACTCTTCCAGTGTTGGGAAGCTCACTATGTCTCTCAGGCAGAATTTTCCACTTAAGGAATGCCTGACATCAAGGAGACTGTTTTTTCCAGATGCAGAGTTTGCACCTCTCTCCCTGCAACTTGTATTCAGCACGCTACATGTTCCTGGAGCCACAACACACACGGCTGCTCTTTCTAATACACAATAGCCCCCAAACAGCCAAAGACAGGGAGATGCCTCCCCTTTTCTAATCTGGCATTCTCCTCAAGTGAAATAATTTCAGTTCAGACTTCCACTCTATGACGAAATAGCTCACATCAGACCAAAGCTCCCATCAAGAACTGATAGGAATAAGAAAAGCAGACTAAAATATTAAAATAGCTATTCAAAGACATCAGAAAACAACCAGGACAGCTAGGACTGAGAATCCCACATTCTGGAGAGAAGAGAAATGCTTTGAGATGGGCCCCACATTCTTTGCTGTTTTCCTTTTGAGGCATTTTCTGATTTGTAAATAAGAAGGCTAGTCACAGAAACAGAAAGCATTGGATCAGAGCTTTCTGCAGTCCCTCACGGATGGGAAGCCAAAAACTGTAGTTCTGGGCTACCAAGATAGCAAGACTTGCACAGCCAAGGTGTAGGAGTAAAGAGAACCATAAAAACATAAGCCTGGTATTAAGACTGGCATTTTTACTTAAAATATTTGACAATTAAGCTGCAAAAAGCAAGAGGCTGAGAAGCCAAGCAAAAGAGCGAAGAAAACAAACAGAACTATTTGGAGTTTCATAGTATTGGGAAAATAAAAATTGGAGTCCAGGGTCAGTAAATATCCCAGGATTTCAGTTAAGAACATCGAAAGATCAAACACTAGGAATCAGGGCAAACCAAAATAGACTGGGCCTTACAAAAACTAAAACCAAACCTAGAATCACCTCAGTTCTTCACTGGCTTAAGGCAATTTGCCACCACTATAAGTACTTGCTTGATGAGGAATACGTTTTCCCTGGAGAAAGATAACACTATCCATAGCTTCTACAATTTTTCATATACAATGCATTTAATAAAAATTTACTAGGTACACCAGGAGATAGGACCAGATAATGTTTTTAAAAAGAAAAGCAAAGAAGGAAAAGAAGAGAAAAATATATGTAACTGAAACAAATTCATAGGTGATCCAAATTTTAACATTGTTAGACATGGACTTTAAAATAGCAAGTTTGGCCAGGCATGGTGGCTCACGCCTGTAATCTCAGCACTTTGGGAGGCTGTGGTGGGCAGATCACCTGTGGTCAGGAGTTCAAGACCAGCCTGGCCAACATGGTGAAACCCTATTTCTACTAAAAAATACAAAAATTAGCCAGATGTGGTGGCAGGCACCTGTAATTCCAGTTACTTGAGAAGCTGAGGCAAGAGAATTGCTTGAACCTCGGAGGCAGAGGTTGCAGTGAGCCGAGGTCACACCACTGCACTCCAGCCTGGATGACAGAGTGAGGCTCCATCTCAAAAATAAAATAAAAAGCAAGGTTTATATGTTCAGTAAAATTGATTAAAAGATGCAGAATATCATCAGAGAACTAAATGCCATGAAAGAAAAAAGAATAACATTAAAATTCAAAAAATAAAAAATATAACAATTGAAATAAAGAATTCAATAGATCGGTGAAGCACCATATTAGACACAGCAGAAAGTAAATTAGTGAACTGAATACAGGTTTGTATTCAGACTGAAGCATAGGGAGAAAGAAGTTTGGAAAATAAGAAATGAACATAAGAGACACATAGAATATGTTGAAAAAATACAATATATGTATAATTGTATCCTGAAAGTGAGAAAAGAGAGACTAGAAGCAGCAATATTTCAAAGGATATTATTCAATTTTCCCCAACACATATCAATCCATGGATACATGAAATCCTATTGATCTCTATGAACTCCAAGCAAGATGAACACAAAGGAAAGTTCACTTCAGCACAGTGTAGTAAAACTGCCAAAGACCGGATCAAAAGCAAAATCTTAAAAGTAACTAGAGAAAAAAAAAATGCATTAACTTCAAAAGAGCAATAACAAGTCAGACAGCTGACTTAATAGAAACAATGGAAGCGAGAAACAATGGAATGGCATCTTATGTACTGAAAGAAGATAATAGGCCATCTAAAATCCTCTACCTAGTTAATACATCTCTCAATACTAAAGGTAAAATATATTTTGGGCAGCCAGAAACTTAGAAGATTTGTTTCCACAAGAGCCACAAAAGAAAGACCAAGGAGAAGTTCTTCTGGCAGAAAAACAATAGTAATAATAAGCAGAAAAACAGAAATGTGGGAAAGAAAAAGTCATAGGAAGTGTAAATGTGTTAGTAGATCTAAATAAAAAATGACATCAGTGCCAAGAACAACCTTCTTGGATGAGATTTTCTTAATCTTAAAGAAGAACAAAGATTAAGGATTTATACTACAAGGTATCAAGTTATACTTCAGTAATTAAAACAGGGTGATACTGATTAAAAGATAGGTAAATAGACGAAAGGAAGATAAGTGAAAGTTCAGAAGCCTGCGTATAGATCCACACTATATGCCATTATTTAACTTATGACAAAGGTGACACTGTAGCATGAGTGGTGGGATGGGGGATTATGGCCTTTTCAATAAATAGTCTTGAATGAATGGATTATTCATAAAAAATGAATATCTTATTTCAGACCATACATAAAATCAATGTCAAGTAGATTCTATATCTAACTGTGAAAGATATAACAAAACTTCTAAATGACAAGATAGGAAAATATCTTCATCACCATGGGTGAGTGTATTAGACCATTCTTGCATTGCTATAAATAAATACCTGAGACTGCACAATTTATAAAGAAAAGAGGCTTATTTGACTCATGATTCTGCAGGTACAGAATCAAAAAGCATGGTGCCGGCATCTGCTTCCAGTGAGGGCCTTGGGAAGCTTTCAATCATGGCAGAAGCCAAAGAGGGACTAGGTGTGGCACATAGCAAAAGTGGAGCAAGATAACAAGGGGGAAGTTACCATACACTTTTAACAGCCAGATCTCACTTGAACTCAGAGTGAGAACTCACTTGCTACCAAAAGAATGGTGCTAAGCCATTCATAGGGGAAACACTACCATGATCCAATCACCTATCACCAGGCCCCACCTCCAACACTGAGAATTACATCTCAACATGAGGTTTGGAGGGGACAAACATCCAAATCAAATCACCAAGACAGGGTGATAGTTTGAAAAAAAAAATAATAACCAAACCAAATACTGCTTCTGTCTAGTCTCTCTTTCCTCATTTTCCAGGACACAATTATACATATATTACACCTTTTCAACATATCCCTTGTGTCTCTTATGTTCATTTCTTATTTTTCAACCCTTTTTCCCCCTCCCTGTCCTTAAAATGCCTAAACAAGGCACAAATATACTAATCACAAAAAAGACTAATAAATTGGATTACATTAACAGTAGGAATATCTGTTAATCAAAATATATCGAGTGAAAAGTTAAGCCACAGAATAGGAGAAGATATAAGTAATACATATAACTGTCAAATTCATATCTAGAATCTAAAAAGAAATGCTACAAATCAGTAAGAAACGAGCAGAGTATCCAACAGGAAAAATGGGCAAAAGACTTGAATGGGCAATTCACAAAAAAGGATATCAAAATGGCCAATGAAGATATGAAAATATGCCCAACTTCAAGTCATCAGGGAAATGCAAATTTAAACTAAAACAAGACATCAACCACTACACACCCACTAGGTTGGCTAAAATTAAAAAGCTGACACACCAAAAGTTAGTGAGCATGTGAACCAACTGAACTCTCAATCACTGCTGGTGGATGTGTAAATTGGTATAACCACTTTAGAAAGCTGTTTGTGAGAGTCTACTAAAGCTGAACATATGGCCACTCTATGACTCAGAATTCCATCCCAAGTATGCACCCAATAGTAATGTGCACATATGTTCACCAAAATATATCAAATGCCTAGAAATAAATCAGACAAAATAAGTATAATAATTCTTCTTCTTTTCTTCTTCTTTTTTTAATTGAGATGGAGTCTCACTTTGTTGCTCAGGCTGGAATGCAGTGGTATAATCTTGGCTCACTATAACATCCACCTTCTGGATTCAAGTGATTCTCCTGCCTCAGCTTCCCAAGTAGCTGGGACTACATGTGGGCACCACCAAGCCTGGCTAATTTTTGTATTTTTAGTGAGACAGGGTTTCAGCATGTTGGCCAGGCTGGTCTTAAATTCCTGACCTCAAGTGATTCATCTGCCTTGGCCTCCCCAAGTGCAGAGATTACAGATGTGAGCCACTGCACTCAGCCAATATGTGCAATAATTCTACATAGAAAACTATAAAACATTTCAGAGAGAAATTAAAGAAGACCTAACTAAATGCAGGGATATACACAATTCATAGATTGGAAGACTTTTTAAATATTAAGATGTCAGTTTTCCCTAAACTGATCTACAGATTCAGTAAAATCCCAATAAAAACCAGAGAAAGTTTGTGTGTATGTGTGTATAAATTAGCAACCTGATTTAAAAATGTATATAGAAATGCACAGAGATAAGAATAGCCAAGACAGTCTTGAAGAAGAACTAAGATGGAGAACCTATATGAGTAGTTACCAAGACTTATTATAAAGCTACAGAAATTAAGAAATTTTGGTGACAAAACAAATGGAAAAGAAAAAATAAAGTTTAGAAACAGAACTCAATATATAAAGTCATTTTCTTTATGACAAAACAATATGGCAGCATAGTGTGGGAAAAGATGGACTTTTCAATAAATGATGTTGGGTCAATTAGATATCCACGTAAAAAAGAAAAGAAAAGGAATCTTGATCCTTACCTCACATCCTATACAAAATGAAATTCCAGGTTAATTATAGATCTAAATGTGAAAAGTAAAACAATAAAGCTTCTAAAACACAAGAAAGGAAAACATTTTTACAGCCTTGAAGTGGGTTCTATTAAAATAAAGTATTTCTGTTCATTAAAACACACCAGTTAGAGGACTTCTATGTAGCTGAAGACAATGGAGGCTGTGTATAAATTAACTTTCCCAAGTCTCCCCAACTATACTAACTAGCTTTGTAGCCACAAACATTCTAAACAAAATCATATCACATTAATAACTAAAGACAGAGAACATCAAAACCGTAAAGATGACTGAATAAAAGGAGAAAAATTAACAGATTTCACTTGTGTCTTTGCCTCACCCATGCCCTGATGCAAGGTTCTGTGGCAAAGGCAGAATGAGGAAACTGTGGTAAAGACAGAAGATGGTGGTTATTTAAGGGTGAACTAGAATAACTACCAGAAAGACAAATCTCCCTGATATGTGAGGATTTATGTCTCTGCCCAAATCCCATGTCAAATTGTAATCCCCAGTGTTGGGGGAGTGGCCGGCTGGGAGGTGACTGGATCATGCGGGCAGGTTTTCCCCTTGCTGTACTCATGATAGTGAGTTCTCATGAGATCAGATTGTTTAAAAGGGTGTAGCACCTCCCCCGTCACTTCCTTCTGCTCCAGCCATGTAAGACATGCCTGCTTCCCCTTGGCCTTCTGCCTTGATTGTAAGTTTCCTGAGGTCTCCTAAGCCATGCTTCCTGTACAGCCTGTGGAACTGTGAGCCAAATAAATCTCTTTTCTTTATAAATTACCCAGTTTCAGGTATATCTTGATAGTCATGTGAGAAAGGACTAATACACTCCCTAAATCTGAAGATACTAAAAAAAGCTGTGGAGTCCAAAAGTTCAAAAGCAGGCATCTGAATGGCAAAGGAAGTCAGAAGAATGGTTAATCTGGCAGTGGATATTAACTGCGGCAACATATAAAGGCAGTTTCTAAGTTGCTATCAACAGTCTTTTTCTTGACCTGGGTGGTAGTTACATGGGTGCTTCAATAAAAATAACTAACTAAACTATCAAAAGTAATCTCAATCCTTCCATTGCTCCTCATCTCATATGACCTGGGTTATAAACTCTTCATCAATCTCACTACTCCTTCCACCTACCCTTGAGGTTCCTATCCTGATAAAGGAAGATAATTAAAATTTGTTGAGCACCTACTATGTGTTTGCACTTGGTAAGATACTTTCTACTGTATAACCTCATCTAATCCTTACAGATTAGAGAGTGAGAGAGCTTTTATTACCCCCATTTTACAGGTGAGAGACAAACTGGGAAAGGTTAAATGACTTGCACAACATCATTGTATCACTCTTAGATTCAGCTGCATTGTAACAGAAAAAAACAAATTAACAGACTTAAATGAGATCGTTTCTTTCTTTCTCATATAAAAGATGTCTGTGAGGAGGCTGGGCAATGCAGCTATAACAGCTCCCCAAGGTAATCAAGGACCCAGGCTCCTATTTTTATGCTCCACAATCCTAGAATGATGCTTCCTTCTCAAGGTCATCTTGTACCTAATAGTCCAAAATGGCTACTAGAAATCCAGCCATCACATCCACGTTCCAGTCAACATAAAAGAGAAAGAAAAAGAAAAGCAATATCCTCCTTTAATAGAGCCTTTCTAGAAGTCCCACATAACATTTTCTACTTATATTTCATTGGCCAGACTTGCAATCCTGGCCATATCTAGCATGGAAGGCTGGGAAATAAATAATACATGTTCCAGAAAGTGGCAACATACATGGCTAAAAATCAGAGTTGCGTTATGAACTCTGGTTTGTGGTGTTACAGAACTTAGAAGAGGGAAGGAGAGGTATGGATGTTGGTATAGATGACCTGCCAGAGTCACCCAGTTGAGAAGTGTTGGGGCCATGATTCAAGTCTAGCCAGTAGCCCCTCCATGGGCCACCCAGCCTTTCCTTCTGAGCTCACGCCCCTCTAACATAGCGCTTTCTACCAGTGCCATAAGTGCCTAGAAGAGTAGCAAGGAACAGGAGCTTTGTAGGGGTGGGGGAGAGAAATAGCAGTGCTGTGAAGCTGGGCTCTCTGGGGAGCTCTCCTATTTTTCTGTAGCACCTTTCCTTCCTCCAGGCTAAGCTCAGTGCTTCCCTAAAACTCCAAGTTCTTTGTCATGGTGCTCACAGCGCAGTGGTAATGAGATGGGTGCAGATTTTCATGGGTCATTGGCTCTAAGTGGAAGGTTCACTAGATTTGCTGGATTGAATAAATAATCATGGGTGGCCACAGAAGTTTCTTGCCAGAAAACATTACAAAGTTTTCCAAAGGATGGGCCTGTGCCTTTGATGGAAGGCTAGGGCTATCCCAGAGGTTGCAGGGTGCTGTGAACAGCTCATCTGGGGCCTTGGACCAGCACTGGGCCTCAACAGGGGCACAGTTAAAGGGGAAGAATGTCCCTATTGGAGAGGCCAAGCCATCATCGGAGAAATCAAGCCAGAATTATAAATGCTTACAAAGGAAACAAACCGAATAGGACTTGAACTTGAAAAATGGAAGCTGACACTTTAAATCACCAATGTCAAGCCACTCTGCAGGAGTAGAACAGCAATGGGGAGCCTCAATGGAGAGAGAACTGATGTTGGGCCCAAAGCAGGGGTCCAGAGGCTGTCTTCATGAGGTCCCAGAAGAATGAGCTCCAAATGGGCTCAGGAAGCCTAAAGGTCCACTCTCATCCCAACACAGGAAAGTCCAATGGGAAAGGACTGAAGAATGTGTTTCCGGAGGTAGCTGTTACCTTGCTATTCCTCCTATCAGAAAACCCCTATTGCTAATGAGTGACCTGGGGACAGCTTGATGCTAGAGACAGGCGTAAAAGGAGGGAACCTTGGAGAATGCATCCTGGAGGGGCCACTGTCATGCCCCTTTCTGTGACTTTGTCTACCAGGAGTCATCTGTATCCTGGGAGATTCAACAAGAGCAAGTGTAAGAGGACAGGCTGAGCATGGGGAGGGGTCTGACAAACACAACCTCTGCAGGGCTGTACTAGGATGAAGTGAATAAAGCACTAATTTCAGGTACAAAATTTAAAGGGGGGCCAAAACATCTCAGTAATCAAGATAAGCATATTTTAGTGTCATATTTAAAAAATAAAAACTAATGCAAGAAATCCATGATGAACATAACATCAAAATTTTAGATAAAGACAGAATCCAACCTTGCACTTGCATGACTTAACATTATAACCATGTCACACAGTTTGCTGTAATAACTCCACATCATTGTTACACAGTTAGAGAGCTGAGCTGTGAAAGCACCCTAGAAGTTACCTAGTCCAAATGTTTCATTTTTAATTGAGGAAACCGAAGCCCAGGCAGGGAACATGACTTGCTGAGGTTGCAGATTAACTGGTGTAAATGCAGGGTCCGCACTGGATCTTTGGAGTACCACACTCTGTGCTCCTGTGTGTCACTTACCAACAAGGGCCCACTGAGATGCCACAGAAGAGCTGATTTGGAAGTGTCCCTAAGCATGTCACAGGTCTAGAGAAGCAGCATGGCAGAGGGGAAGGGGCACTGAGTTGGGATTAGGCATCCTGGCTCCAAGTCCTGGATCTGCCTCTACCTGCTGGGTGACTATTAGATTTATGGGACTGCCAACAAGTTCCCACACACTGGGTTGCTTAAAACAACAGTTTATTCTCTCACGGTTCTGGAGGCCAGAAGGCTGAAATCCAAGCATTGCCAGGTGTATTGGTCCATTCTCACACTGCTATAAAGAACTACCTGAGACAGGTAATTTCTAAAGAAAAGGGGTTCAATTGACTCACAGTTCTGCATGGCTTGGGAGGCCTCAGGAAACTTACAATCATGGCAGAAGGGGAAGTAGGCACCTTCTTCACAAGGCGGCAAGAGAGAGTGAAGGGGGAAGTGCCACATATGTTCAAACAACCAGATCTCATGAGACCTCACTCACTCTCACAAGAACAGCAAAGGGGAAGCTGTCCCCATGATTCAATCATCTCCCACCAGGTCCCTCCCCCGACACATAGGTAACCAGGAAATCTCATCATGAGAGCCTGGGTGGGGACACAGAGCCAAACCACATGACCAGGGTTGGCTCATTCTGGAAGTTCTGAGGGAGACCCCTTCATTCCATGCCTCTCTCCTAGCTGCTGGTGGCTGCTAGCAGTCCTTGGTATTCTTTGTTTTGTAGATACATCACTCCACTCTCCACCTTCTGCTTCACATGGCCTTCTTCTGGGTATATCAAATCTCTCTCTGCCTTTCTCTCATACAGGACACTTGTGATTGGATTAGGGCCTACCTGCGTAATCTAGAAAATCTCATCATGGGAGCCTTAAGTTAATTATATCTGCAATATCCCCCTTTCCAAACAAGGTCACACTCCCAGGTTCCAAGGGTTACAATGTGGATATATCTTTTTAGGGGCCACTATCCAACTCACTGTTGTGATCTTGGGATGTCCCTTCTCCTCTCTGGCCCTTAGTTTTTCCATTTGTACAATAGTGAGGATGACAAGAGCCCATTCACTTGCTGTGGTTTTACAAGTGTTTGCTTGTTTTCATGGACACTGATGGATCCCCAAACACAGGCATCAACCCAGCAGCCAGTGCCATGCTGACCATGGCCCTGAACAGTTATATATAATGCAAATCAAATTCAAGAAACATTTCTTGACCCTCTAGAGCTAGGTTTGACCATAGACTTCTGAAGGCTGTTTGGAGAAGTTGGCTTGTGGTCAGCCCATAAATAGGAATGCTTTCTTTGACTCTGGGCCCCAGACCCTCTAGAGAGAATGTTCAACAAAAGCAAGCACAACAAGGGAACGGGCTGAATGTGGGGAGGGGTTTGACAAATACAACTGTGCAGGGATGTACTAGGGTGAGGTGAATAAAGCACTAATTTCAGGTGCAAAATTTAAGGGAGAGCCAAAAAATCTTGGTAATTCTATTAGTCTATTTTCATGCCGCTAATAAAGACACACCTAGACTGGGCAACTTACAAAAGAAAGAGGATTATTGGACTCACAGTTCCATGTGGCTGGGGAAGCCTCACAATTATGGAAGAAGGTGAAAGACACATCTCACATGGCGGCAGGCAAGAGAAAGGATGAGAGCCTCCCCCTTATCAAACCTTCAGATCTCATGAAACTTACTCTCTACCATGAGAACAGTATGATGGGGGAAACCATCCCCACAATTCGATTACCTCCCACTGGGTCCCTCCCACAACATATGGGAATTATGGTAGTGTAATTCAAGACAAGATTTGGGTAGAGACACAGAGCCAAACCGTATCAGTAATCAAGATAAAAAATATTTTAATATCATATTTTAAAAATAAAATGAATACAAGAAATCCATGATGAACAAAACATCTGAATTTTAAATAAAGATAAAATCCTACCTTGCACTGAAATGACTCACCTCATTTTCTTCACCCTTCTCCTGTGAATCTGGTCTTTATTTAAAATTTTGATAACTTGTTCATAACAGGTTTTTTTTTTTTTTTTTTTTGCATTTTTAAAAACTGCATTAACATATTTTGTTTAATCTTGATTACTGAGGTATCTGACACCCTTTTAAGTTTCATATTTAGTCCCAGCCCTGGATCTGTGAACTAACAATTGGAAGGACTGGTGCTGTTTGGTTTGGAGAACCAGTGACACTGTGGTCACTGAAGGATCTACATGGAGCAGAGGGGGCAATAGGATCTGAGTAGCTCTAGTGGGACCCGGGGGTGGGAGAATTAAGGGAGAAATAATGAGTCCTTTGCTATTGGAAGATCTAAGAATCTGTTGGGAAGATGGACTCCATGACATCTAGGAGCAGCCCTGGGACCTTCTGATTCCAAGAAGCAAAGAGGCTGCAAATTTTGTGTGTAACTTCAACCATCTCGTAACTGTGAGGTAATGTAAGAAATTCTTCTGCTTACTTCAAAGACCATGGGGACAGGGATTGGGTCTCCTGGACTTTTGGAAGCCACCTCAATGGTCCTGTCCCCTCCAGCGGGTGGGCTCATGACTGGGTTTCCTGAAACGGTAGGGTGAACAGCCCCAAGGTGTCCCATGCATGGGACAGTGATGGGGGAGAGGTCAACCTCTTCACCAGGCCCACATCAAAAAATTTAGAAAAGGGAAGTCAGTGATTCGTAACAACATCTGGGGGAACATTGTTATGAATGTCAAAACATTTCCTCCAAAACATACCACAAGAAAGAATCTTCCTGCAACACACTTTCACATACTGGTCACAGCCCTGCATGGCTCCTACCCTGGCTGAAAGCCATGCCCTTCGAACTACATCTGAGAGAGGTCCTTCTTGCAGTGTCTCATGGCTCTCATCTGACAGCCTCACATATCCCTGTGCAATCATTTAAGTCTTTGGTCTTCCTGAAGCTTCTCCATTTAGTTATTGTACCATCAGCTTTCATGGATTTTTTTTCCCCTTAGGTTTTGTGTTTTCCTCAAATTTTATGATATTTTTATGTTAAAATACAGGGTATCCCTGGACTCAAGGATCTTAATAAATTGTAAAATTTGACATCTTTAAAAATAACACTTACTGAATAAATGAGTTATTTCTGCTCCTTATTCAACATCTCAAAAATAATGTTATATATGCATTGACTTTGGTGTGAAAATATTTCTTTCAACATTTTCTAACCAGGTGCCAGTACAAGCTAAAGAGCTGTTTACAAAATATGTCCTAATGATTTGCCATTTGTTGACAAATTGATAAATCATTTCTGTAGAGTTGGTTCTGACTGAGATTAAATAATACATAAAAATTATATACATATATTTTTTCTTTATTATAAAGCTTTTTCTTGATATAAAATTGGGTCTGTAAGAACCCTGGGGGTTGGGTGAAGAATTTAACTATCTGAACACAGAAAAGAATTATGTGCACTGCTGTACTGAATTTTGGCTGCTGTTCAGAATTAAGAAATGGATGTTACCAACTTTGCCAGGGCTATCATCACCTGATCTTTGATAATAGTTACAATGACAGAGAATGGTATACTTTTGAAATACTTTTACATGTCCTATATTACCTGGTCCTCACAATAGCCCTACGAGATGAGCAGGGCAGGAATTAGTAATACCCTTGTGGAAGCATGCAGAGGTCGTGAGGCTGACACACTCTGCCCGAAGTCCTGCTCCTAGTCATGACAGCATCGAGGTGCCAGGCACCATGCTAATGGCTTGCACCACCTGCCATCAGTCCTCCTAATAACCCCTGGGGGTTGGGTTATCACAGATATAGAAGCAGAGTTACAGAAGATGTATCTATAGAAGGGACATCCCAAGATTACAACAGTGGCTGAATAGTGTCCCCTAAAAAGATATATCCACACAGATATAGAAGCAGAGGCTTGGAGAACTCACGTTCAAGGTCACACAGGTGGTAGCGGCAAAATTGGAGTTTGATACAGTCTGGCAGCTCTACAGCATGTATTTCCCAAAGTTTACCTAAGGAACTTTTCCTCTCCTCCAGGAGAGCATCACCACAACTGAGAAAGACATCTTAGGTAAGAGGAGCATGGGATGAATCTTTGCAGAGTCTAAAGGTCCCAGAAGTTGATGTCAGGACTCTATCCATATGTGTATACATAACGTGTATACTGTGTTATGTGCTTCACAGTATCCTTATCTCATTTGGTTCTCACAGTTCCCTAGAGAGGTAAGCAGTGGAGGGTTGTACATACCTCATTTTATGGGCACAAGAGGCTCAGAGAGGTCAAGTGCTTTGCTCAAAGTGACACAGGACAATAAATATGCACTTTTGGCCAATGTCATTAGACAAGATGATCAAAAGAGGTGGGCTGGAAGGTTGAAATGGGGACCAAGACACTGACCTTTCCTGAGATGGTCTTGATCTGCTTGGAGCTCAGGGGCTCGAAATCCACACCAATGTAGCCCTCCATGGCAGCAAGCAGATTCTTCCGGAGGCAACGGGATGAGTTGGCTTCCACATGCACCTGTTCCCACCAGGAAGACTCGTACCAGCCTGGGATGATCCACTGGTATTTACTACCATACATGTTCTCCTCATATGCCTGCAAAAGATGGAGTGACTGTGAAGGCACTGAGAGTTGCACTGTTCAAGGTTCTGTGTCCTGGAAGATAGGTGGGGGGAAGTCAGGTTTCCTCTTATCAGAGGATTTAGGAAATTTTTAATTATTTGTTTGGTTTCTTCCTTGTTATTTATCAAGGGATCCAAGATAGTTATGGATAACATATATAATAAAATAATAAGTACTGAATAAAAATTAAAACATAAGGGCCCAGAAAAATATAAATTATGTTTCCTGAAGATAAAAGGAACAGAATGTAGACAAGCAGACCAAAGGTTCTAACAGTATACATAATTGAGCCGCAAATTTCACCATGAACTTCCAAGCAGCCCAAGAGAAAAGGGCAACAAGGTTATTTATACAACTCTCATTATCAATGAGGAGAAGACATACCAGGTCTTCGGGGAAACAAAGTATTTTCTAGTCTCTAACTCTAAAAAAAGTCCCATATGGAGGATACTGTCAAATTAGCCAGCTTAGTATCAACATAACTTCTATAACAAAGAGATTTCATAAAGCTAATTTTTGTATAGATCTTTACTAAAAGCTGAGGCCATGCCTCAAAACATAACCCGGGGGAGCAATTTTTAAGGGGCCAAGACAATTTAATCTAAGCGTGCAGTTTATATAAGATGCCACTTGGCAAACCGAGAAGTCTTTCTGAATCTTTATCCAAAACACAGTGTGTATAAATTCAGATCCTAAAAAAAGTTCCCTACATTTTTATACCTTACATGGATCTTACTTGACTGTCACTCACATTCACCCTGGGAGGTGGTTTATCATCCTCCTTCTAGCGAGGAGGAAACTGAAAATCAGAGAGGGAAAGTAACTTTTCCAAGTTCAATCAGTCAGGGAGAAAAGTCAGACCTGGATCTAGGTCTGCTCTGACTTCAAGGGTACAAAGCTGCACTGCTTGCTTTCCATTTAAAGAAAAAAAGTCATCAGAAGGTTCTAATTGCACCCCTACTTGACTCTAATTCTTACTGCCATTATTTTATGTCAGGAAAATCATGGTTTTTGATAGCTTTGATTCAAGCAGAAAAGTCTCACTTTGTAGGACTGTCAGGTTCCATCAAAATTGGGTTCCAAATAAAGTTTCTAAGTAGTGGTCATGTTCCCGTCGTCATCAAAATATCCAGAAGTGACTACAGAGAGCAGGGGTGGATGGAAATGGCCTCTGTGCATTGATGGAATGCTCGCATTCTAAACTAAACCTTAAACCATCCTTCAATTCATCCCTGGGAGCCACCTGCATTAGAAGGACATGTTGGGAAACAATTCATGTCCCACCCCTTTTGTTCCTTGGCCTACAGCAGGGTTAGTGTGAGAGGCCAGGAGGGTGTAGCAAGAGGAGCCTGAGATTGCTCTGGACTCTGGGAAGGTACTTGTTGCTTTCTACTTAGGCTCCAGGAGGCTAAAATGAGGGTCTGTCCACAGAAGGGTGGCCAGAGCTCCCAACACTTCCTGTATGTTAGAGAAAACTTACCATTAAGTCTAAGAGTCAGAGGGGCACTTTCCTCATCCCAAGTCCAGAGGCTACTCCTCTAAAACTCCCTTAATAACCAAGAAAGCCCAGGCTGCAGTTGGAGCAGCTCACTGGGGTACATGTGAGTTAAAAGATTTGTTCCTTGACTAACCTCAGATCCCCTCTCTGTGGTCTCCACCCATTGGTTCAGCAAAGCATATGAAGGTTAAACAGACATTGCTTAACAAAAGACCCTTCAACTACCTCGAGGAAGTGATCGCACCGTCTCTTCACTAGACTCCTTCGAGGATACAAGACCTTCACTTCCCTCATTTTAGACCCTGTACTTCTCATAATGCAACCTCAGATCATAGTCATTTTTGCAGCAACTACATTATAATGTTGCCCCAAACAAAACTGTTGTGGAAAATACAGAAAATTCTTGTATTTTAATTACCTACTCAAATCCCAGTTGAAGAAAAGTAGGCAGTCTCCTGGGCTTCTCTCTAATAAACAGAATTTTGTTTACAGAAACTTTTTTTGTTTAAAGAATAGAAATGCCAGATCCTGGTTGGGGATTAGACTTTTGAATAAAAGGGTCACCCTAGTAATCCCAGGTCATTTAATCAATGGCAGAGCCTGTGAGACTTCACAACTCTCATCTTTTACTGACAGAGATCCCACGTATATTGAGGCCCCATTATATGTGTGGCCATTTTTATATATCATTTTATTCTCACAACTACCCTATAAGGTAGTTTCATAGATGAAATTTCATAGATGAAGTTTCTCAAATACATATAGCTGGTAAGTCGAAGGGACAAGACTCAAAGTCCATTCTTGAAGTTCCCCTCTTAGCAAAACAAAAGAAAGATTTTTGGAAGCTTTCTCAGTCTTATAAAGTTGTGGCAAGGAGACAGTTCCACTTATCAGCAAGGAATGTTAAGTAAAAATCAATAGATGCAGAGTAGCTGGGCACAGTGGCTCATGCCTGTAATCCCAACATTTTGGGAGGCCGACGTGGGTGGATCACTTGAGGTCAGGAGTTCAAGACCAGCCTGGCCAACGTGGTGAAACTCCATCTCTACTAAAAAATACGAAAATTAGCCAGGCATGGTAGCACACGCCTGTAATCCCAGCTACTTGGGAGGCTGGGGCAGGAGAATCGTTTGAACCTGGGAGGCAGAGGTTGCAGAGAGCTGAGATTATACCTCTGTACTCCAGCCTGGGTGACAGAGCGAGACTCTGTTTGAAAAAAAAAAAAAAAGATGCAGAGTGAGGGTATGAAAAGGCCTTCTGGTCAGACAGAAAGGCAGATTTTCCTCACTCATGTGATAATTAAGAGGCAGCACTGAGCAGAAAGTTCAGAGCAGAAAATCAGATCAGCTCTGACAGTTCTTCAACCAGCTACTGTTCTGTTGTAGCTGTTTCTTGTAAGAGAGTTTTCCAGAAAACAGAAGCTTATTCCATTTGAATAATACATTTTGTTTAGAACATTAGTCAATTTTCATGAAGACAAAACTTTTTTTTAGCATAGCTTCTAACCTTTCTGGGAAAAAAAAAAATAGTCAAATAGCAGATTTTCTGCCACATGCCTGCCAGTTAACTCAGGCACACAACTCCTGGAGCCCCACTTTTCCCACTGACAGACAGTGGAGCGCAAAGCCTGCCTCATCGCATTAAGAATTAAATGAGATAATTTGTGTATCATGAGTGGCAAACACTATGTTCAGGAACATTTCAGCTGCCCCTTCTCATTCTCTTCTCCTCTTAGTACATAATTTGATTCTGAACATCAGTCACTGCGCTGGTCTATGCACAGCAGTGCTCTCGGGCTTAGAGCAGACTGCTCCAAACACCAAATGGCCCCAAATAGTTGTACTTAGACTTTGGATCCACTTTTAATGGCCTTTTGTCTCCTTTCCAGCTGTCAGGTCTACACTGCCATTTTTCACTATTATCAAGTCCCTCTACTCACTCTGAATTTGCTGTGTTTAAACTGCTATAGGCTTGGAAAGTAGGGCGCCTGGATTGTTAAGCATATTTGTAGAGCAAAAGTTAACAGGCTTTGAGGGAGACTCTCCTGCAAGGGAGGTAGACCGGGCTTACATAGATAATCCACTGTCTAATGCAACTGCAAAATGCCTCTGGGTCTCCATTTCGGTATTCCTACGGTCAGAAGAGCTGAGGTTGTTGGACACATGAGTTCTAACTAGGCACTGGCATGCTTCTCTGTCTCTGCCACATGGGGAGTTTCGGGAGGGTAAGGCCATGCCAGTTCTCTCCTGGAGCCCCAGGGTTTTCCACAGTGCCTGGTATACAGGGGCTACTCAATCAATGATTGTGGACTGACCAAATGAAGGCATTTCTAATTTACTTGGTCAACTTAATTTTCGTTTTCTTTTTTCTTGAGACATGCTCTGGCTCTGTCATTCAGGCTGGAATGCCACATCATGATCATGGCTCACTGTAGCCTCGAACTCCTGGGCTCCAGCAATCCTCCCACCTCAGCCTCTTGAGTAGCTGAGACTACAGGCACATGCCACCATGCCCAGCTAATTTTTTTCAGTATTTTACTTTTTATTAACAAATAATTTTACATATTCATGGGGTACACATGTTGATATGTACAATGTATAATGATTGGATAAGGCTAATCTGCATGTCTATCATCTCAAACACTTATTTTTTTATTTTTTATTTTATTATACTTTAAGTTCTGGGGTACATGTGCAGATTGTGCAGGTTTTTAAATTTTTTGTAGAGATGAGGACTTGCCATGCTGCCCAAGGTGGTCTAACTCTTGGGCATAAGCTATCCTCCTGCCTTGGCCTCTCAAAGTGTTGGGATCACAGGCATGAGCCACTATGCCTTCATTTTCTCTACATCTGATAGAAACACAGTCTTAGGACCTGTGACTGCCAAATAGGTACTATTGTGTGAGGATGGGCCATCCTGAGTTCACATGCTTCAGCCCCATGATCCGCTTTGGTTCTTACTAGCTGTAGACATGTAACCATGACACTATTTAAAAAAAAACCCCAATTTCATAATTTTATTAAGTTTCCTTTTGCCTTTTCCACTCCCCATGCAAGAAAGACATTTCCATTTTATATTAAGGTTTACAACAACAATAGTAATAAACCCTCACAACAGTAAAGCAGTTAACAGTTGGGATGAAGCTTTCCCTCTGGTGGCCTCATTTAAGCCTCTAGACAACCCCATGAAGCAGATGGGGTAGGGATCATTGCTTCCATTTCAGAGATGAGGCAGCTGGGGACCAGAGATGTAAACCGACCTGCCTGAGGTCACACCGCTGGCAGAGCTAAAACCAGAACCCACATTAGAGTGCTTGAGAATTTAGAACAGACCACTGAGGACAGAGGAGAAGACAACAGCAACATGCCATGCTCATACTGTGCTGATGCCAAAATGAACATTTGCCACAGGACTATAAATAGGCCTTGCATTTGCTGGAGTCTGCGATCCCATTGGGTAGCAGTTCCAATCTCAAGAACACAGCAACATGCTGTAAAGTTTCCACTGCAGCATTTGGATGGTAGAGACATGGTTGTTTCCATGTGGTCTCTGCTCTGACTCTGACAGGGACAGGAAGGCTCTCTGGGGGGGTCTCTGCTCTGAGTGTCTCCTCCCTCTATCACTTACCAGCCTTCATCCAGTGTGAAAACATTGAATGGTCTCCTTAGGACCTTCTGGACCTTCCAGAAGAACTCCTTCCTAACCAGACAAGACCATAAGTCTTTGAGGGCAGAGTCCATCTGGGGACCCAACATACGGACTCTACACCCAGCCTAAAGCCTCTGAGAAACTCCTTGGAATGGAGCAACGAGCAAAGACTCTAAGAGAAACCTCATCTCAAAATACCAAAACTAACAAGAGTGAAGAGGAAAATGCGATGAGAGGGTGGGATGGTGTCCCAGTGCTGTGTGGAAGGCAGACAGCCGGGGGCTTTGGGATAAAAGGAAGACAGCATACTGTCTGTTCTTAAGTAGAAACCATGACTGGGAAAGCCACTTGGAAAATCATCCCAGTGCATGACAGAGTGAGAGCACAGTCACACCTGAGTTTTGGTTTGGCTTAAATTGGAACATAAGGCCTATCTATGTTTCTTGCAAACTGGAGGTAGCCGCGGCCTGGTGTGGCATCTTCATGGATCATTTTTATTAATTTATTTTCCTAAAGTTATTTGTTTTCCTCATTTGGTCAGCACCAATCACCCACCATGCACCAGCTCCCTGCAAGGCCCTGGAGATGCTGGAGAGGGGACACCAAGTTTCTTCTCTAAAAGAAAGCATGCGTTCAAATTTGGGCCATTATTTTCCTTTCTAAAGTGGGTTATTTCTGGACTCTAGGTAGTAAGGAGCAAGGTTTATTGAGTTTTGCAGTAAAATTACTAAATCTATTCACTTTATATTTTCAATTTTTCTTATGGTCCTCCTTCAGTTTCAATGTGGAAAGGCCTCTTACTACTCTCCATTGATAAATGAAACGCTCAACACAATTTTGTGAATTTACCAGTAAAACTTGCCGGTAAATGGTGGCCCATTCCATCTTTGGACACCTGAGACCCTATACAACTAACCAAAAAAAGATGGGTGGTATTTACTGAGGGCTCACTGTACATCAGGTGCTATGCAAAAGGTTTTTGTTCAACAATCTCACTGACAGATGTTATAATCCCCATTTTACAGATGAGAAAACTGGGGCTCAGAGAGTGTAAACAACATGCCCGACTTCAGTAATAAGTAGCAGAGCAGAGATTCAAGCCCAAGCCGATGGGCTCCTGAGTGTCCACCTCCATCCAGGATCCCCTGAAATGTCAGCCTCACAGCCTCTCCCTCCTCCCGGCTAAATCAGAAGATGGTCGGGCAGCTCTTTTTTAGCTCCTGAGCCTTCAGGTTCAAATAACCACATGTGACCATGGCTTCCAGCCATCACTCTGTCCTCACTCCTTGTCTCTTTTCAATTCCTACACCTGTCTGAAACAGGCTACCAGGAGCTGGGCAGGTCTCCCCAGGTGGGGTCTCTCCAACAAAGAGCAGAGGGACTACCCTGCCCTGCATGTAGACATGCAATCTAAGATTACCGCGGCTCTCTGGCACTGTGCTGGTGACCTTAGTTACCAGACCCTGCAGTAAACTGGGGATCAGCTGGAACGCCCAAAGTGCCTTCTCTTCTCAACACACAATACTCCTCAGCTATGCCTCTGCCTCTTGGACTGAGGCAGCTTCATTTGTTCTAATATAATATTATGTTAGGACCATTTACTCTGCTTGGATTTAATCAAACATTACAACCTGTTAAGGTTTTTTGCACTCAGACTCTGTCATTCAACGTATTTCATGACTTCTAGAATTCCTATTTATAACCTCATCCACATTACTGACAAAAAGATCAAAGAGGACAGAGACCTGTGGCCCATCACCAGACATTACACCTAGAATAACCTCAGTCTAAAAGGTGAGGCTTACTGGGTAAACAGTGACTCACCTGACTGGGCTCATTTTGTTGACTTTTCTCTTGACATGATGGGAGGATTGGGAGCTGGGACATCAAAATGAAAACTGACTTAGTTCCTGCGTTATCTCCCCTATATCTAACTTAACTTATAAATCATATGGGGGAAATCATTTTTTTAAAGACTAGATTGGGGATCAGGAGAATGGAGATGGAGCCTTGGCTCTGCCATGAATTGGCTGAGGGCCCTTGGACAATTCTCTTTACACCCTGGAGCTCTATTTCCTCATCTGTAAAATGGAAAAATCATAGTTGCTTCACACGGTTATTGAAAAGATTAAATGAGATAAGGCATAAAAAGGCATTTTGTCTCTGTAAAGGATTCAGGAGTAGAAAATCAACAGTTGATAATTTGTCTCTAACCTAAGACTCTGAGCCCTACCTGCAGGGCAGGGAGGGGTCTGAGTCACTTCAGCCTCACGCTGATTTCTGGTATCTCCCTGGCTAAGTTGAGCAGGCTCAGAATTAGCCAACAGGGCTTAGACATCAGGTAAGACCAAGGTCCCTGGTTCTTACTATGAAGAACTCCGGGGTTTTAGCCCTGGAGTTTTAGCTCCCTGGAAAGAGGAAAGAACAGTGAACATAACACTTCTGCTTCTAGGAACCCAGGTTCCAGTCCCATGATCCCACTCACAGACTGAGCAGGGAGAGAATGAGTCTGAGAAAAAGCTTGGTGAACCTCCCCAAAGACATCAATGATACAACTGTTTTACTTACACAGCAGAACACTTTTGCTGCCATATTCTGGTCAAACTGGCCAAGGATGATCCGCACATCATTCCCCTGTGGACGGAAGGACATGTCATGAAGGTGAGTAGATGTTCATCACCCTGCAAAGGGTTCAAGGCTGTGGGCAGATAACATTCTGGCGCCTCTGGCTCTTAGCCCAGAGCTCTGCCTGGGCAGGTGGGCAGGGAAGAACTTTACCCCTTACCCCAGCCCAGCCTGGATTCTCTAGCTCTCTCTGGGGTCAGCTTTCCTGTGGCTCCTGCAGTCAGCCAACCCTGGCCTCATGGGCAAGCCTAGGGCAAATCTGTACAGGCTGGAGGCTACAGCTGACTGCTCTCAGAGGCCTTGCAACCTCCCCTGTTCTCCTCCCACTAGGGCAGGCAAACCCTGCAGTCCATGGAGGTATCATCTAACCTTCTTCCTCACTTTACATATAGGGAAACTAAGGCCAGAGGAGGAGAACGGAGCTTCTAAGGGCCCCTAGGAAGTCGGTGGCAGAGTCAGGACCCCAACCAACCACTCTCTGCAGCCCTGCCCCAGTGTTCTAGCCCTTTCCACCTTCTTGACAGTTAGTCCCTCAAGAAATTCCTGGAGCCCACAGAGCTTTCCAATTAAGAGCTTTCAGACTCGCTCTGAGCTTTGTTCACATCTTAGCTCTACCAACAAACCATGGGTGCTCCTTTTCCATCTCAGCCCCAATTTCCTCATCTGCAAAATGAGGATAATGGTAGTACTTTCCTTACCGGATTTCTGGGAAGACGAAGTGAAATAGTCCTTGTAAAGTGCTCAACACAGTGCCTAGCACATAGCGAGTGTCCAACTTTATTTCCAAGGAAAATCTATATTTGAAAGCCTTATACATGGGATTACATTCATTATCTCAGTGTGGTTAATAGGAATGTGTACAGTGACCCCTGTGACTCATTCATTCATTCAACAATTACTGAGCACCAGCCAGAGGCTCTCCTGGGTCAGGTAAATGGGGTCTTGGTTGCTTTCTGGGGCATTGGGATCCAGCTGGGTCCTGCCCCACGGAGAAGAACAGGCTGAAAGAGAATGGGTGGGGTGGCCACCAGGAGACCAGCCAGGCCCTGGCCTACACACCTGCTCCCCATCCCGGCTGCTTCCTGCCCTCCACAGTGAGGCCCAGCCTTGCAGGTGCTGCCACCTTCCTGCTGCTCAGCCATCCCCTCCAGCAGGCCTCATGGCCCTTTGATGCATAAGGAAGAAAAATACGCCTTTAAAGATCAGTTTTTAGCATCTTTCAAAATTGGAAAGTGCTGACTGAGAGGCCATTTTACTCGTCATGTACTTTAGCAAAATAAAGAAGGCCTGGATTCTAAAATCATCTTTCGTTTGCAAGCAAGAATGGAAAGAAGAGGGGAAAAAAAAAACACTGGCTCTGAAAGGACTTTAAAAGATCGTTAACAGAGCAGTGGAAGGAAGGCAAGCCTTTGTCATCACCACGTCTGCAATGCTATAAAAAGTTCTAAGCTGCTTCCGTTCATTCTGTGGACTTGCTTCCAGGCATGCTCCAAGATCTTTCTGCTTGTTTGTTGAAAATTTTTAGCATCTTTTGCTGCTGACAGTACCCATCCATCCATCCATCCATTCATCCAGCAAATATCTATTGATCATCTACTTTGTGCCAAACCCTGCATTGCTAAACATGGTATGGTAAAAATGGCTTATTAGATTCTGAAGTCAGACATCTGGACTCAAATCACAGCTCCACCTCTGATTAGCTGAAAACTTTGGGTCTTAATCTCCTGGAGCCTCAATTTCTTCATCTCTGAGAAAGAGATAATCCTACCTACCTTGCCAAGTGGTTGTTGGATTTATCGTAACAAAACTCACCCGGTGGCTTCCATGTTGCTCTCTGTTGGCTCCCCTCCTGCCTTCCCGGACACTCCTGCTCATACTCCTCTTCATCAGCTCCTGATCTTTCTGCCCATACCTAAATGCTGGTGTCCTGCCCTTAGCTCTTTGCTCTCATCACTCTCCCTGGGCCACCTCACTCATGACCCCAGCCACAACTGTTTTCTGTGTGCTGTGGACTCCAAATCTCTCTCCCCAGCCCCAGCTTTTCTCCAGTTTCCCACTGGACTCCTCCAGTTGGGTTCTCCGAGGCACCTCCAGCACAACATGTCCCAAGCTGAATCTACCAGCTTTCCCAACAGAGCCTTTCCTCCTCCTGTGTTGTTCATTTCTGACAATGGTCAGGAACTTGGGAGTCATCTTAGACTCACTCCTCTTCTTCACCCCTCATGCAAGCCATAACCAGAACCTGCTGGTTCTGTCTGCTCATGACTAGCTCCTGAATCAGCCCCAACCCTCCAGCCCCACTGCCCTGGGTTTGGTCACCGTCATTCCTTACTTGGGGAATAGCAACAGCCTCCCACCTGCATCCTTGCCATGAATCCTTCCCCATCCACCCATCTCCACAAAGCACAGGAAGAGTTCATTCCTAGATTCAAGTCTGTTTGTGTGAAATCTGTCCATGGCTCCCTGAAGCTTGCAGATCAAATTTTGAGCTCCTTAGGCACATTTAAGATGTGCTAAAGACAAAGATAGTAAAGATCTTATGCAGTCTTTACCAACTGACTTCTGCTCAATTCTCTCACGTTTCTCGTACCCTGCCTTGGCAGTGAGAACGAACTACCTGGAGTTCCCTAAAACAGGAATGCCATTCATTCATTCATTCATTTATTCATTCATATTCCCACTCCGCACTCCTGCCTTTCTGCAAGTTTATCCCTCCAGAGTGCCCTTCCCTCCCCTCCCACTCTCTTTGCCTACATAGCCGCTACTCACCCTTCTTACCTCAGCCCAGGCTCCTCTGCTCTGAGAAACCATCTCTCTGTCCCATCAGGGTTGGTGACCACTTCTTCCTCTGTGAGCCTGGACCACTCTGTGCTTCCCTCCAGTATGGCTCAAGTCCACTTACTTATCTATCCTCCGCACTGGACTAAGGGTAACTTGACTCATCTCTGAGTCCCCAGCTCCCAGATCAGGGCGCTACACATATGTCAATCAATATGTGTTGAATGCACGATGAAGTGAATTAATCCAGTGTGCAGCATCATGCACAATGCCTGTCCCACACTGCTCATTCGATCACCAGTAGCCATTATCACCACTGCACTAATCTCCAGCCAGCGTCACGGTCTAGACCCTGGGGTCACCACATCCACTTCTCGAGTAGACAGAGGGACCCACATCTTCCTGACCTCCTGATCACCTGCTGACAATTAAATAACCAGCTCTGCCACTTGTGGACCATGTGGTATCTTTGTTGCTATGACAACCAAGCTGCAAGGACTACCTGGTTCTGTGCTCCTAGGCTGTTAGGTTTGGATGGGGCCCAAGGGATCACCCATCTAGCTTATCTCTTCCCAGAGAGGTACAAGGCTCTCCCAGGGCTCCACAGCACCAAAGTGAAAGCCAGGGCCCTCAATTTGGTGCTCCTTGACCATTAGAGGGCCCTGGATAAAAATTCTATGCAGAGCCAGGTCATGCCTGTGGCAGGAAGCTGTGCACACACATTCTGCTTCTAGATGGTGAGAAAGAGGGGGCAAGACACTGCCAAGTCTGGGAGGAAGGAGAAACATCCCGGAATCCAGGGATAGGGAGAGGCCACGTGGGGGATGA
The DNA here is from genome assembly GCA_963573385.1 of Cacajao melanocephalus. Taxonomy (NCBI): domain Eukaryota; kingdom Metazoa; phylum Chordata; class Mammalia; order Primates; family Pitheciidae; genus Cacajao; species Cacajao melanocephalus. Next base: position 146,299 of record CAUYLG010077331.1, read on the forward strand.
GACTGGATGGGGATCTTGTGGGGGGCACCATAGAGCAGTATAAAGAGTTTGAGGCTCTCAAACTGGGGTATGTGCATTCTAGAGCACGAGGAGCTGTCCCGAGAGTAGGAAATGCAGATGTACCAGGTTCCTCTTTCTGGAGTAGCAACTTACGGAAGATTCAGGGGTTAGGAAAAAGGTTTTGGATTTGGGGACTCTTAATAGTTTTTCCACACATGTGCATGCTCTCCCAAAAGTTCCAGAATCATGCTTTTCAATGTTGCACAGCTTATATCTTTTCCCGAAAGTCCAGACAGTAGAAAGAGGAAATTTGGGAATAGCTGTAGCCCCTGCTTTCAGCCAAGCCGCCTGCCTCCCTGCCAGGGTTACGGGCCTGTTCTCTTATGCTGAAAGGGCTTGGGGCAGTTTAGGCAGTAGTAGGGGGTAGGGAGGGACAGCCATAACCATCCCTGAGGATGAGAGTGACACATCAGAGCTGTGATATCACAAAGGACAGGAAACATGGCAGAGTGCAGGGTCTGGAAAATCTTGTGCACTTCCAGGCACTTGGCTCTACAGGGACCTTTCTGGAGTGAAAGCAGATGACTTGAGTTGGGGCAAATGAGATGGCCATGTCTAGGGTTGGAGACCATACATGGAGACCTATGTTCACACCCTCAAGAGGCTACTTCCACAGGAAAGGGGCAAACATGGAAGGAAATAGCCGTGGGAATGAGGTAGGAAAATGGGGAGGGGTGTTCAGCCCAACCCCCCACAGTGACAGGATGAGTGAGGGAGAGGCCTGCTAAACTCTCTCTGGAGAGAAGCCTAATGTTGCCAAACCCTGGGTAGGTTACCTTTCCTCTTTCTTGACCCTGTCTTATCTCTTATCTAGAACCACTTTGCCTCTGGGATGCTTAACGAGAGCTAAAATCACACACACACACACACACACACACACACACACACACACACACACGACACTTAACAAGGATAATCCAATTCAAAGAACTAGCATGTACCCCCAGTTTGCAAGCAATTCTAACACTATAAAAATAACAACTCTTGAGCCCTTTCTCAGCTGTTGCGCTAAGCAGTCCATCAGCCCCACCCTGGGAGGTGGGCGCTATTATTATGCTCACTTTGGAAAGATTCATGAGCAAACCGAGGCCCAAAGAATAAAGCAACCTTTCCAGGTACAGTCCCCTCCTTGGGGCTAGTGCGCCTGCCCCGGCTGCAGTGAAGGTGGGCTGCTGACAACTCAATCCCTTCTCTGGAGAACTGCCCCCGGCTAAGGGAAGCTTCCTGGCCAATGGAGCCATGCCATGCCCCACACCCCACAGAGAACAGCCAACAACTGACTCACATTGGTGGAAAACTCCAGGCCCCTTGCTGAAAGGTGGGATCAGCTCTGTGGTGCCGTCTGTGCCCCAGAGGTCCCAGTGGGGCCAGATTAAACTGGCATCCATCCAAGACAGAGCCTCTTCTGCCTCATCCTGCTTCCCTCCCCTTCCCGTCTCCCAAGAGTACTCCCTCAATAAACCACTTTCCCAAGCATCCCAGGCTCTGTTTGTAGGGACTTCAACCTAAGATACCAGGTCACACAAATAGGAGGTGGTGGCACTGGCCTCGCCCCAGGTGGGTGTGGTCCCAGAGCCTGAGTGCTTGACCCCTCGCTCCTATCTACTGCCTCCCAGCTCAGGAGGCAAACCACACTGGGTCTGAGCTGCTGGAGCTCAGCACACAATATGAGCAACAGCTCATCGAGAAAAGTCATGCAGATGTTGAAGTGAAAGGATATAAATGGCAAACGCAATCCTGAGCCACTAAAATCGCTGGTGTGCATTTAAAAGTGCAGGACAGCAGAGGTGAGGAAGATTAGGAACCAGGCCCTCCACCCAGCCTTCCCTGCCTCTGGAGCATGGAATCTTGCAAGGAAGGTCAAGCTCGACCCTGAGCCTGACCCTGACCCCGACCTCTGGGCTGTCTGGAATTTCCTGCCACCCATGCATCAGTCTAGGCCCATTGAATCGCATCCTAGTTTCTCAGAGCCTAGTCTCACAGACTACCTACTACACTGGGCTGCTGAAAATTCATTTGCACAATGCTGTATAAAGGGATGAGATGCTACAAACCCCTAAGGCAGCAGAGCTATTAGAGGCTGGCCGTGACCTGGGGCAGCAGGCACTGCCTAAGGCTTCGGAAGGCCAGGCCAGTCCTGTACCGCAACTGTCTGGCTGTAGACCTGGAGTGAGCCCTTAAAGGTTAGCCTAGAATGTTCTCCAAAGTCCCTCCTGGGTCTGACAAACTGATCCCACACCCAGAACGAGTAGTCTCTTTTATTTAGCTAAAATTTATTTTACTTAGACCCCACCCCCCACTGGAAATGTCCGTAAAGACAGAGAAGCAGGAAGCATATGCATCACTCTCAAGGAAGGGAGCGAAGAGGGAATAGCCCACAGCAGCCCACTGGGAAGCATGGCATTTCTTTAAGGTTTATTATTGTATCTGAAAAATTCATGTATATTTAACACTCTAATAATATATCTCTGTCATAAGTTAAAAATAATACCTTTTCGTCTCCATGTCTCTGAGAAAACCTGGCCTATGAGAAAGATGCACCGTGTTTATTCTGCAGCTTTGCATCCCCTTGGGGTGCCTGTATGAACCTCAGTTTCAGGCAGTCAGGATGGACCCCCGGCCTGTGGGGGTGGCAGTTCTCATCAGGTCTCTCCTATCCAGTTGGGAAAAAGGGTGTCAATTCCCTAAGGACATTTTTGGCCAGAGTCGGGAGGGAGAGCACAGATCCCACTAGGACTTTCCCATGGAGCAAGGGGAGGACCATCCTCCTCAAAGCCTATCTTTGTAATCTTCTTATGACAGCCAGAACAATAGCCACATCCTGGCTGGGCGCAGTAGCTCATGCCTATAATCTCAGCATACTGGAGCCCAAGGCAGGAGGATCGCCTGACCTCAGGAGTTCAAGACCAGTCTGGGAAACATGGAGAAACCTCATCTCTACTAAAAAAAACATAAAAATTGGCTGCATGTGGCGGTGCATGCCTGTAGTCCCAGCTACTTGGGAGGCTGAGGTGGGAGGACTGCTTAAGCCCAGCAAGTTGCAGGTGCAGTGAGCTATGATCACACAACTACACTCCAGCCTGGGTGACAGAGTGAGACTCTGTCCCCACCCCCCAACCTCCAAAAAAAGCCCATATCCTAATCCTCAGAACGTGTGAGCATGTTATGTCACATGGTAAAGGGAAAATTCACATTGCAGATGGAATTAAGGTTATCAGCTGATCTTAAAATAAGGAGATTTTCTTGGATTATCCAGGTGAGCCCAATGTATTCACAGGGTCCTTAAACATGGCTGAGGCAGAGACAGAGTGATACAGTGTGGGAAAAGCTCCACTGACTATAGCTGGCTTTGAAGATAGAGGAAGAGGGCCACCAGCCAAGGGATGTAGGCGACCTCTAGATGCTGGAACTAGAGCCTCCAGAAGAAACCTGGCCCTACTGACACTTTGATGTTAGCCTGTCAAGACCCATGTAGGACATCTGGCTTCCAGACAGTAAGATAAATGTGTGTTGCTCGAAGCCGTTCAGATTTGTCACAGCAGCAATGGGACATGAATACACCTCCCTCTCTGGAAGGTCCTGGAAGGCTGATCCTGTCTCCCTCCCCTCTCTGCTGGAGTTCTAGGGCACTCAGTGGTTGCTGACTAGTCAAGTGGCTTTTCTGGTCAAAGCTGTCCCCTTAATGTGAGGCATAAGAATGCCCACTAGTACTGTGGGAGAATTGGGCTATTTCTGTGAGTTGCTCAAAAAAGAAAGCCAAACGTGGCTCTGGGTGGCAGAGACATATTTCCTTTTCCTTTTTTTAGGAGTAGAAAGCCTGGCTCCATTTAGAGGGTCTTCCTGATGATGCACTGGGGCCCAAATATTGCATCAATATAAAAAATAAGGATGAAAGCTTTCTGCTTATCTGTGTCTTTCTGTCATTCTTAGCACTTTTTTTGAACCACTCCTCTACTTAAGGCAAGTAAGTTGCAAAGTCAATTCATTCCTGTTTTATTAACTAAGAAGAAATTGGTGAGAGATCATTTAAAAATGTTGGGTATGAGTAACCCCTGGAATGTTGAGAGGCCACGCAGGAATCTTTCTGCTGACTGAGGAGTGCGGGTGGACACAAAGCTGGGAGGCATGCCACGGAGGTTAAGAGCCAGTATGTAGGTGGACTGTTGAGCTAGAATCTCAGCTCAGTCACTGAAGCAGCTTCATGGCCTCAGGCAAGTTATTAAACTTCCCTGAACTTCAGTTTCTCTACCTGTAAAATGGGAATAATAATAGTACCTAACTTCAGAGCAGGTGGTGGCAAACACTTTCTATAAAGGTCCACATAGTAAATATTTTAAGTCTCATAGGCCATATAGTCTCTGTTCCAATTACTCAATTCTGCTGCTATAGCCCAAAAGCAGCCAAAGACGTTGTGGTAAATGAATGTGTTCCAATAAAACTTTATTTACAAACACGGACAGTGGGCTGGATTTGACCGATGAGCTGTAACTTGCTGACTTGTTATTGCAGAGTTATTGTGAGGATGAAATGAATTCATGAATCTGTGGGCACGAAGGGAGTGCTTAAAAGTGTCCTCCTTTGATGTTGAAGCGGAAGCATTGGATGAGAGCAGAAGAGACCGTGATGAGAGAGAGAAAAGGAGCCCTCCAGAAAGAGGTGCCTGCTGGCACAGCACTGACGCAGGCAAGCAAGGTTCCTGCCTCCTCTGGTAAATGCACCTGCAGTGGGGAAGCTCTGTGGGCCCAGTGACCCTAAATGAATTGCTCATAACCTCTCAGCTTTGCTTACTGTCTCAAACTTTGGATTTTAGAGAGCCCTTTGTTATTATTTTAAGATACGCACTGAAAGATAGGGAGTTCCATGGCTTCTTTCCCTGAAATTTCCTAATTTTATTATTGTTTTATTATTTTTGTCTTTTCTCTATTCCAGTGTCTCTCAGGTTTTGAACATAATACCAATTACTGATTTTTCAGCCCCCAAGAGAGCCCAATAGTCTGTATATGGTGACCATCACACAACTGGGATGGCACAGTGCCCTCTCTCCAGAGGAAGACAACAAAGCAGGGGCAGAGTCCAACCCCGGGTCCACTTGATTCAAAAGCCCCTGTTATGCTTGGTGCGGTGGCACACGCCTGTAATCCCAGCACTTTGGGAGGTCAAGATGGACAGATCACCTAAGGTCAGGAGTTAGAGACCAGCCTGACCAACATGGTGAAACCCTGTCTGTATGAAAAATACAAAAATTAGCCAGGCATGGTGGCGGGTGCCTATAATCTCAGCTACTCAGGAGGCTGAGGCAAGAGAATCACTTGAACCTGGGAGGTGGAGGTTGCAGTGAGCTGAAATCATGCCACCGCACTCTGGCCTGGGCAACAGTGTGAGACACACACACAAAAAGCCCCTGTTCTGAGTTTCTGTCTGGGATGATGACAATGTTCTGGTAATGGATAATGTGATGGTTGTACAACACTGTGAATGTACTTAATGCCACGGAACTGAACACTTAAAAATGGTTAAAATGGTAAATTTTATGTCACATATATTTTACTACAATAAAAAAAACAAAGGGTCACAACTAGAACAGCATTCCCTATGCTGATTTCTGATAAAAAAGGAAAAAAGAACGCTGGTGATTTCTGTAAAAGTGGGGCACAGGGTTCCTGATGGTGGGGGGCAGGGGGCTGTGGATGGAAGGGACTTTTGGGGTATCTGATAAAGTTCTCTGACCTGTGTGCTATTTCCCTTATGATTCATTAGGATATTCATTTGATTTCTGTGGTTTTTGAATCTTTGTTTTATTTTACAATAAAAGATTTTCTTTAAAAGTTCCTGTTCTTTCCACAGAAGTATTTGGTCTCTAGAGCACCTCGGTTGAACTGGGGCAATTGCCCCTCCATGTCAATTCCAGACATAAAGGTCTGTGGATGTCCCATAGTTGAAATAATGTACCACCAATTCCTCTGAAAAATGGAAATATGAATACAGGGCAGAAGGCCACTTTGGGGAAGGCACATGAAGCAACTGAAATGTCCAGAAAGGGAAATCCGATGCCTGGAGCTCTCCCTAGGTGTGCCCAGGACTTGGTCTTTGTGCAGAGCAGCTTCCCAGCCCCACCTGGAAACAGCTGAAGTTTAGCCACCCCCTGTTCAGAACAGGCCTGGAATGAGCTTAAAGGGCCTCGCGACTTCATCACACATAAATGATTTTATTTCCTGACTTTCTTGATACAAACTTTGATACACATCTGCTAAATCAGCCTTATTAATTTCATTATTCAGTTCCTCTGTGTTCTTGCCTTGTTTCGCCTGGGTGAACTGTCCAAGAATGAGAGAGAGAGATGTTATGCCTCCCAATGCTATTGTGTTTCTGTCAATTTCCCTCTCTATTTTTAACAGGCTTTTCTTTCTTTATTTCAGTGAGATGTAATTTAAAGCAATAATAGTCCATGAGCGTGTTATTCTCAAGGTGGATTGAAGCCTCATCTATAGAAAAGGACTCTCCTTAATCCTGTTTGACACCTGTACCTTGAACACGCTTTGGTCTGATATGAATACTGGGATTCTTACTGTAGTTTGATTTGCTTGGTAGACCTTTGCTCAACCATTTACCTTCAACCTTTCGGTGCCACTTTGTTTGTCTGATGTAAATAGCTAGAGTTCATTTTTTGAAACACAATCTAAAAGTCTTTTCCTTTGGATAATGAGTTTGGCCTATTTGAGCTTCTGGTCAGAATCATTATACGTGGTCTGCAATGATCTGCTTTGTGCTTTCTGGTTTTCATGTTTGCTTTCTGTTTCGAAACATGGATGAGATTTCCTTTATCTTTGTGTTTCTGTGGCTTCAGGTTCTGTTTGCATTATGGTATATTTACCACTGAGTTATTCAAAGCATTCTTTAGCTTACGTATCTCTAATTATGAAACTCATGAGCAAAATGGTCTCTTTTGAGTCCCTTTCCTAGTTAAGGCCAGAAGTTAAGCACCCTTTTTTTAAAAAATTCATCTCTTCTTGGGTCTGTGAAGGTAATTTGGATTTTTATATCTCAATTGTGCCTATTGCCATATCTATTTTTACATTATGTATAAAATTATGTGTAATTTTTGCATCTATATACACTTTTATAACAATCATTTAGACTTCGCTTCCCTTCCATGGTTTCCAATAATCCCTGCTCAGCGTTTCCATCATGACCTCAGCTGTAAAGTATGCCATCGCTCTTGGCTAGCTGACATTGGACTTCAGGATTAACTTCAAGAAGGGCACCTGGCTGGAACATCGTGTGAGCCCCACGCAGTGAAGAATGTCTCCCAGTTGCTCCACTGTCTCTGGGATTTAATGCTTCAGAGGAGTTGGAGGGTGGCCTGGTTTTTGCATCTCTATGGAAAGTTTGTTTTTTTCCTGGCCTAGATATTTGTAAGATTTTCTCTATTAAGTATGTCAGAATTTTGGCAAAACCTGTCTAAGTATGACTCTCTTTTCACCAGTTCTGCTAGAATGCAGAAGCTGGCCAGTTTGCTCATATAGTGTGTACATTTCCATATGAAATTGATTTTGTAAGTCAAAAATCATAGAATAATGGTAATTTATGGCCCAATCTACAATACTAGGACTGTCTTGAGCCCACTTAAGTTTGTTTCCTATTTTAAAAAAAACAAAACCGAAAAAACAAAAACTTCTCATTTGAAAACAGAAAAATTGTGGAGACTGTATACAGGGTTCCCATATAACCCCTCACCCAGTTTCCCTGTTATTAATGTTTTATGTTAGTATTTTGTGCATTTGTCCACAATGAATGAATATTGATGTTATTATTAGCTAAAACTCATTCTTTAATCAGATTTCCTTAGTCTTTTTCTCGAACATCCCTTTTCTATTCCTGGATCCCATCTAGAATATACCACATTATTATTTTTTTTTTCTTGAGATGGAGTCTCATTCTGTCGCCAGGCTGGGGTGCAGTGGTGCAATCTCCAGCTCACTGCAACCTCCACCTCCTGGATTCAAGTGATTCTTGTGCCTCAGCCTCTGAGTAGCTGGGATTACAGGCATGCACCACCATACCCAGCTAATTTTTGTATTTTTAGTAGAGATGGGGTTCTACCATGCTGGCAAGGATGGTCTCGATCTCCTGACCTCATGATCTGCCCACCTTGGTCTCCCAAAGTGCTGGGATTACAGGTGTGAGCGACCTCCCGGCCACCACATTATATTTAGTTGCCATGCCTCCTTCATCTCCCCTTGGCTCAGGCTTTCTCTATTTTTGATGAACTAGACAGTTTGTGGGGGTAAAGGTCAGGTATTTTGTAGGATGGAAAAATTTGTCTGTAATTTGTCTGATGTTTTTCTCATGGTTAGACTGGGGTTATGGGATTTGAGGAAGAAGACCACAGAGGTAAAGTTATTTCCATCACATCACGTCAAGGGAGTTTCAACGTCACTTATCGCTGCTGCTGCTGACCTTGATTGCCTGGCTCAGGGAAGGTTTGCCAGGTTTTTCCATTGTCAAGTTATTCTTTTCCCCTCGCTCTTTTCCTACTGTACCAGTTGGAAGGAAGTAACTTAAGAAGTGTGTAGTTATGACCCACCTCTTTGGAGTGTGAAGTTTCTATATAAGTTATTTTGAATTCTTCTGTGTAGGAGATTTGACTGTGCTCTCCCATTTATTAGTCAATCATTTACATAAGAATAAACTTGTGCAGATTTATTTTATACTCTGGGTTATATTCTAATACTATTTCAGTTTTTGTGTTCAAATTGTTCCAGCTTTGGCCACTGGGAGCTCTTTCAATTGGCTACCATACTCCCTTGTCATAGCCCCACGAGTGTGTGTGTTATTGTGCTGGGTACTTCCTTACCTTCTGGTATTACAAAATACTCCAGAATCATCTTGTCTATTTCCTGCCTCATAGAACCAGCCATTTATCTAAGGAGCTCTGGTTCCTTTTACTGGAGAATGGTGTTAGGAACCAAAATCTGGGTGTTAGGTGCGCTCATTGCTACTGTTTTGGATTTTGGTTCTGTTTCTTTTGTCCTGGGTTTCCCTTAGGAAAACTCCCTTCTCCAGTATCCAAAACTGTTATCCTTTCTCTCACTGGGTTGACCTCTTTTGGCCATTTCCTCTGAATTCTGGGAAAGTATCTCAAGGTTGCCCTCTACCTTATTGATTTTTATTTTTCTTGGCCTTACCTCTGCTCTCTTCTACCTCCAAAGCAGATTCCAGTTCTGCTATTTGATACCTGGTTTTCCTCCTTGTCCTCTGTACCTCCATCTTCATCTTATCCCACAATAAAGCAGAAACTTGCTTTTCTTCTGAGCTTTCCAAAAGTAACTACCTTCCCATTGTTCCTGAGTATTATGTCCTTGTATCCTCTGTTGCATTTTGTCCAGACTTGGTATTTCATTCACATACACTCAACAAATTGTTGAACAAATTAGGTTGGGTTTTAGGTGATGGGAAACAGAAGAGTGACAAAGACAGAGAGAAATTTCTGCTTCCTGGAGCTTACACTCTAATGTGAGGAGACAGATGCTAAAACACTGGGTAAAATGAATAGAAGACCACACATTGTTAGAGGTTGAATTGTGTCTCCTTGAAAAATGCATTGAAGTCGTAACCCCTAGTACCTCAGAATGCGACCTTATTTGAGAGCACAGTCACTGCAGATGTAACTCCTTAGGACAAGGTCATGCTAGAATAGGGGAGCCTCTTCATCTAACATGACCAGTGTCCTAAAAAGACAATACGAAGAGAACAGTGGAAACACCATGTGTGGCAGAGATTGGCACTATGCAGTGGTGAGCCACGGACTGCCAAGGATTACCGGTGACACCAGTAGCCAAGAGAAAGGCATGGAAGAGTCTTAAGCCTTCGAGAGAGCATGTTCTGTTGTTATAAACCTAGTTTGTGATGCTTTGTTGCAGCAGTCCCAGGAAATGAAAATAGATATCAATCAGTGAAATGGAGGAGAAAATTAGCAGAAAGGGGCAAGTGGGAGTTGGAGAGACAGGGATTTCCATTTTTAAGTAAAGTGTTCAGGGAAAGCCTCTGGGAGAAGAGGATGACTGGACAAAGACTGCAAGAGGCACAAGAAGGAGCTGTGCGGTGGCTGGGCAACAGGAACCTTTGCCAACAGGTGAGGATTCTGTCATTGGTGCTGCTCTCCCAGCTTATGAGATGCTGGAATCCTTTCTTAGAAGCACATGCAGGGCAGAGGAGAAAGCTGGGCCATAACATTGCCCAGACCTGGGTTTGAATCCCAACATACCATTTTTCAGCTGGGTGTCTTGAGGTAGTTGTTAACCTCTTTGAGTCTCAACTCCACATCTGTGAAACAGGGATACAAAAATTCCCTCCGTCTGAGGCCTTTGGGGAGGATGAAATGAGCAAATAAAGGCGAAGGGCTCTGCACAGGGCCTGGCCCGTGGTCAGTGCACTGGAGAGGTGGCTATTTCGGCTGTTATTTTCATTATGGTGAATGTCACTGCTACTTCTGTTGGAGTTGGTTGGCTGACGAGCAGAGAGCCCAGTTCCATCCCCAGTTTCTTGCTCACTTTCAACTAGTACCTCTGCTCCGCACACAAAGGTTCTTTATACATTAAAGCCCATAGATGCTGGGCCTCTGGAGCTCAGGGAGCTATTTCAAGTGCCCACCATGGGGAGATGCCTCTGCGTGTGGCAGAAGAATGTCAGTGCAGCTCTTGGCCCTCCCCTCCTCTCCCAACCCTGCCCCAGATGCTTCCTGCAGAGCAGCCACCCCACCCCTGAATCCTCCAGGCCCCACACAGCCTGTGACACCGCAGCGGGGAGAGCTGGCTTCAGCTACCTGAGCTGTCAAGCAGGCCCTTCCCTGACTACTGTGTCCTCATCTGCAGAGGCTCCCAGGGCTGAAATGTGACCCGCAGGCTCTGTGTCTGCTCTGGAGGAGGTGATAGACAACTGATATGTTGCTTCCCTTGCTCCCCTTCTCTGGGCTTTGGGCTCCCCACCTGTGAAATGCAGGATTTAGAAGGCAACTGCTCTAAGCTGCTACCTGCTCTGACTGGTGTAACCTGGGACCCACACAAGACAGAAGGGACACATCAGCAGTTGGCATCTGGGGTCTCCATGCCAACGATTTTAAGATAAGGCATGAAGGAACAGAGAAGAGAGAAACGAATTTGATAGCTCTGACTACACTGGCATCTGCTTACAAACCTCCAGGAAGTCTCCGGGATAAAAGAGTAAACTTCTAAGCTTGGCATTCAAGGCTCCTGGGAACTGACTTCTGTTTCAGCCTCCCTTCTACCCGACTCCAGGTACTTCTGCCTCTGTGGAATTCCTGCTGATCCCAAGCCATGATGAGCACGCCTGCCCTTCCCTTTGATCTTCCCTCCTACCCTGCAGGGCTCCTGCAGGAAGGGATCCCTCTCTTCCTCCACCACCAAATGTTGTCTCTTTTTGGAGCCTTGTCTAAACCTTCTCCCCAGGTGGGATGAGTCACTTTCTCCCTTTGTTCCCAGGTCCCTTTGTTCCTGTTTCCCCTGAGAGGTCTCTGTCTTCCTCACCACACTGGGAGGAACCTGAGGACAAGGTCAAGGCTGAGGATGTCTATGAGCCCAGGAGAGTGTCTGGTGCATAAAAGTTGTTTGAGAGAGTTTGCAGAATGAATGGACAAATGAAAGTGAGAGACTGACTTACAACTGGGGAAACTTCTAGCTGACCCTTTCTGTTCCTAAAGTAAATGTCACCAGATAGGGCTCAGGAGCCTGGGCTTTCAATTGCAACAACAAGACTTCTTTGCTGTGGGCTTTCTCCAAGACAGTTCCTCTCTCTGAGCCTCTTCAAAACAGACATGATAATCATTTGTGCCCTGCTTGCCCCTGAAGCTGTGTTGAGAGATATAAAACCATCAGGGAAGTGCTCAGTGGCTGTGCACCTGCAGCCAGTGCCTCTGGCCAGTGTTGGACAGCAAGGAAGGGAAAACCAAGGGAAGCCAACTCCTGGGAGCTTCTCCTGTCTGGGATGCCAAGGTGGAAATGAACTTGAGACTCAGACCAAACTTGAGACTCTTTCATCGTCAGGTAATTTGGGCACCCAGGGCATTAAGATCAGTCTGCTATTCACCCTGTGGCTAGCCACGCCTACCTTCAGCTTTTTGACACTGGTACAGGGATCGTTGGAGAAGCTCTCGGTATCTGAAATCTCAATGTCCTCGCCATACAGAACCCCAGTCAGGTCGTTCCGCACCTGTAAGCAAAGAGAAAGCAGAGGGTGGGTGTGCTGGGGACCACAGGAAGGGCCAGTTCAGAGGGGTCATCCTGGGGAAGTTGACTGGGAGAAGCGATTTTCTCTACTCCACTGACAATGCTAAGTGAGTGGTTTTGTTTTACACTATTAACTAGACCGCCCTATTAACTTGTGGATCCCCCCAGTCCCACCCTGCAACTGACACATGGATGCAAGGAGGCCAGACAGGGAAGGGGCTTTCTAAGATTACCCAGGGAGTTCCTGCAAGAGTCAAGACTAGCACCTTTGCTAGTGTTTCTCCACCACATAGCACTGTCTCCAAATCAGGCTATTCAATTAGTGTTTGTTAATACTTTGCATTATTTATTTGCAACATTATTTCACTTTTATGGTGAGGAAATAGCTAAGACATTCAAAGACAATACAGAGTAGAGGAAACAGGAAAGAAGTATGGAACCTGGCTGTGATGCTAAACGTAACTATGTGTCTACTGACACACAGAATGAGGAATATCTATGGATGTGAAAAGAAAAGGGTTGCAAACTCCAGTGTTGCCAGGACCAGCCAGTGTGTGAACCAGCCTGTGTGGAAGGGTTACAGAATGGTAGGGCTGGGCGGGGGCTCGCACCTGCAATCCCAGTGCTTTGGGAGGAATGAGGATAGCTTGGACTCAGGAGTTCAAGACTGCAGTGAGCCATGATCATGTCACTACACTCCAGCCTGGGTGACAGAACAAGGTCTTGTCTCAACAGAGTAAAAAAAAACAAAAGACAGAAATGGTTGGTTGCGGAGTTAGAACGTGGGTCAAGGGTTACCAGACCTTCTGATTTTGGGGAAAGAAATCAGAAATTTAGACTTTTAAAATATAAAATTCCCTAATTTTTAAGTGTTAATACTATTTTGAATTAAAAAAAAAAAAGTAAGGATCAAACCAAATAAACTTAAAGTCTGTATCTGGCCTGTGGCCATGGCTGTTTACCCTCTGACATATAGTGATGGAAATTGGACTTTTGTGTTTTAGTAGCAAAAACCAGGTTGGGGTCAGGGGATCCAGCTTCCAGGTCCTGCTCTATCACTGACTTGCTTGTGACCTCAACCTCTTGAGTGATCCTCCCCTTCTCTGGGCTTCAGTTTCTTCCTCTTTAGGAGATGATTAAAGCACCTCTTGTTCACACCCACTAGCATGGCTATTACCAAAAAGCAAAACCACAAGTGTTGGTGATGATGTGGAGAAACGAACCCTTGTGCATTGCTGGCGGGAATGTAAAATGTTGCTGCTGCTATAGAAAACAGTATGGCAGCCCCTCAAAAAAATAATAAATATAGAATTATCACATGATCCAGCAATTCCACTTCTGGGCATGTACCCAAAAGAACTGAAAGCAGGGACTTAAGAGACATTTTTAAACCCATGTTCATAAGAGCATTTGTTCACTGTAGCTAAAAGGTAGAAGCAACCTGAACATTCATTGCTGGATGAATGGATAAACAAACTGTGGTATATACAGACAGTAAAATATTACTCAGCCTTTAAAAAAGAATAAAATTCTGACACATGCTACAACATGGATGAACCCTGAAGACAACACGTTATGTGAAATAAGACAGAAAAGGACAAATGTTGTACGATTCTATTCATGTGAGATACTCAGGTTAGTCAAATTTATAGAGAGAGAAAAGTAGCATGGTGGTTACCAGGAGCTGAGGGGAAGAGGGGATGAGCAGTGACTGTTTAATGGGCACAGAGTTTCAGTGTAAAATGATGAAAAGAGTCCTGCAGATGCAGTGGCGATAGCTGCACAAACATGTGAATGTACTTACTGCTGCTCAACTATACACTTAATAATTGCCAAAATGGTAAATTATGTATATTGTACCATAGTAAAAAATAACTTCTTACTTCAACACTTTACTTCTGGGTAAAGCAAATAGAGGCAACCAGTAATATTATAAATGGATTCCTGTATATATCACAGCATTTTGGATAATCTGGCCCTAAATGTCACAGGATGGTCACCGCCAGGGAAGGGAGACAAAAGAGGCTGTGATGGGAACTGTGATCTTTTATTTCTCCGAGAGAAACAGGAAGCAAATAGAGCAAATGTGAACATGTAATCATTCTGGCAAGCAAGTCCATGGGTGTTTATTTTATTCTGAATGCTTGAAATGCCTTGTGGTCAATGTTTTGTAAAAAGAAAGATTCTGTCACAGGGCGAACCTTGTCCATCCTTTGTTTCTACCTTAATTTGATGGAAAATTGGGAACTAGTCAATAGGGGAAAACAGTTAACTTTGCCATTAGAGTTTATTTCTGCTGTCTCAAATTGTTTTGGATACAGGTGGGTTCCCATTATGAGTTTTGTGCATCACGAGGGTGTTGTGGAACCACCACCATTATTAAACATGGAAAACGTGCACACTTGGCCCTCCTGGGAGGAGCTCAATGCATGAGCTCCCGGAAATGCACCTTCAAGCCTTGGCTCTCCACTTGCACAGCACCCACACTCCAAGAAACTACCCAAGCTCTCAAGTCTCAGTCTTTTCACCCATCAGATGGGGGTGATACAGAAGTAACTCATGGGGTTGACTTGTGGCCTAGCAAAAGCACTGAAGATGTGGAATGGCTTTGTAAACTCTAAAGTTCTACACACCGCTTAGAAGTTGGAGGGATCATTCTCAGGCAAATGGCAAGGCATCAAGGCAACAGTGGCTTGGGTATCCCTATGTGTGTATTAGTGTGTGCATGAAAGCTATATATAAACATGGCAGAATAAAATGTTTTATAGGTGGTCAGAACTCAAAACAGACAAAACACACCCTAGAGGTCATCTTATCTCTCCCCTCATTTCACAGATGAGGAAACTGAAGTGTGATTCCCAGTCCTGGCTGGCTCTTCTCAATTCTGCCAGATGTGGACCATTTCGGAGGCCTGATAAACCAGAACGGGCCAGAACAGATGGTGAGTGAGATCAGCCACTCACTGCCCATAATCTCAGCACCAAGGAGTCTGTGCTCACTTCAAGTATTTATCTTAACAGACTTTCTGGGTAAAGCAAATAGAGGCAACCAGTAATATTATAAATGGCATTTTAAAGTAAAAAAAAAAAAAAAGTAAAAATCAAACCAAATAAACTTAAAGTCTGTACTGGTCTGTAACCATGATGGAAAAGAAATAATGTAATTAATCTTCCTCACAGGGGAAAAAAATATACATGCTCCTTATGTGGGTAGAAGGACCCTTTAGTGCACTCATGAAAGATGTACTAAGTAAATTTGCAAATACCTAAGTTTCCTTCTGGAACTGCAGCTATCTCTTGTTTAAAACAGAGGCAGGTCAGGCACAGTGGCTCCCTAAAGGCCAGAGCCTCTGCGGCTACCCAAACGCGAAAACTCTCCCTGCTTCTGGCACAGCGGACCCAGAACACGGCCAAGGAACAAATCCATAAGGAGCCAAAGTCATTTGGCATGGAGAGGAAGGGATGGGTCAGAGCCGCAGGAATAAATAATCTGGGATAAGAGGCTTGGAGGCAATAGTTGTTGACTTGACCCTTTCTCCCCACCCCCGCTACAAGAACTGGTGCAGCCCATCCACATGAGGTTGCGGCAGAAGGCATGTCCCTGAAGCAGTGGTTCTCAAACGGTGGCCCCTGCACCAGTCACACCAGCAGCACCTGAGAACTTGTTAAAAATGCAAACTCTCCAGCCCTATTCAGAACTACTGAATCAGACACTCTGGGGTGCGGTCCAGAACTCTTGTGTTTTTAACAAGCTCTCCAGGTAATTCTGATACCTGTTTAGAAAGGTATCAGAATTCTAAAGGAATTCTACATTCTAAAGGAAGTGGGATAAGTCTTAAGTAAATGATTGATAATTGTGAGAAAAAAAAATTTTAATGGCTTGGATATTTTCCCCTTGGTTAGGAGACCAGAATGTATTAACCGAGCCAGGCAATTGCCAAAGTGTGAGTCAGACTAGGAAGCACTTTTTTTTTTTTTTTTTTTTTTTTTGACAAAGTCTTACTCTTTCACCCAGGCTGGAGTGCAGCAGCAAGATCTGGGCTCATTGCAACCTCCGCCTCCCAGGTTCAAGCAATTCTCCTGCCTCAGCCTCCCAAGTACCTGGGATTACAGGTGCCTGCCACCACATCCAGCTGATTTTTGCATTTTTAGTAGAGACGGAGTTTTGCCATGTTGGCCAGGCTGGTTTCAAACTCAGCCTCCCAAAATGCTGGGATTATAGGCGTGAGCCACTGCACCTGCCCAGGAACTACATTTTAAAAGGTATCACATCTAGAATGAATGAGGTGATAACCCCTCTCTGGTCCATCCATCTCAGACCACATCTAGAGCCCTGGGCTTAGTTCTGCTTGCCTTTATCAGGGTAGTGACAAAGTGGCTCACACTCAGAGGGGAGAGGTGTGACTAGGACAGGGACCAAGAACCCTTTAGGGAAGGCCATGGGCACGGGCAGATGGAGAGTATAAAGGTCACAAAGGGTGAGACCAATGACTCATCAGGCTCCCATTCAGCTTTGGGAATCAAACAGCCAAATGCAAGAACATTAATATTTGAACTCAGACTTCAAGATCTAGGAAGTCCCACATTTTTCATAAAGCTAAGAGCCAGGAGAAATCCGTGGCTTTGAGGGAAAGCCAGCAGTGGGAACAGCCCTGCTCAGGCTGAGCCAGAGGAAAATGCCGCCAGGTCAGATCAGCCGTCTGAACAGCAGAGATGAGTGGGTCTGCCCACAACCTCCCTCCCAGCTGGTTCACGGGGATGTGGCTGAAGAGAGTGACAGGGACTTGTCACTCCAATAAAGCCATCACAATGGCTTCATTCCTGCAACTGACTGAGCGCACAACCTCCGTCCGCACACTAGGCGCGGGAGTGCACAGTCTTTATCCATGCCTGCAAGACATAGTGGGAGAAGAGGAGGGGTTGGAAGAGGAAAAGGAGATCAGAGAAAAAGGTGGAAAGCAAATGGAATTGGGAAGGGAATGCAGGTAAATGGATGACTCAGATCAATCTTCTCACTCAGCATTTAACTGAGTCCATGTGACCTGTTTAAAGCCTAATGCAGATCCACACTGTCCCATCAGGGAGGCTAGTCCCCACTTCTGAGATGGCCTCTTGCCTGCTCTGAAGCCTGCACCTCTCCTTTAAACACAGAATAGCTGCGAGAGGATGCCGGGCACTGCCCTCTCTCTGGAATCATGCAGCCTTGGACTTATCAGATCACTGCATGACCCGCCACCTTGGCATGTGGGTCAGTCTGTTCTCTCCACCCACGCTGTCTCTGTTTTAGGGCCCCAGGACTGTATCTGCATGTCCTGCCAGGCTCCCATCCCCTGCAACTCCCTGCTACCCACAGGTAGGGCTGGGGAACTCCTGGCTCCTACGGATCCCCCCATGCTCGGCACTGTACACTCCTGCCCTCCATGGATGCAAGGTGAGGGGCCTGAGGTCAGGAGCCCTGGGGTGCAGCCCCCAGTCAGCCTGGCAGGGGACCTTCTCAGACTTCAGGCTCGCGATCCGAGCTCTTGCTTCATTCCTGGGACTGAAATTCTATCTCATGCCCGGTCACTGCCTGGCTTCTGGGCTTGAGTACCTTCCTTACCACTTTGGATTTTCCAGAATGGGCTCTGTTTGTCCCTACCAGTCTCACTGATTCACCCACTAATTCATTTATGATATTGACATCTCTTCTGTTCCAGGTACCGTCTGAGGCAGCACTGGGCCTCTAATGATGACCAAAACCATGTACTGTCCTGGATCTCTGTCTAGTGAGGGCAAGAGACATTCATCAGCTGACTGTCCCAGGGAATGTGTAAGTGTCCACTGAGACAAGAGTTCTCAAGTTCAGGAGCATGCTTCTGGGAGAGGCTGTAGCAGAGGAGTCAGACCCAGGCTGGGAGGTGGGGCAGGGGGAAGGATTCCAGGCTGAGGAGCAGCATGTGCACATCCTGTGATGGGAGGGAGCTGGTAGAGAAACTAGGAGAATGCCCCAGTGGGCTTAAAGCGGAGCCTAAAGCAGGGTACCGAGTACCAGCTCTGTCTAGAGACCCCCACTCAGGTGGCGCAGAAAGCAATGAGAGGCAGACACCCAGATAGAACAGCAAAGTGGGTCTATCAGCAGGGGGCCGGCAGCCTTCCAAACTGAGAGCCTCAGGGTCTGACAGCATTCCAGGCTGAAGTCCCACAGCAGATTCTGATCCACATATTTAGTCTCTCTTAACAGGTGATGATTATTAACAAACAGGTGTTCTGTATTTTCTCATAAAAGCAAAAATTTACCAAGTAGGCAGCTGTTACCCACTTACCACTGATTACAGACAAACCAAAAGGTATTCTCCACAAGGGAGCCACGGGGGCAGGGTCAGATAGCGCAAAGAATTGTTTTAACAGGTGTGTGATATTTATACATTGTCCTGCCACTTTGGAATGCCCCAAATGGTTTTCCACTTGGGGTGGGGGGTCGGCTAGGTTTTCCTTAACATTGTTCTTCCTAGCAAATAATATACCCTATCACACACTCAGCATTCATCAATATTCATAAACTTAATATTTCTCAACAGCTGGGCTTACGGGAGGCTGTCCGAATGAAATGAGAAAGAGGTGGGTGAGGGCAGCCTGGACAGGCCTTCCAGTTCACGTGAAGGATCAGGTCTTGGCCCTAAGCACAATAGTAACTCATGATGAGGTTTTTAGTAAGGAGTGATATTATTAGAACAGCTTTGAATCAGTTGCTCAGGCTGCTGTGGGACCAATGAAGGGCAGGGACAGGAGGGGAAGAGGAAGGCCAGGGCGGGGCTCCAGCAATGGTCCAGATGAGGGATTCTGGAGGCTAGATGAGGGGGAGGTGGAAAGAAGTGATCAGCCTGGGGGTACATTCAGGACAACAATATGTATTAGTCATCTATTGCTGTGCAACGAATTATCCCAAAATGTAGCAGCTTAAACCAATAAGCATCCACTGTCCCTGTGGTTTCCACAGCGAGGAACGGGGAGCGACTTAGCTGGGGGTTTCTGGCTCAGGGTCTTTCAGGAGGTCGTGGTCAGGATACTGGCTGGGGCTTCACCTGAAGACTTCAGGACTGCATGCTGGAATCACCTGGCAAGTTTTAGAAACTGCCAATGCCCTAGCTGCCTCCTAAACCAGTGAGAACCTCTGGGATAGGACCCAGGCAATGTATTTTTTAGAGCTTTCCAGGAGTTTCCAATGTGTAGCTAAAGTTGCTAACTACTGATTTTAGGGGTAAGAGCAATAGAATCATCATGCTCACAGCTGGGTTGCCAGCCTGCCTGAAAACCCCCAAACCCCCTGTCCGCATCTCCTCTAGACCCAGGGCACCAGGATTCCTCCCCTGCTCTCGCCTGCCCCCTCTAGCAGGTACATCTCATCTTTAATCCCCCAGCCCTTTTACTCCCGGCCCTTAGCACCCCCAGTAGCCCCTAACTATGACAGGAGAGAATGGAAAGAAGGAAAGGAGGCAGGAGGACACAGGAAGCATGAAAGGGAGAAGAGAGAAGCAGATTATTATTATAGCTGCTTGCTACCGCATTCAGACCACACGTCCCGCACAGAGGAGGCTCCCATGGGCAAGTGAAATTCACAGCCAGTGGCGGGAGGCTGCAGGAAGCCCCAGCAATCTCAAGACACTTGGCTTCTATGGCCAGTCGTTCCACAGACAACTTCCCTAATGAGACCACTGCACCAGCAGAGGAACCATCCAGAAAGGTTCAGATCCAGGTGAAGACGGGAAGAACCAGGGCTGCACCACATGCACTTTACAACTCTTTGAAAATTCTGATTAGGTTACAAAATGAACTTGAGAGCAAAGCGAATTCCCAGCTCTCCTATGGAAGCTGAGGTAACCTACTTTGTCATTCAAATGCACTCGCTATATATAGCCAAGAATTGTGCCGAAATGTCACTCCTCTTACCTGACTAAAGTGTATAATTATAGATTTACTTCTATTCATTCATGAAATGTGTCTTCACTTGATTAAACAGTTCATTCAAGGAAAATCCATTAAAATATGGAACATGTTAAAATGTGGCTCCTTAGAGGCAGAGGGCACCGTTGTAGCTAAGATGCTAATTAGGATAAACAGGCATTTGAAACACTCAAATCTTTGAATAATTCAGGCCACTTTTACTGGGGCTGGAGCTTCCCGGGAACTGCCATTAATTTAAGCTAATTAAAAAATTAGCCTGGAGAGGTGTAGACCAAAACCGACTTCAAACACAGGAGAGCTGCTGTGTAGAGGGGGGCACCCTGTGCTGGGCACCCCCCATGGTGATGGAGCACCAACAGGTAAGATGGTTCAAGAAATTAGATTTTGGCCCAATGCCAAACCCCCCCCCCCTTTCTAATGATGGAGAAGGTGGCTGTGATAGTGAAGTCTTTCAAAGATTTGGGGCATATACTTAAAAACTTATCCATGTGGTATATTTCTGCCTGTTTAAACCAGATATATATTCAATAATGGAGCATTCCTTTTGAAAAATGGAGCCGCCTAGTTTTTAGATTTCTACAAATAAGTTCGCTCTTAATAATCTGTTACCAGATTTGAACATAAGTGAAAAAAAATGTAAAGGGCAAGTATGTAACTGAGTATGTATTAGATCTGCTGCACGAGGGGACTAGTTGTACTTGGGTCTATATCCAGCTATATCCAGGTGGGTGTGCGTGTGTGTGTGTGTGTGTGTGTGTGACCCACGCATGTTCACAGTGCAGAGCCAATGGGTTGAAAGGTAACCTCCAAAAAGATAGGTCTAAGTTCTAACCCTGAGAACTTGTGAATGTGACCTTTTGGAAAATGGGTCTTTGCAGACATAATTAACAGAAGGATCTTGAGACAAGATCATCCTGGATAAATCCAATATTGAGTGTTCTTATAAGACAAAGGCAAAGAGAAACTTGGGATGCAGAGACATGAGGGAGAAGGCCACGTGAAGACAGAGACAGAGGGTGGAGTGATGCAGCTGCCAGTAAGAAGCACCTGGAGCCACCAGAAGCTGGGAGATGCAGGCAAGGATGCCCTACTAGAGACTCCAGGGCGAGCCTGCTGATACCTTCCTTTAGGACCTCTGGTCTGCAGAACTGTGAGACCATACATTTCTGTGGTTTTAGGCCACCTAGCTAGTGGTGATTTGTTTTGGCAGCCACAGGAAACTAACATACCTGGGGCCTCCTGAGACCTGGCTGCTCATTGATCCAACTCAGGTTCCCATGGAGAAGCCCAGGCTTCCTGTTCAGTCTAGATGCTCACATCACATGTCGAGGCCTCCAGAATGGAATCCCAGTTTCTCTCTACTTGATGGCACTACTTGTGTGTCCCAAAGATAGATGGTTTTTCTTACATTTCCAGAATTACCCAAAGCAGGGAAACAATTGGAGGACCATAAGCTGTGCATCATGGAGAGGTGGGTGCTGGGGACAGGGGCGCTGGCCTCATAGAGCTTCAGTGGAGGGCTCAGGAGTCCAGATCACTGACTTCGAGTTGACTCACAAAGAGGTGACCATGAGTACTGGGGCTGTACCATGTCCTTCCCCACGGGTGTGTCAGTTCCCGGAGGGAAGCACTTTGCTTGTTTTCATCTCAGGATCCCGTGTAGTGCCTGGCACATAGTAGGTCCTCAGAACTGTGGTGAATGAAAAATGAATGAGTGCATGCTAAGGCCACACCATGGCCACCCACTCTTAGATAGAGGAGGGTAATATTCTGAGCCCATGAGAGCTCATACTGCATCTTGAGCAGGTCTCGCAGAGATGAGGCAACTTCCCAAGGGCTGGGCTTCATGCTGAGGCTGAAGATACAGCCTGGGGATGCAGGGATGAGTCCCAGGGGCAGTGCTGGCTGGAACTCTATCAGGACCCCAGTGAAGGAAGATGTCTGGGGAGAGCTGTGGTGCTCTGGGAGCACCTCTGTGGGGACACATGGGGCCTGAGCGCAGCTGGAGTTCCCTGGGGACAGTTCCCTGCCTCCCTTACCATGGCAGAGTGTGTCAGGGGCATGTGACCTGAGACCTGCCCAGCTACTCACATCAAGCCCTCAAGGCAGCTCCTACCTGCTGGGAGTCCAGCTGGCCTACATAGCAGTTGGGAGCAGGGATCCCACCTGGCAGAGCTACAGGCCCTCACACCCAACCCACGATGCCACCTCTCACCACCACCACCCCATTATGAAAGTCCTCCAGAGGGAGGGCAGAGAAGCTGCAGGCTGCTCCTCTCCTCAGCCCACAACTGCTCTGAGGCCTGTCTCCCAGCACCACATGCAGTAGGTGAGAAACACATCCTCAGCCCAACTTCAAGAAGGCAACTGGGGCCTCTCTGGCTCTCAAATCAAATCCAGGCTGATGGAAAACTGATTTATCAGTTTTAGAAATTCCAAAGAATCATCAGTGGTGGATAGAGTCATGCCCTTCCCCGCAAAGATGTCCATGTCCAAATCCCTAAATTATGTTACCTTATGTGGCAAAGGGGGCTTTGCAGGTGGGGTGAAGTTAAGGATGTCGAGATGGAGCAACCATCTGAGATTATTCACGTGGCCCAACATGATCCCAAGGGTCTTTGTAAAGGAAGGAGGAAGGTAGAAAAGTCAATCAGGGAAGGGATTCGTTCGAAGATGCTCTGCAGCTGGCTTTGAAAGTGGAAGAAGCAGCCAGGAACCAAGGCTTGCAGGCAGCCTCTAGAAGGTGGGAAAGGCAAGGAAACAGTCTCCCCTAAAGCCTCCAGAAGGAACAAGCCAAAATCAAGAACACCTTGATTTTGACCCATTGATTTTGAACTTCTAATCTCAGTACCATAAGATAATAAATTTGTGCTCTTTTACACCACTAAATTTATGATGATTTGTTGCAGCAGAACAGGAAACTAATACGATAAGCTTTCACCTTGAGATGCCATTATCTTGAAATGCCACAGGCTGTTTGAAGCCTTCCCTTGTTCCCAGGCTAGCAGTGACTTCTCCTCTGAACTCCACAGTCCTGGGCTCAAGATCCCTCTCCTTGGCTAAACAGAGAATGCCCTGAGATTCCACACACCTTCCATCCGGGACACCCCTTGCCCCTCCGGATGCCTAGCACAGGGGCTGCCTGAGGAAGTAGGATCAGGTCCAAGCACCTTTCTTAAATAGTGCACAAAAATCCCGTTGGGCACCCCCAACCATCAGTCTTCCCTGTGCCCCTCGTTTTCCAAGGACCTCACCCACTCTAGAAGCAGTCATTGAAGTCAGGTTACACTGAGCCACTGGGGAATGAAATTAGCCATCAGATCTTATTGCTTTCCTTGTGACAAACTGCCCATTGCTTTAATTGTTCCAGACTCAAGGGACCAAACCAATGTTTACAAAAATGTTGGGTATTGATAAAACAGGGAAGCTATACAGGTAAAGTGATGAATAGAAGCCGCTGTAGGAAATCAGCAATATGCAAAGTGAGCCTCTGATACCAAAATAGGAGAAATCACACCTGAGAGCACCAAAGCAAGACGACTTCAAAACCACTCCCTGGCTCTCTGAGCCCCATCCCTGCTCCTTGTCTCTAGAGGAATGATGGAGGGAATGGCAGGTGGCCACATGGGGAAGTCTAGGCATGTGAGATATCACTTCTGTACATCCCTGAAGAGCTATCACCAAACCCAGGGGACTGGCGTGGCATCTGGGCCTCAGGGAAAGGGCCAGGACCACTGGGAGAGGCCAGCAGGAAGTAGATTTCAGCTCCCTCAGAGGCAGAAGTTTCCAACAAGAGAGTGGGCCAAAGAAGGAAGGGCCCTTCCCCAGGTGGGAGTGAGCTCTCCACCATGACAGTGTGCAAGCAGAGGTGGGTTGCTATAGAAGAGATTCAGGCATCAGGTGGAGGGGCAGATGAGACTGTTGGATCCCCAAGGAAGGTCTCAAATTCTCAAACCTGTACCTTAGTTACGAGGGCACGAACGCTGAGGGAAGCCTAGGTGGTATATGTTCTCACCCCTGCAGAAATAGGACAGCTTCAGGCCACTCTGTAAGCTGGATGAGCAGTGGGATCAAATCGTCCACCCTTGTACTTCATCGTGGAGCTTAAAGGACTCTTCCCTGAGACCCTGGGAAATCACTCTTTTTATGAGGAGATTTCTTTCCAGTTCTGGATTCCAAAGTATGTGATTTGTGCTCAGCTCGTGTTCTGGTTGACGTCCTATGCCCTAGCATTTGCACCCCTACCTCAACTTCTTGGCTTCCACTGGTTCTCTTCTTCCAGAGCTTCAGATTTAGGGTGTGGAATGAGGTGAGGAACTGAAGGGCTGGGACTCCTCTTGGCACAGACAGCAAAAGGCGTAGGTGCAAATTGCTCCCAGAGCCCACCTCTCCTCCTTCCCTTCCCTCCACTCCTCCTCTCCCACCCCTATTCCTCACTCCAAGCCCTCAGGGAGGAAGCAGGCCACAGGTGACACACCAGGATTGACTCTGGAGTGAATTTCATCCTCAACAATCTTACAAAGCAGATCCCATTCTTGTTTCCATTTCACAGATGAGGGACTAGAAAGATTAAGTCACTTGCCCAAGGCCTTACAAATAGTAAGTCAGAGGGCCAAGACTGAAATTCATGTCTCTCTGACTTCCAAAAATCCAGGAAGGGAGAGTAGAGGAAGAAGAGAGGAAGGGGCTTGGGTGGCGGCACTGGCCTGGCCCCTGGGTGGTTCCTGCAGGGAGAGGACCCAGTGAGTGGCTTTCTTGCTTGAGCATCCCTCCCTAGACTGGGAGTCCTGGGGGAGTTGGGACTGTGTTAGGGCCTGTGTGTCCATGCCAGACACAAAGCCTGGCAAAAAGCAAGTGATCAGGACACGGGGGAGAGAGAAGCCGGGCAGAGCTGGACATATCCAGGAAGCAAGGGCATCACAATCAGAGAATGATAACAAAAGAAAAGAAGACAGGAACACCAAGGATGCACTCCACCTTCACCTCCTGGTCCCAGGGTCACTGCAAAGGGAGCTGTCTGTCCAGCAGGCAGAGTAAGTGCTGACACTCTCAGGCCCACTGCTCATGTGTTTGAGAGAGAGGCTGAGCTCAGACCATCAGAACCAGGCTGCTACACAGCAACTCACCAGCCCTCACTGGACAGCTGAGAAAACTGAGGTCCCAAGAGGGGTAGGGACTCACCCCAAATCACACAATGGTCTAGGCACAGAGCTAGGACTCACCCTGTTTCTTGCCTTTAGGCCAATGTTGCCCAAAGCCATTTATTTAATGGCAGCAACGGAATGGTAAGCCCCCATGAAAGCCAACAGCTGCAGCCCTTTCAGGACTCTTTCCAAAATCCTACGAGAGAAGTGCTGCTCCCAGGCAGTACCCAGCACTATTCCTGACCCCCAGGGTGGCACAATCTTTGGTGATCCTGGCTCCTAGCTCCTGGGTTCCAGGACCCAGCACAGGGCCTGGCACAGAGCAGCTGCCTGGTAGCACTAATGAGACCTGGAAATTCCCTGACATCAACCACCCCTGGGCTCAGAGTTTAGGGCAGCAGCTTCCAAACCTGCTTGTGCATCTGTATCTTCCCAAGATCTTTGCAGAAATACTGATTCCTGGGCCCCAACAGATGCTGGTACAGGAGGGAGGCCAGCAGTCCATGTTTGTACAAAGTGCTGTGGGATCTCAGGTGCACAGCCAGATTTGAGAGACACCCTTTTAGTGTGCTCCAATCTGAGTGGCCCTTTAGCTTAAACTTCTTTGTTCCCAAGGGCCCTCTGATGGAGATACTACGGTGCACTGCCAGAATCTTCCAACGGACAGAGGCACTCATTCCCCATCTGCCAGGATTTGCCCTTGAATAAAGGAGGCAGCCTCATCCAAGGTCACATACCTTCCCTAGGGTTGCCTACACCCAGTGACTGGCCCAGCCTTCCGGTGTCTATTTGGGACTTCTCTGAAGGGCCATGCTAGTTCTACAGCTCCCCATGGGCAAGCTCAGCAGAGGCCTCTGTTGCAACTTCATTGGGTGTCAGCTTCTTCCTCCACCCAGTCCCACCTTTCCCACCCCTTCCTGTGGGCACTGGCTAACAAATCTCCTGTGTGCTGAGCCCCAGGAGAGTCCCTCTCCTGGCAAACCTGACCTTGGACAGGCTCACCCTTCACCCACGTGTCATCTTGGACAAAACCAGTACATTGCCACCAAGTTCTCAGATGACAGTATCACCTGCTGAGAGCCTGAAATGCAGCTACTTGCTGTAGAACTCTCATACTGACTCAAAGACTTTGACCTTTTCAAAATAACGTCGAAACTTCACTGAAACTGAGGAAAGAAGTAAAGTGATAAAACTACCCCTATGCCCAGTACACTAATCCAACTCGTATAATATAGCTCATCATGTTGGTTATTCTCATTTGCTTTCATCCACATGCTCCAGCCTGCCCTGCCCTCCTTTGTTTGTGGAATTAGAACTTTCAGATAAGGCAGCACGTGAGTGGCCTGGTCTGACTTCCAGCTAGGCTTGGCCACTGGAAGCCCAGCAGGAGTCAGAAGACCAATAAGAACCCAGTGGGAGTCAGAGGGCCAATGTGAGTCCAGTGGGAGTCAGAGGACCAATGAGAGTCCAGCAGGAGTCAGAGGACCAATGAGAGAATAGCAGGAGTCAGAGGACCAATGGAAGCCTAGTGGGAGTCAGAGGACCAATGAGAGTCCATCAGGAGTCAGCAGACCAATGAGAGCCTAGCAGGAGTCACAGGGCTAATGAGAGCCCAGTGGGAGCCAGGGAGCCCATGGGAGCTCAGTAGAAGTCAGAGAGTCAATGGGAGGCCCCAGGAGGAGTCAGCAAGAGAGCAATAAAGAGTTCAGGGTGTTTCTCCCCCTGGCTCCTCCCTGGCTTGGTTAGAGCCCCT
This sequence comes from Cacajao melanocephalus, assembly GCA_963573385.1. NCBI lineage: Eukaryota > Metazoa > Chordata > Mammalia > Primates > Pitheciidae > Cacajao > Cacajao melanocephalus. Next base: position 173,438 of record CAUYLG010077331.1, read on the forward strand.
GTGAAGTGGCTGCCCCACCCCTTGTCCTTCAGGGCACCTGATGCTCCTGACTCCAACCATTGCTAGTCTCTGGAGCTGCAGTAAACCTGCCTGGTTCCCTTCCCTCTGCCTAAAGTACTTCCCCTAAATCGGACTTTCTTTACTTCAGCTCTGAATATGCCATCTGTTTCTTCCCAGGACATTAATTGATACAGTAGATATGTCTTTCAAGCAGAAATCATCAAAGTATAAACATTTTTATGTCCATATTTCTCACCTAAGATTATATGATATACCTTTTAATTCATTTCACCACTAACCATACATGTATGAATCCCCTTAAGATCTGGACTTCAGCCCTCCTCTGTCTAAGTCCTGCTTACCCTTTAAGCCCATAGGTAAACAGCCCTTCCTCCATGAAGTCCTTCTGGATTCTCCAATGAGCTGCACTCACTCCTTCTGAACATCAGCATCCCCTGCTCCTTCTTCCCAGGCCTTGCTTTCTCTGCCCAGCTCTGGAGTAACTGGGAAGATCTTCAGTGATCCATATCCCTGAGAATTCACCACAGCAGCACAGAGCATGAGGTGCCCTCATCCCTACAGCCAGCCCTGCAGGTGGCTGGGGGAGGATGCTGGGCTGCTGAGCATGGAGAGGATCTAAACTCTGGACAGCTCCCTCAAGGTCAGGAAAGACAGTCTGCCCTTCCCCTCCCATGGAGCCCATGGAGCCAGCCCCATCCTGTAGAGGTGCTGAGTGTGTGCCCTGGGAAGGAGCTGGTGGGCCAGGTAAGCTGACTGTCTCTTGGGGTGGACACTGCACCAAAGTGCTCAGCAGGCTGACAACCTGGGATCAGGGTCTGAAACTGTGCTAAGCTAAGCAGTTTTTATAATGTATCTTCCTGCGAGCAGTACTCAGAGACTCCAGGGAACAGGTATTTACTCTGTAGAGTCTGAGTGGAATTTTCCAAAGGGGACCAAAATCCGGAGGCACCAGGATTACTGCTATTGCTATGGCTTATTAATCTGTCATCTGCCCCTGGGCTGTGAGCAACTGAAGGGCCAGTAGGCCCTGTCTGAGCCCCTGTCCAATTTTGGCATAATGGCTTGGCTCAGTCAGCACTGGCTGAATGAGGGAATGAAGGAGACCACAGGACACCCTATGCATCTGCCTGAGGTGGGTGTCACTTAACACCTGGTGCCCAGTGTTTCAAGGGGGAGGCTTGAGGAGCATCTGTGCTTCTTCTGTGCTCCAGTTATCAGAGAAGAGCAAGGGTTCTTAGGCAGAACTGCCAGAATGCTCCAGAAGGAAAGAGAAAGAATAGAGAAGGCTGCACATCAATGATAGATGGGAAAGGTCAGAGCAACACTGGGGACTCATTTACTGAGTGCCTGTCATATGTGGAGCCCTCAAGCATATATCACTCCTTGTGGCCATGGGTGTAAACCCAAAAGGTACAATTATGACCAGTTTACAGGTAAGTAAAATGAGATTCAGAGCTGTTGAGTCAGCTGCCCAAGGTCACACAGCTAGGGAGCCTGGGATTTAACTTCAAAGTCTATTTCTTTCTATATAGCCTTTGGTGGAAACTACAAGCCAGCTTTTTTTTTTTTTTTGGTAAAGGGTCAGATTAGTAAAACTTTATGCTTTGCAGGACTTACATGTTCTTTCCCAACAGCATTGCAAATGCAGCCACACACAATGTACAAATGAATGGGTGTTGATTATGTTGCAATAAAACTTTATTTATGAAAACAAGGGACTGGATTTGGTCCACAGGCCACAGTTTGCAAACCCCTGTTCTAGACTCAGAATAAAAAGCCTGTGGTTCTATTTTCTCCTCTAAGAAGGGAGAGAGGCAAACGCATGAACTCGAGTCAGGTGACTCCAGGCTAGCATCCTGGCTATACCCCTACTGCTTGGCCACCTTGGGTGAGTAAGGAAACTCTCTGAGCTTTCTTTCTTGTCAGTTAAAAGGGCATAACCACAACTTACCTTTGAGTCGTTGGAAAGATTAAAATAAGCTAATACATGCTAAGTGTCTACCACGACTGAGGTTCAATAAATGGCAGTGTTCATTATCAGAAATGACAAAGTCAAGAGAGGAGGTGGGGAAAACATGCCATGGGGTTGGGAGAAGGAGGAGAAGTGATGGTGGCGCCACTGATGCTAAACCCTGAAAGGTATCTCTTCTCATGAAGTCTGGCTACGGACTTTCTGCAAGAGAATGCTACTCCACACTGCACGAAACCCCAAAGGGGATTCATAGGTGTCCGTGGTGGAAGAAATCTTTTCACCACCCCCGGAAGGAGCAGATGTGTGGAGCTTGGTGACTCCCCACGGAGGGTAGGGAGACAGCTGTTCACAGACTTGATATGGCAAATTGTGTGATGTGCTGTCTTCCTGGGGCAGACAGCCAAGCAGTGATGGAGGAGCCTCTGCAACCCCCTCCCCACAACGCCTGCTGCCCACGTCTGCTGACTCACCCAGGAGGGTCTGGGCATGCCAGAAGAAATCTGAAATGGCTCTCTAGTGAAGCACAAGGCTTTCGAAGGGGATGGAGACTTGGAGGCAGGCAAATAGTTTCTTCTGTTTCCACTTAAAGGGCATAACCTTGGCAGAGAAGGGAGGACATGGGGAAACTCCATCAATATTGCCGAAGGCCAGGATGTGGCTCAGGACACCAGAAGATGAGTCCCTGGCAAGGGACGGAACTCATTGCCCCGAGACTGGCAACACCACGTTTGGCAGGAGAATTCTCCATCTGATCGAGAGGATGCTAAACTGGAACTTGAGAAGGAGAGGAAAAGTGCCCAGGAAAAACTATAAAACCAGATATGAAGAGAGCCAATACATATGAGGAATTTTAAAAGAGGGCCATGGAACAGGAAATGCTCAGCGATTCTCAAATGTCCGTACACCAAAGTACAAAGTGTGGGAAACAATGTTAACTATGAAACTTTTGAGAAAGATGGTAAAGCTAAGCACAGATGTCCAACTCCCACCTCAGCTACCTCCTTATGAAAGTGACAGAAAGGACCAAGGGAATATAAAAATAGGGGGGAATCTGCTTCAGCCTTGGAAAATAGGAAAGAGTGCCATCAATATGCCACCAACTTTGAGGAATTTCTGCTAGGTACGGTGCCAACAGAAGCAGATTGAAGGCTGACTCATGGCTCTCCTTCCTGAGAAAGTAGTGCGGTGCTGCAGGGAGGGTGGATGTGCTCACAAGACTGACCTCACAGCCTCTGATGTGTGAGTAAGTGCTGGAAGAGACGCTGGGCCACAGGAGGGTGCAGAGCCCACCTCTCATTGAGGAGTCCACCTGTCACCCTGCAGCCCAACAGTTTTCAGGAGTGGCTGGGTCATTAGATCTCAGAACAAACAAAGCCTGTTGAAGTCCTGTTTCTCTGGGACAGGCCTGGTCATCTTGCAAACACAGCAGGCAAGTAAACAAAGGCAGAGGCCAGGGGAAACTGCACATCTGGAGGAGCTGTTTGACAAACTCATGAAGAAACCATATAAACAAGAAATGCTCACACCACCAAATGGTTCCCTAATCCCTTGGCTGCTTGTCCCTGGGCTGGTCATATAAAATGTCATCATCCAGTCTTCCAGATGAATATCCAAGATGAAGAATCTAATAGCATCTAGATAAAACAATGAGGGGACCTACGGAGATCACCCATGCTGTAAGCGAATACCAGGTCATGGGAGGCATAAAAGGCACATGGAACCTATGAAAACTTTCTGAAACATAAAGGAAACAAACAAGGAACACAAGCAAAGAAAGAATATCATCTCTAAAAAGACTTGCTGTAGGAAATTAAATTATAATGTCATTTTTGTACTTTATGGAGGTTAAAAAAAATCTGGACTGTAAATTTAAAAATTAAAATGTGCAACAAAAGAAACTGAGAAACCAGGCATAGTTAAGATAATAATGACTGGAAATGAATAATGTTATGAGAATTTTAAGAGGCAATAGAAGCAACAAGGAGCAGAATTTAATTGCAGAAAACTGATTAATGTTGTGGAGGACAATCTTGAGATGTTCTCTCACAATGTGAAGGAAAAGGACTAAGACTAAAATGACCAGAGAGAAAACAAAAATATGGAGAACAAACTACAAAGGCTCACTCATGAATTACTAATATTTCAAAAAAAATACCAGAACAAAAAAGTAATAATTAAAGACATAATAAAAGAAAACTTTTGCAATCAGAAGACCAGATTCTTCTAATAAAAATGTAATCATATTTTAGACAAAACCAACATCAGCTATGTGCTATTTTTTTCTGAGTTTCAAAAATAAAGAAGAATCCTACAAGCAACAATACAGGGGATTAAAAAAAACTTTATCTACAAAGAAACCAATCAGATTGCATCAGACTTTATTACAACATTGATGTAATGTCTAGAGAGTGCATGATCATGGAAATTTATGCTTAGATAACTTGTCATTCATAGGCAAAGCTACAGAGAGAAAATGATTTATGCAAGGGCACAGTAGATCATAAAACTCATATGACCTTCCTGAAAAACAAAAGATGTACTCATGCCATAGAGAGATAAACCAAAAGACATAACTCATGAAACTGACTCATGTCAGAAGAAATTAGTCATGTAAATATGGATTTGAATCTTAAAATCATAGTTATTGTAGTATAGTTTCAAAATAAAGTGAACATCTCAAATAACAACTGAAAAATAATATCCAGAATGTAAAGAACAAAATCAAATAAAAACTCATATTATAACAATATAGAATTAGAGGCAGTGAGGGATGGGAAATCAACAAGTGCACTAATTTCTGTAACTTACAATAGATATTGTTGCATTTCTAGGTTGGCACTTAGGGAAGTAGAAGACCAATATTTTAAACTTAAAGTACAATTATAGCAGTTTTATTATAATGAGGATGAGATATTATTTAGCTAGAACTATGAGATTTGATCAAAGCTGTAATCAAGACATTTATATGCTTAAATACATTTAATAGCAACCAAAAGAAGAGTAAAAATAAGTATGCAAATAAAGAAGTTAGAAGAAGAATGGCAAAAGAAACATACATAAAAAGGGAAGGTATTACTAAGGAGAAAAGCAGAAGCAAATAAATTAAGAAGTGGATAAATCAAAGCACAGCCAGTAAGAATCCAAGAGCTGGTCATTTAGTTAAAAAACAAGATAACGGGATGCTTTACTGAAGACTTAACTTGTGTTTTTTGCTATCTCCTTTAGCAAGAGAAATGTCTGAAAAGATGAGGAATCTTTAAAGGAGAAGCAAGTAGACCTCCCCTCCCCCAAGCAATCAAGTGCTTGATTGTAGCTGCTTTAATAAGGAGGATAAACATGTAGCTCTATTAAGTAGCAAAATCTAATAAAAGGACCATCTGGGAGTAGAGCTCTAAGGGGAACCCTCTCCGACCTGCGGAGATGTGGACATCTGAGAATAAAAAGCCAAGAGAGGTTCTAAATCCATAGGAGGAACTTGAGGATGCTAGGAAGTGTGTCCAGGAACCTAGATTAGCAGCAGTAACCAGTCAGACCAGTGTCCACAGCACACCCAAATGGCAGCAGGAAGCAAGGGCTGCTGAATGCAGGCTCTCCCAGCTTTCTGATGGGAAAACCAACAGAGTTGTTGGTCATTTTAGAGGAGGGTGATAGACAAAGACAGTGACCCTAGTGTTTCTGGCAGGTGGAGTGCTTGATCCAGGTTTAATTTCATTTGAAAAAATAATTAAAAAGGTAACCATTTTCTTCCCACAGAATTTAAGATGTTAATAACAATTATATCAATAAAAGAAGCAAACTAGCTAATCAAGGGAAAAGCGGGAAAAAGACATCTGTAACAAGAAAGAGCATATAACAAAAAAACAGAGACTTTAAAAATTGTGCTGAAATATATGCTAATAAATTTGAAGACCTCAAAGAAATGGACTATTTTCTGGAAAATATGTTACTAAATCCATTTAAGGAGCATAAATCCAAAATCAATAAGCATGGAAGAAGCTACAAAGATAACCTGTAGAAAGGGCAGACTGCAGGATGTAATATCCTGGATGGTTTCATAGGTTCACCTTTTTATTTTCAAAGAGCAGCTAATTTGTATCTATAAACTATACAGGGCATCTAAAAACATGGAAAGCTTTCCAACGCCTGTTGTAAACCTAGAATGTGCCTGACAACTAAACCTGACAAAGATAGCACCATCACAGCAAAATCTAAATTATCACATGTACCTACAGAAAAAATAGATGAATTGGTTAAAAGAATAACAAACAGCATAACAAACACTGGAATGCCAATATGGTTTAAAGTGAATATGAATTCCAGACCCATTTATCCAATAGCCTATTCAACCTCTCCATCTGGATATCCAACAGGCATATCTAAACTGTTGATTTCCTTCACTAAAACTTGCTCCTCTGCACTCTCCCTCAAGTTGAGAAGTGGTAACTCATTCTGTCCAGTTGCTCAAATCAAAAATTTTGGCGCCATCTTTGATGCCTCAATGTTTATCACTCAAACACTCATTCATTCCATCAAGAAATCTTGTCAGCTCTACTGTCAAAAACTATATAGAATCTGATTGATTTTCACTGTCTAGTTCAAGACACCACCAACCTCCACTCAGTGGCGCCAAAAGTACCACTTTCGGAAATCTAAGTCAGATAAAATCCCTCTTATTAAAAAAAAAAAAAGAAAAGAAAAGAAAAAAAAAAAAACCTCTTCAGTGGTCCAGAAATAAAACCATACTACATTGGTAAGTCAATTTTCAACCAGGATCCCAAGACCATATAATGAAGAAAAAATAATCTTTTCAACAAATGGTCCTGCAACAATTGAATAGCTTCATAAGAAAGAATGAAGTTGGAACCTTACCTCATATCAAATGGTTGTACATTATTGTGTATATACTGAAAACCATTTAATTGTACGCTTTAAAATGGGGGATTTTGTGGCATGTGAATTTTTTCTCAATAAAAGCAAAACCCAAAACACTCGCCAATAGTTTCCCAACTGACTCAAAGTATAAGCCAAAGTCTTCACAAATGTCCTTTAAGGACCACAAATTTCTTCCCCCACTTCCACTCCACACCAACCACTCCACTTCTCCCACACCCACCCTGTTCCAGTCATCATGGCCTCCCTGACACTGCTCCAGCACCTCCAGAGTCCCTCCCACCTTGGGAGTTGTGTGCATCTTGTTCTCCCTGCCTGGAACACTCTTCTCTCAGGTATCCCTATGACCTGTCCCTCACTGCTTTTGGGTGTCTGCCCAAACATCACCTCTTCGAGGCTCTCCTTGATTTCACTGAACTCTGCATGGGATTTCCTTCTCCCTTAACTTTCTGTCTCCCCAGCACTTATTACCATCTGACATATTCTAAATTTATTTGCTAATTTTTTTTTATTATCTGTTTCCCTACACAGAATGTAAGCTCCTTGAGGGAGGGACTTAGTTTCACTCACTGATGTGTCCACAGCGCCTAGAACGGTGACCAACACAGGCCTAGGCACTCAATACATACGTCTTAAATGAATGACTATATTACCAAATGGATACAAGGAAACTGATGATTGTAATTTGTCACACTAATAGATCAAAGGAAAAATCCATAGCTATCAACATAAATTCTAAAAAGACATCTGACATTTTAGCATGCATAGCTGGTACAAACACTGAGTAAATAAAAATAGAGCATCCCTTGAGATGATGAAGAAGATCTGCTCTTCTAACAGACATCAAACCTTACTAAGAGCATTCTATTAAAGTCAAGGACAAGACAAGAATTTCCACTGTTATCACTATTTTAAAATATAACTTTAGAACATCTGATGAATGAAGCAATATTAACGAAAATAACATATATTACTCATGTTAATTATTTTATATATATATATACACATATATATATACACATATATATATACACATATATATATATACACATATATATATATATATACACATATATATATATATAGTGGGTATTCACTCCTTTGGACACTGTTCTAAGCCCTAAATGCTTTACATGTGCTAGCCATTTTAATACTCACAACACCTAAGGTTATATTAGCATTTCCCCATTATCAGGGACACAGAAAAATTAAACAACTTGCCCAAAGTCACGCAGCTGGCAAGTAGCTGAGCTGGAATTAGAACCCTGACGGTCATTCTGCTATGATTGTCACTTACCATTATGTAGTACTGCCTCAATAAGAAATGATGAAAATAAAGATGCCATAATGCTGGAAAATAGAAAGCAAGTTTATTCTTGCTCCAGATGTTACTGTATCTACCTAGAAAATTCAAGATGATTAAGAGAGGAAAAACTAGCAGAAGTAATAGGAGTTCAATGTGGCCAGTGATTAGATGTGGATACATACATCAATAGCTTTCCCATATCCCACCAATAACCGCTTAAAAACATCAAGCAAAGTAGATCCCATTCCCCAAAGCAACAATAAATGTAGAATACCTGATAATAAATCTAACTGTTCATGGAAAGGATCTGTATGAAGAAAATGACAAAACTTTGCTGAGGACCCAACAAGAGACTCTGAATGGAGAAACGTTCCATATGCATGAGTGGGTAGACATGGTATTATAAAGATATCAACTCTTCTGCAAATTAATTAAAGTAACTGAAATTCAAACAAAATGCCAAAAATTAAACTGGTGAAAATGAAAGCAATTGTTAACAAAGAAAGGAAAGGTGAACATTAAACTGTATTATAAAGGAACCCTGAGGCACCCATTCCAGCATAGACAGATCAATGGAACAAAATGTAAAAACTCAGCAACAGTCAAAAGCTGCACTGTCCAAGACAGTGGCCATTAGCCACATGTGACTACCAAGCGCTTGAGATCCTAGTGAGACATGTTGAAATGATAGCATTTTGGATATGCTGCATTAAATAAAATATATTATTAAAATTAAGGTTACCTGTTTCTTTTTACTTTATAAAATGTGGCTACTAGAAATTTTAAAATTGTATATGTTGGTTTACATTGTATTTCTATCAGACAGAACTGGTCTACAGCATATATAAAAGTTTAACATATCATTTTCTAAAGGTAAAATTTACCATAGGCATTTTAAATAAATCAAAAAAAGATTTAAGTGCTGAAAGAAAACTTGAGTGACTATGGGGGCAGGAGAAGAAAGGTTGATATTTTATACCATATACTGAAATTCCAGATAAATTGAAGAATGAAGTAAAAAAATATACTAGAAGAAACAGAGGTGTGTATTTACCAAAATTTTTGAGATGGCAAGAGCTTGCCAAGCATAACAGAAAGGTAAAAAAAAGGGTCTTGATAAATTTGACTGCATAAAACACTAAATTCAATAGATGAACTAACATCAAAAACAAAATTAAATGTCACATGAAACATGGAAAAATACCTTAACAAATGGGACAAAAGGCCTACACACTTCCTTTATAAAAAGCTCTTATAAATCAGTAAGAAAAAAAGAACACTCTAATAGGAAAAAGTGCCAACAACATGAACAGCCGATTTACAAAAGGAGAAACAGAAATGAGAAATATTCTTAGTAAAAAAAAAAAAAAAATCAATCTCAATAGTAATGAAAGAAATGCAAATTAAAATAGCAATTGCCAAAAATCAGAAAAGAATAATACACAATATTGGCAGGGAGTGCTCCTGTATGCTGCTATGAAACTCTAAATTGGTATGATCTTTCTGGAGGACAATTTGGCAATATGTACAAAAGGTTCAAAAATGTGCATATGCTATTTCTAGGAATTTATCTTCAAAAAATAATCAGAGCTGTTCCCACAAAAGTACGAATTTACTGCATTATTTATAATCAGTAAAAATTGGCAACTACCTCCATGTTCAATAATGGGGGTCTTCTTGAGTAACTGATGGCATACATCCAGGGTAGACTATTTTGAACAGGAATTGTATAAAGGTGGTGACAGCAAACAGACGTTCACCTCCTGTCCCAACCCCAAATCCTTGAAATGGTCAGCCAAAAAAATGTTAAAAAAAAAAATCCCAATAGTTTTAGAAAAAAACAAGAAGACAGAATATTTGCAGAATTATTGGAATATAAGAAGAAACGAAACAGATTGTAGGATAAATATGACTGGAGGCAAATACAGTCCAAAACACATCAGGACTACGGCACAGACTGGGGTCAAGTCAAGAAGCACTGTAGCCATTAGGAGTCACAGTGACGGAGTCACGGAGAACATTTGCTGGCCTGAGAAAACACTCCCCCTGCATTGCTAAGAAGACATTTTGATAGCAAGAGCATGTACTTATTTAAACATGTTCATTTATGTGCACCAAAAAAAATGGTAAAGACATCAGCCTAGACATTAACGGTGATCTTTCAGTGGGTAGGATATGGCCAATTTTAAATTTTCCTTTGTGCTCTTTTGTGTTTTCCAAGTTTTCTGCATTGAGTACATGTCCATATTACAGTTAGAAAACAATAATTAGTACTTTAAAATAAAAATAACCACAAAAAAGAACTTGACATTTTTTATAGTAAGAAAGTAACTGCAATCTTATTATTTTTTCTTTGAATTAGCACAGTAACTTCCTGGATGCTTTCACAGCCTCTGGTCTGCTCATCCCAATCAGCCCTCAGGACTGCTACTATCTCACTCCTCATTTTAAAACTATCCATGGTTCCCTACTGCTGACTGGTAAAGTCCCAACTTAGAGGCATGCAGGGGTCTTCACCATCCTTGCCTCGCAGCTCATCCTTCCACTTCTCATTCTGTTCATGGAGTTAAGCCTCAATAGAATCTGCTGTTTCCTAAAGGTTCCACACACCTTCCCAACTCCACTCCTTTGCTCATGCGGCTCTGGCACTACCCAAGCCTGGCAGATGGGCCTTGGGGGAGAAACCATAGCCAGAATGTACCAGAATAGCTCTAGGGAACCTACACACTACAAGATGAGCTGCCCTGTCAGCCAAGAGGACCAACTGAAACAATGTGTCCCGGGAAGTGTGGCAGGAGCAGCTGTGAAGAGATGGTGCTCTGCTCTGAGATTCTGGACTTGGGAAAATAATAAAAATGTAATGCAGAATCCCACGGCAAAAATTCCAAAGAACTGTAAAGAGGTCCCCTTGATTCATGGTTGATTGGCCTATATATTCACCTCCATGCTTCTGTGGTAGGTGGGGTACAGGGATTTAGGGGGATATTGGCTCCAGACTCCTGGCTTCCTCTTCTTCACAAGGGCAGGCACAAACCGCGGTTCATGTCTATACCTGCTACCTTGTGGCTGTGAGACCTGACAGTTATCCTCCCTGAGTGAGTCCGTTCTATAAAAGGGAAACAGCGCTGGGTTCTGTGGCTCACGCCTATAATCCCAGCACTTTGGGAGGCTCACGTGGGAGGATCATTTGAGCCCAGAAGTTCGAGACCAGTCTGGGTAACAAAATGAGATTCTGTCTTAACAAAAAATAAAATAAAATAAAATAAAATAAAAATAGCCAGGTGCGGTGGCGTGTGCCTGTAGTCCCAGCTATTTGGGAACCTGAGGCAGGAAGACTGCTCGAGCCCAGGAGTTTGAGGCTGCAGTGAGCTATGATTGCACCACTGTAGTCCACTCTGGGTGACAGAGGGTAACCCTGTCTCAAAAAATAAATAAATAAATAAAATAAGGGAGACCACACCATGTTGGATAATTGAACATAACTACCTGGCACACAGTAGGTTCTCAATAACCAGCAGATGACATTTACATTTTCCTACTCCTAAGGTCTGATGTGGGCGTTGCTTCACAGGGCTTGAGTCCTGCCTTGGGACCCTGGCCCAGGGCTGAGCAGGGGGCACCAGGTGTCCCTGGTGAGGGTGCTAAGGTCACTGTGGATGGTCCTTTTCCCCCAGAGACCTGAAGGACCTCTTGTGGGCTGTTTCAAAGAAGACACACTCACTCAGTCAACGCTGTTCCAGGATCCTCGCAGCTTGGGTGGAAGATGTATTTACCTAATATCACATGCCCTCTTGAGCAGAGAGTGCAGTATTCACCCAGCCCTTCAGTAGCCTGGCACTGGCACCACAGACCCATGGCCAGTCACCCTCGCCTCTCTGAGCAAGGTCCTTGTGGCATGGGGAGAAGGACTCCACTCTGAGGACCTGGTGTGGAGTGTTAGGGGTGATTATCCACCAGGTCCCAAGGTCTTCCTTTTGAACCACAAATGGGACAGCCATCTTCTCTCTGCTCTGGAGTAGTGGGAAAAGGAGCCTAGTGGGCCATCTGTCCCGAGGGCAGGAGCTCTGAGTCAGAGAAAGGCATCCAGCTCAGAGGTCTGTCTTCTCTTCAGCAGGCTTTGCCATGGCAGCCACCCTGGAGCAAAGCATCCTGGAAATGTTCCAGGTGTGCACACACTGCCCCAAGATGGCAGAAGCACTAGAAACTGGAGCCCCTGACAGGCGGGGGCTCTCGCCCAGGTGGGGTCTTCCCGCTCTGCAGGGGTGGGTAGGACAGAGCACCTGCTAGTGGGATGCACTTCCCACAGGGGACATTCACATGAAAGAACAAGTGTTGCTTGAACCCCAGGATCTGTCCCTATGGAGCCTCGGTAGAAGACTGAAGGCCTGTGGGGCTGATTCTTGACCTTGATCAAATGCCTTTCCCGTTGAATATATGCTTTATATAGAGCTTCAAGGAGAAGCCTATTGCCAGTCCCACTCTCCACCCCTCACCCACCTACCCTCATGAGTTGAATAAACAGGCAGCTAGGTGGTTTTTATTCATCCCAGTGGTCCCCAAACTTCAGTCACTCCTCCACCTCTGAGAGACCATTTCACCGTGTCTGTGCACTACTTATGTAAGCATTCATTAGTATTTTCATTTAAACGGTCTCACTTTTCAAACAGAGATTCCATCCTAAGCAATCCCATCCATGAAGTACAGTTTTGATGTGCTAGTCATCATTTTACTTTTTCCTAGTGTATAAGAACACAAATACAGAAAAATTAAAATTGTACAAAAATCATATCACATATTTAAACCACATTCTGGGAAATAATGGACCTACCCCACCCCTTCAAAATGCCAAAGAGGCTGCCACAGCCAGCGAGGTCTGGACAGGACAGATAAGAAGCTGTTCCTGCTGGCTAACCCACAGGCCTGGGCTCTTGCAGAGCTTGAGGGAAGAGCACGGAGGAGGAGAGGATGCTTGCTTGGGCACGCAGCCAAGTTGCCTAAAAGCATTAGCAAGTTCTTCAGATAAAAGTTGGGGCCAGAGGTGGGGCACTAGTACCATTAGGATTAGAATCTGATCCATTGGGAGTCCCCTTCTGTCTCCTCATGATAAAAGATCTGCAGATACACTGGCAGCCCAGGGGATCCTGCAGCCAGGAGAGATGCCAAGGGCAGAGCTCAGAGGTGGCTCAGCCCTCCAAGTGTGCTTGGCCTTGTTCTTAGCTAAAGTGAGCTTGGGAGCACAGTGGTCCCACCTGAAATGGTTCTCAAACTCTAGCTGCATCAAAATCATAAAGCTGAGCCCATCCCACAGTGTCTGATTCACTGGGGCTGGGACGGAGCCCAAGTGGTCCTGCTGATGATGCTGGTCCAGGGACCACAGTTTGAGAACCACTCATATAGAAGCCAGTATTGCCTGATCCTGAAGAGAGAGGATTCTGAAGCATTAGCAACTCAGGAAAAAAATCTCCCAGGATGACAAAGTCGGAAAAATTACCTTAGACACAAACTATCATGTGTGCATTCCCAATGCCCAATACCTACATCACCTATAAGCAACCATGTGGCAGGTTCCTGGGGACTGTTAATGCCAGTGGCTGGTCCAGAACTTTCCACTAAGATCTCTAGAAGAATTTCCACCAAAAAACAGTGTCATATCAAAAAAAGACTTCAAATTAAGAAATGGCAGCATGACCTGCATGGAGTTCTCCAGGAGTTAGACTTGCTGACTCCAGAACTGCCTGGCTCTTTGCAGCCTTCCCACCTTGCCAAGTTCCATCTGTCCCACCAAAGAGGCCTCAGGTCAACTCCTTTAAAGTTACTGCTTACTCTTCCGGAGCAGTAGCCTGGGAGGTACTCCTGCAGGGGAGGACAGGGAGACCCCGGGCTTGCATCTAATCTAGACTCCACCCTTGTTAGAATCATCCATCATTCCCTGCTGCTCTTCCCGATGGCCCCAGTGACTCAGGCAGGAGGCAGTCAGGAGACGGAATGGCATCATCATAAACCCGGATGCTGGGGCTGGGGTTTCTCTGCACCCCTTACACCTTCATCTCACCATCCCAGGAACAAGTGGACTCAGGGACAACAGGACGGAAAGAACTGCATTTGTCCCTAAGAATCTGACATAATGGATAAATAATCATGTGCTGAAATCCTCACTGAACACACCTGCAACAGGGAGCATGCAGGGTGAGGGGACACAGGGATCCACTGTGGCTCTCATCCGTAAGTACTCTCCAGTCCGGAGACAGTGAGTGAGAGATGGGGAAGCACATGGTGTCTTGTGCTGCACCATTCAAAGAACTGGTATCAGGAGAAAAACGAGGAGTAAGAGCACAGAGGTGACACACCTGAGCCAGCTGGAGAGGCAGGCTGAGTCAGATAGAGGGCAGGGTGTTCGTGCCAAGAGAGAAGCCAGCATGAAGGTGTGGCTGGAACCAAGGGGTAAAGTAAGAAGTGACTGCAAGTGACAGAGGAGGCGGCCTCAGGGAGACTGTGAAGGGCCTCTTGAGCCATGCTAAGGAGCTTCTTCCTGCGAAGAGCAGCAGGAGAGGATGATGATTCTAACAAGGGTGACTCTTAGGTTAGATGCAAGGCCAGGGTCTCCTTGTCCTCCCCTGCAGGAGTGTCTCCCAGGCAACTGCTCCAGCAGAGAAAGAGTAGCTTTAGAGGAGTTGACCCAAGGCTCCTTTAGTGGGGCAGATGGCAACTTAGCAAGGGGGGTAGGTTTCAAAGGGCCAGGCAGGACCCTGGAGGGCCTGAAAGGGCAGGTGCTTTGAAGAGGAAGCTCTGCAGACGGTGACCTTCTGTCTTGGGTAGATTAAGGGTCTCGGCGGGGCCCGCCACTTGAGAGAAGTCACCAGTATGGAAAGGTCAGCCTCAGAAGCCTCGAGATCACTGAGGACCAGTGGCTAGCTGGGGAGTGTTAGAGCTTGGAGGGAGAAAAGGGAAAGGTAGCCATGCTCAAGACAGGCACAGATACTCTGCCATGCAGTGGGGCTCCTGAATGGGGGCCAGCCACTAGCTAAGGAACCAGATTCTGGATGATAATAAAAATAAGAGCTGTCCCTTGCATGGCACTGAGGATGAGCCAGGTACTTTTGTTAATACTTTAAGTATCCTAACACATTGAATCCCCTCAACAATCCTAAGAGGTAGGTGCTATTATTATCCCCATGCTCAAGATGAAAAAAACAAGGCAAATAAGCCTATGAAAAGATGCTCTACATCATATGATATCAGGGTAATGCAAATTAAAACAACAAGATATCACTGCACATCTATTAGAACGGCCAAACTCCAGAACACCATCAATACCAAATACTGGAGTGGGTGGGGAGTGACAGAAACTCTCAGTCATTGCTGGTGGGAATGCAAAATGGTACATCCACTTTGGAAGACAGTTTGGCGTTTTTTTGCAACACGGAACATACCCTTATCACATGATCCAGTAATGGAGTGCCTTGGTATTTACCCAAAGGAGCTGAAATCTGATGTCCACACAAAATCCTGCACATGGATGTTTAGAGCAGCTTCACATATAACTGCAAAAACTTAGAAGCCACCAAGATGTCTTTCAGTAGGTGAATGGATAAACTGTGGTATATCCTGACAATAGATACAGTCAACTCTCGGTAACCACAGGTCCCTTATCCATGGATTCAACCAACTATGGATCGAGAATTTTTTTGTCAGGGGACAGAGAGAATCTCACTCTGTTGCCCAGGCTGGAGGACAGTGGTGCCATCTCAGCTCACTGCAACCTCTGCCTCTCAGGTTCAAGTGATTCTCCTGCCTCAGCCTCCCAAGTGGCTGGGATTACAGGTACCCACCACCATGCCCAGCTAACTTTTTTGTATTTTTTAGTAGAGACAGGGTTTCATCATGTTGGCCAGGCTGGTCTTGAACCCCTGACCTCAGGTGATCTGCCCACCTTGGCCTCCCAGAGTTCTGGGATTACAGGCGTGAGCCACCACACTGAGCCTGAATGATGAATTTTTAAAAAAAAATTTAAAAATAACACAACAACAAAAAATAACAAAAATAAAAAACCAATGCAGCATAACAACTATTTACACAGCATTTACATTGTATTAGGTATTATAGGTAATCTGGAGATAATTTAAATAATGTGGGAGGATGTGCACAGGCTATATGCAAATACTACACCATTTTATATCAGGGACTTGAGCATTCTCAGATTTAGGTGTCCACAGGGTCCTGGAACCAATCCCCCATGGTGACTAATGGATGGCTGTGTTATTCAGCACAAAAAATAATGTATCAAACAATGAAAAGACATGAAGAAAAGTTAAATGCATATTAAAGAAGGGAAAGAAGCCAATCTGAAAAGGCTACATTCTATATGATTCCAACTAAACAACATTATGGAAAAGGCAAAACTATGGGGATCAGTAAAAAGACAGAGAACTTCTAGGGCCATGAAAATACTCTAATGATGAATTATGTCATTATGCATTTGTCCAAAACCATTCAGTGTACCCCACGAAGCGGGAACCCTAATGTAAACTCTGGAGTCTGGGTGATGATGCCGTTTCAATGTAGATTCATCAGTTGTAACAAATGGGCCACTCTGACAGGGATGGTGACAATGAAGAAGCTGGGCTTATGTGGGGGCAGGGAGTGTATGAGAAATCTCCGTACCTTCCTCTCAATTTTGCTATGAATCTAAAATTAGTCTTTTAAACAAACAAAACAGGCACAAAGAGGCTAAGGAATTCTCATGGCCATGTCCCTGGGAGTGGCAGGATCAGGGCCAAAGTCCAGGTTTCCATATGCTCACATCCCAGAATCCAAAATTCTTTCAACTAGGAAGGATCTTAGCGGTCAATTGGCCCAATTCTCTTAGCTTACAGAAGGGGAAACTGAGGCCCAGAGATAGCAAGTGATTGGCTTACGGGCACTTAAGCATTTAGTTGGTTAGCTGCATCATAGAATTGAGAGCCCAAAGAATAATTGGTGAGGATGGCTGGGTAGATCATAAGACTTGAAAAGTGGGAGAGGCCCAAATGCCCCTGCCTTCCTCTGCTGCCCTCCAAGGCATCCCCTGCCCACTGCCTTAATCTCCACCCCAAGCACTATCTCCCTCCTGGGCCTGCAGTGCCCATGTGATGTCACTCAGCACTCTGGCCTCTCAGCTCCTTGCCCTGAATTCCAGCAACCTGCACCTCCATGCCACAATGGGTCCTCACACTTCACCAGGGCCTGGCCTCTCAGTCCTTATGCCCCTCTTCTGGCTCTGTCCACAGCCTCCCAACCCTCCAGCCTCTTGCCGCAGCCCCTCAAAGTGCACACGGATGACCTGCCTGCCTTTCCCTCTCCATACCAGACTTCATGGACCACCCCAACTCTTCACACCCCCACTGTTGTCTTCCATCTGGCGGGGCCCCAGCTGTGGACCAAGGCCTCCCTCCATCATCTCCATCCCGCTCCTCAGTCCCCAGGCCTGCTGAGAGACACCAAGTAGATGGAGGCCAGCAGACAAAATGGGGCTACTCTGAGCTCAAGGGCTCTCACCGCAAGAGAGCGTCACTTCCACCCTGAGCTCCTGACTCCCAGCCAATTACGCAGGACAGGAGTTCTCAATGCTGGCAGCACATTGAAGCCACCTGGAGATCTTGGGCAGGCTCCAATGCCAGGATCATCCAGTGTGATTGCTCTGGGGATGGCCTGGGCATCAGGATTTTCAAAGCTCCCCAGGGGCTCTATCTGTACAGGGGATTACCACTTAGCAGTAGAAAGAAACAAACCACTGACACATGCCACAGCATGATGGGCCTCTAACACTGCGCTAGGTGAAAGAAGCCAGACACAAAAGACTGCGTGTTCTTTCATTCCATTTATAAGAAATTTCCAGAAAAGGTAAAACTATTCCTGGGGCTAAGGGGTGGAGCTGACTACAAAATGGGCACATGGGAGTTTTTAAAGTGATGAAGAGTGTTCTAAAACTGGATTGTGGCAATGGTTGCAAAAACAAACATATATTTTTTTGAGATAGGGTTTCACTGTCTCCCTAGCTAAGTATGCAGTAGTATAATCACAGCTCACTGCAGCCTCGAACTCCTGGGCTCAAGCCTCCCAAGTAGCTGGAACTATAGATGTATACCACCATGCCCAGCTAATTTTTGTATATACGTGGGGTTTTTTTGTAGAGACAGTGTTTTGTCATGTTGTCCAGGCTGGTCTCGAACTCCTGGGCTCAAGTAATCCTCCCGCTTTGGCTTCCCAAAGTGATGGAATTACAGGTGTGAGCCACCACATCTGACCAACATAAAAATTTATAAAAAATAATTGAACTGTACATTAACAATGGATGAACTGTGTGGTATATAAATTATATCTCAATAAGGCTATGAAGAAAAGGAAAATGAAGAAAATCCAAAAATTTAGATTTTATTTTGTATTAAAAACAAAATTTCCCTGGTGATTCTAATGAGCAGCCAGAGTTGAGAACTCAATGCAGGAAGCCTCACCACTCACCCCCAGGCTGTGTCATTGATCTCTGGTCCTCCACAGCACAGGGCCAATCACAGACCATAGCACATAGGAGGCCACACTATGACTTTTTACCACATCTTTGCCAACAGAGGGAATAAAAAATGTTATTGTCTATTGACGTGCATTCCCAGTTTGCCCTATGAGTCACTGGAGAAGCAAATGGCTATTTAATAAGCACCTACTATGCAGAGAACTTTCATTTTCGTTTTCTTACCTAACCATCTCATCTCTCAGTACCGGTGAGGTAGAATAAACTGTCTCATTTTACACAAGGGAAAATTGGATTTCTATGAGGCCTAGGATCTCACAGCCATCACTTAGCAAGGCTGGGCTCAGAGATCAGCCCATCTGGTACCAAGTCCTTCCTTCTTTCATCTCATTTACATCTTTCATGCAGAGAGGGCATGGCAGAGCAAGCTGAAACTTTCCAGCCATCAATTCTCTCCATGGAACCCTGGTCCCAGCAGCAGCTCTAGATCTGATACATCCTAGGGTCAGCATGGGAAAGCGAATTACCTGGGATCCCACAGCCATGCTTGGTAAAAGTGGGCCTAAAGATCAGTACCTCGGACCCAAGTCCTGAGCACCCTCTGGGTTACCATACACTGACCTTGAATCTCAGTGGTTGGGGGTGCTCACAGGAGCAGCTGGTCCCTAGGTGGGATGGCCTCAGCCCTCTACCCCTTCCACAGTCCCAAACATAGTAATAAGCTTCATGGGAGTAAAGCCCCTCCACCACCCCCTCTGACTTTAGGATTGCTTTCACTTGACATTCCTTCCAGTGCACCAGTCCGGAACAGAAGTGCTTGATGCTGCTGATCGACCAGTTTCATAAAAGGAATCTAGTTTCCTTTGCACTCATGAAAAGCTGTTAGCCCCTGGCGAGTTTCCAAGGCCTGCACTCCAGAGATGCAACCCAGACATCGAGAGAGGGATGCCAAAGCCCTTGGGCACAGAGAGGAGTCAGCTGGGCTGAGAGATTTAAATCAAGAGGGGTTCTTGCCAGCAATACCAGCAAGCAGCATCCTGTCCTTGGGAAAAGAGGTTTCCCACTGAGATGCCCTGAAACCCTGGCTGAGGGCCCCAACACAGCTGTGCAAGGGGAAAGGTGTGCTACCTAACAGTCAAGACCTGAGATTACCCAGTGAGGAAGTGTAGTGGGGACACACAGCAACAGCCTGAGGGTCGGGATTCTAGCCCTGGCTAGGCTCTTTGCCAGCATGCGCCCTGGGGCAAGAGGCCTCTCACCCTCTGCAAACCTCAGTTTCCCCATCTGTAAAATGGGAACCATCACCCATCCTACCAGGATAGCTGGCTGTGAGAATGGGAATCGGTAAGGCACTCAACCAGTGTCAGGGCTCATAATTTACTCTCTTTAGACCCAGTCCAGTGATAATTTCAAACCTCTGAGGCTACATGCTGGTAGTTCCCATGTGATTCCAGAAAGTTAAGAGAAGAAAAGAAGGAGCAATGGGAAGTCTAAACTGAGGGGTTCAGGACCCTAAAATTCAGTCCTGACTTTTCTGTGAACAATCTTTCATGATTTCAGAGATGCCTTGAAACCTTGAACTTTGTCCCCTTCCCTCTCTGGGCCTTAGTTTCCCCTTCTACAAATTGAGGAGGGGAGGAGCTATGCCTCTAAGGGTCCTTCAGGCTCTGACAGCCAAAGATGCTGTTAGAAAAAAGAAAGTCTCTCCAAATCCTGGCAGAGTCCAGTGCTAATGGGGCCATGGGGATGGGTCCTTCCTATCCTCCACCATCCACCTGTTTCACTCTCATTTAGAACATTTCTCATTTCTCTATAAAGGCAGCCTTCCAGCAACTGCCTCTTCAGCGTTTGGCAATGAGTCACCCCCACTGGAGGTCAAGTTCACTTTGTGCCACCTCCTAGGGGCTGAGAAACAGGGAGGTGGGAAGATGAGGAGCAGTCTTGCCTGGGAAAAGCTTGCCTTGTTTGGATACCCACAGACCGTGGGACCAAACACTTCCACTTTTCAAGCACCTCCAAAAACAACCCTCTCTGTGTATGAACTTTACAGTTTACAAAGCTCTTTCAAATCCATTATTCATCGGATTTTGGCAGAAGCCCTGAAGGGAGGCATGCAAGAGGTTATTGTCCCCATTTTACAGGAGAGGAATCGAAGCTCAGAGAAGCAAGGTAACTTCTCCAAGGTCACACAGCCAATGTATGAAGTGGTTTCTCCCTCCCATGGAAGAAACAGAGGGCAAGAACCTCAGAAGGTAAGTGCAGAGCTGGAGTGGAAACCAGGTCTGCTGATTACCAGCCCTGCTCTGCTCCCATCTTTCTCACTATCCTGCCTGGCCTTTCCCCTTTCCCAAGCTGGCAGGAGGCTACGTGTCTGCCCCTACTGCTCCTGCTAAGGTCTGCCTAGACCCCTGACTCATGCATGGAAATCCTCCACATGGCTAAAGTGTGTTTCTCCTGGGCTACTAAGAACACGTGGTTTGTCTTGTCTTTTTGGAGGCTTCAGGTATCAAAAGCACACACAGGAACAGAAAGGAAAGTAGGAGGCACAAAGCAAACGGGAAAAAAGACAGGAGGCCATTTTGTACTCATCTGAGCGAGGCTAACTTTTAAAATATTTGCTAATATCCACTGTTAGTAAGGATATGTAAAAATGGGAATTTTCAAATGCTGTTGGTGGGACTAGAAATCAGAACTGCCTTTTTGGAGGTCAGTTCCTCTCAAAATGTTAAATGGCCCAGCAATTCCATTTCTAGAAGTCTACTGCCAGGATGCACACTGAGGCATGAGAGTACGGTTGTTCCATTGGAAAGTGGTCACATTCACAGGGGCTGGCTCAGTAACTCACAACATTCCCATTTGACAGAACATCAGGTCCCTTTAAACCAGGAGGTTAATCAAGGCCTCTAAGATCTGTTGTAAAGTGAAAAAAGAAATATACGTAGTATGAAGTCATTTGGCTTTAAAACAAACACATTGAAAAAGTTCTAGGCAGATGAATACCAAAGTGAAAGCAGGAGTTAGCTTTCAGAGAGAAAGCATGATTTAGTTGGCTTGGGACAAAGCAACACTTTGACTCTTTTACTACCTATATTTTGGCTTTTTTCCATAACAAGACACATATACACAACAACAACAACAAAAAAATCGCCTACCATGTATTAAGTTGTGTTTGTAAGTCATTTAGAACAAACGAAACAACAGAACTCTACCCCATCCAAGGTGACACTGGCATCTTCAGTCCAAGCCAGCCCTTCCCCCAAACTCTCCTCACAGGTGAACACCCCCAGTGGCACTCTGTGATTTTAGATGATCACAGGACAGCATCAGTAACAAAGACAACAAGCCCACAGGGGCACTGAGGGAATAAGTCACACGATGTAGCCAATAAAAAGAATGAAAGGGAAGGTTCATGCCTGATGATGGTTTCCGCCAGTCCCATGCACAGTGAAATTCCTCAGCTACCAGCTCTATTTTGTCAACGGTGAAACAGTTTTGATCGCACTAACCAACACATGCTTAAAAGCCCTGTGACAGTACCCATCCCTGACTGAGCCACATCGCCTCTTGCTAGATGACAGCAGCAAGCAGTAAGGGAGGCGGTATCCACACGAGCCGAGCGTACCTCAGAGAACCTCTGAACGTCTTGCGTCAGCGTGCCTACGCGCTTCCACTGGTAGTGCTTGAGCAACTTCAGAATGGCTGGATTCACCGCATTGTCTGACGGGACAGTCCGAAAGAAATAAGGGTATTTTTTCTTATCAGCTAGAACAGGCGTGGTTGCAGCAAAGGAAAGCTGGAAAACACAAAAGAGACAACACTTTTTACAGGTGAGCCTCGCATCTGCGGCCCCGCATCTTTCCTACTGGAATAGAGACTGTTAGTTTCAACTTGGAGCATAAACACACGGGGACAGATATTTTTAAAACTTTTTTATTGTAAGAGGAACACATCATAATGGAAGGGAAGGTTTAAAAATGCAAAATAAGGAGAAAGAAGGAAAAAATAGCCAATCACCTACCCCTTCCTAAAGAACCATCATTCATGTTATTGTCTGTTCCTTTCCAGTCCTTTTTCTATGCACGGTGATTGGATTTATTTTTTAAAGATCCTGAAATCATTCTACATGCATAATTGAACCGTTTTTCCCCATTTAACAGTATCCTTAAAAACTCTTTGTAAACATATAATAGCCGCACAATATTCCAGCATATGAATATACCATAATTTACTGAATCGTTTCTAATTTGGGGTCATTTTGATTATTTCTAATTTGTCATTATCAACATATTATTCTACAGGCATCTTTGTACATAGCATTTTTGGTTCTACATTTTGGGATATTTCCATAAGACAAGAGTCTGTGATGTACAATTTCCCAGATGAAGGATATAAGTCTTCAAAGATTTATACTTATTTCCAAAAAATATTTTATCCGTTTACACATTTCCTAGCCAGGAATGATCAGAGGGCCGATCTTACCACATCTTTGCCAACAGAGGGAATAAAAAATGTTATTGTCTAATTTTATAATAACTTAGCAGCAAATAAAACCCTGTATCATATTACATTCATGGTTATAGACAATGCTAAACTTTTTTATATGGTTATTAACTAACAGTGGATCCTATTTTAGGAATTACTTTTTTACGTCCTTTATTTTTTGAGTGGCATTCTAATGCTTTTCTGATTGAATTTAACGAAGACTTTTTTTATATGTATACCATTCAAACTCAGGCTATTATAGTTGTTGCAAATATTTCAGTTTGTGTTCGCCTTTACATTTTGTGTGTGTGTGTTTTAATTTACACTTGGTAGTCAAAGCTGTCCATCGTTCTCTTTATTATTTCTCTTTAAGTGCCAGTTGTTAAATTGGATTTTAATTATCTGTTGCACAAGGCCCAGCTTAAATGTCACCTTTTCTGTAACACTTCCTCTGATCTCTGTTCCTTCCCTCAGCCTCAGCCACAGAAGGTAGTTATCAAAGTTTTTGATCTCTGCAGTGTGACAGTGAAAAGATGGTATCTTGTTATAGCTCTAATTTGCATTTGTCTTTGTGTGAGTGAGGTTGAATATTTCTTCTATTTTTTTTATTTAAATTTTATTTATTTATTTATTTGTTTATTTTTTAGAGACAGGGTCTCTTTCTGTTGTCCAGGCTTGAGTGCAGTGGCACTATCATAGCTTACTGCAGCCTGGAACTCCTGGGTTCAAGCGATCCTCCTGCCTCAGTCTCCTGAGTAGCTAGGACTATAGGTACAGGCCTCTATGCCTCGCTAATTTAAAAACCTTTTTAGAGAAGGGGTCTCACTATGTTGCCTAGTCTGGTTTTGAACCCCTGGGCTCAAGCTCCTGCCTCAGCCTCCTGAATCACTGTGATTACAGGAGTGCCATTGCACTCAACTTCTTTCTACATGTAAAAGTAATTGGTAGTTCTTTTCAGGAAACTGTTCACATTCTTTGCTTGTTTTCTAATTTGACTTGTAGTCTTTTCAGTTTATAGAAGCAATCTTTTATATTAAGTAAACTAGTCCTTTATGATATAAGTTGCTAATTTTTCTACCAGTTTGTACTTTCTCTTGATGTTGTTTATAGTGCCATTTCCATGTAGAAGTGTTTTTTTAACCAGGATTAATTTATCAGTTTTTTTCTTTCATGACTTCAGGTTTTGTGTCATATTTAAGAAAGGTCTCTCTTACTCTGAGATTATAAAAGAATTTCTCTATGGTTTCTTCTAGTTTGTCTGTCCTTCCTTCCTCCCTCCCTCCTTCTCTTCTTTTGTTTCATTCAAACGTTTGATCCAGAGAGGGCATGGATGAAGCAAGCTCACTCTTTGCTGCCACCAGCCATCTCCCCAAACCCTTGCTTGTCCTAGCAGCAGCTGTGGATTTGATACCTCCTAGGGTCCAATTTCAGCATCCAAGGAAATAACATCCTGGTACCTTGAGGTCCAGCTGAAGTTGCTTTACTGCTTCTTCTATCACCCTAGAACCACTTTCCCCTTGCAAAAGATTGTGGGGGGCAGTGGAGATTTGTCCCCTTCCATGTATGATTCAGAGGGTAGACAGCCACTACCTAGAATTGCTGGATCTCCTATCTGTTGAAGCTGACCACACAATAGTAATTCAGCCATTACCTGGAGCTACAGAGCCCCCGTAGAAACAACTTCTAAGATCCCACAGAGATAGGGACACCCCAAGACCGGTAAAGGTCAAGGGTAGAATGACTTTTCTCAATGTTCAAAGATTCTAGGTAGAAGAGGACTAATGGAAAGAAACTACAGAGAGGGATATTTCAACTGGACACATTGAGGAACGTTCACATCAGAGTTGTTTGACCATGGAAACCCTGCCATTAGAAGTACTCCACGCCCATGAGATCCCTGTGTCTGGAGGTGTGCAAGCAGAGGCCAGACCACAACCTAGTAAGAAGAGAAGGGCTTCAAAGTGTCTGTGAACCCCTGGAAAACTGTAGGAAAGAATTTGCATGGGCATGTATGTGTAGACAGACATGCACATTTTTCTGAAAAAAAGAATCAATGGTTTCCATCAGATTCACAAAGAAGATCATTCCAACCAAACCAAGGTCTGCGCGCCTGCCTGCAGGTGACATTTAGGTCCCATAGTGAGTGCGGGAAATAGATGCTCTCTATAGTCCCCTTAAACCTACTGTCTGTGATTCTTCTCACAAGATTAAAACAACACTGCAAGCCTCCTATGCTCACCAGTGGGAGAAGGAGCTATTAGAAAAACCTGGGAGCAACTATTTCAGGACAGGGACATTATATACACCATCACATCCCCAAAAATGCTTATCTAATACAATTTGGAAAATATTGGTTTTCTGATGTGATTTCTGAATCACACTCTGGTTGCTACTTTACCGTTATTGTCCTATTAGTTCCAGGTCCACAATTAATTGTTGCTTGAACAACCTCATATGTTTTCCCTGTGGGTAATTACCGTGGTTACTGTTCAGTGAATAAATGGCCCATTGTGTTTACCACGGGCTTGGAGTACAATATATGCCCCAGGTCTAAATCATGTTGGGTGCAAAATATTAACTGGCACTGACATTTTCTGCACCATTTGAGATAATGCATGCTTTGATTAGATTGCTTTGCGTCACCGTTCTCTGGCTTTAGTCTCCTGAAACTTTCTTCCATGGGCAAAAACTGCAGGAGCCCAGTAGTACTGCTGGACTTGAGAACTAAAAGACATCTGAGAAATCATCTACCTCTGGGGTTCTCTGCACACTGGAGTCATTTCGAGAGATTTCAAAGAATACTGGTGACTTGGTCCCACTCCAAACTAACTGAATAAGCATCTCTGGGCATCTAGCCTAAGCATCAATATTATTTAAAAACTTTCCAGGTGATTACGATGCTCAGTGAAGGTTGAGGACCACAGACACAGCTCAACACCCCTGGTTTTGAATAATCAGACTGCAGCCCTGAGAGGACATGTCAAATTTCCACTATAGTTAATAAGAAGTGGAAGCAGGACTTGAACACAGGTCTAAAGGACTCTAACACCTGTGCACTTTTTCCCAAGGATGACTACCTACTTGCCTCCTACATGCTCCCCAGGCCTTCTTCCCCGAGCACAGTTACCCAGCATCTGGCATCACCAGGGCTGTCAGCATTAGGGCCCTAACTTGGACACCAAGCTTTCCGGGTGCTCCTGTCTTGTTTTGCATAACCAAGTTTGTTTCTGAACAGATTGTGATTGAGGCTTTCAGTTAATTCCTGGCCAAGGACTTATTTCAGAGAGTATTTTAAAATTTAATTTATAGTTTTGTTCTAATTTCTAGTTTTATTGCATTATTTTGAGAATTTGGCAAGTGCTGTGTCTGCTTTTGGAATTTATTGAGATTTTCTTTGTGGACTATTACACAATCAACTTCTGTACAAGTTTCATGGTGGCTGGAAAAAGGATGAAATCTCTAGTCATAAGCTACAGATTTATTAGACTACTTATGCATAATAGATATAAACAAACTAATTATATTATCATATGCTTTGTATTTTTGTTTACTTGATCTATCAAAGGCTGAGAAATTTGTTAAATTTTTCTCTATTGTCTTTGGTCATTTCTTCATGTATTTCAACTGTTTTTGCTTTATATATGTTCATCTTATCTTGTTTTGAGCATAAATGTTCATCACAATTATATCTTCATTTTTCAGCAATGTATACTTTTGCCTAGTGCAAATGGTAGGCACTCAATAGATATTCGTTGAGTGAAGTAAAGATTAAAATATTTATCAAAGTAAAATAAACCTCTGTCATTTTATTGCTTTTTGTTTGGTACTGTATCTTGCTTGTTATTCATACTGCAACACTTCCTGTATTTTTGCTTGCATTTGCCTCTTATTTTTTAATCCTCCTTTTACTTGTATTCTATTAAGATTGTTTTAAAATATACATCTTGAAAAGAGCATATGGACAGATTTTAAAATATGTATGTATATTGCCATAGTAAATACTTGGCTTTGTATTTATCATCTCGTTGGCCATCTCTTTTTTTTTTAATGCTTCCTTTTTTTGTTTCCTTTTGTTCCTGCTGGTTTTCAACTTTGTATCTACTCTCCTCTGTTCTGGCTACGTGAATTAATCTTGCCTCAGGTCTCAGACTGCTGGAGTACCTTTTAATAGGTACCTTGAGAAGGATAAAGGGTTGATAACTTACTGAGGATGGCCCTGTACTGCCTTGACACACTGCGGAATTTGGCTGGGTATGAAATTCTTGGGCTACCATTTCTTCCCTTTGAAACTACAAAGTGATGCAGAGGAAAAATTTGGGGCTGGCTTGATTGTCGCTGATTGTTGTTCATTTGTAGGTACCCAGTTTCCTCTGCCTAGATGCCTGAAAGATTTTTTTCCCCTTATTCCTGGAATTCAAAAAAAATTGCACTCTTGATTTTATCTGGGATACAGAGAGTCCTATACACAACCTGTATATAATCTATACACTCAAGTATTTAAAACTCAGTAAAAATGTATATATAAAATGACTGTGCGATATATTGTTTATATTTATTTTTGTTATATGTGCTATATTTATAATATATAAAATATAAATATAGCACATATAGTATGTTTATTATGTATAACATATTTATATTATATTCTTATATATTATCATCTCTCCTCTGGGACACAGAATTATCTATATGTTGTCTCTTGATTCTCCAAATCCATATCTATCATATCTTCTTGCATAATTGCATCTCTTAGTCCTTGTTCCCTTAATTCTAGGAGAGCATCTTATTTTATTCTCTTTTATTACAGGGTATGTGCATATTAACTTTCATTATTTTCTGGTAAAATGGCTGTATCATCCGCAGCCCTTGCTATAGGACATAAGCATTTCATTTCTTCACATCCTGGTCAATATTTGATATATCTGACTTCCTAATTTTTGTTAGTCTTTCAGAGATAAAGTGGTACTTCATTATTATTTGATTTTGCGGCTCTTTGCCTGTAATGTGGCTGAGTGACGACACATAGACATGTTAGCTATTCGGGTTCTTTGTTCTGTGAGTTGCCTGACTTGCTTTTCAACAGCCTCAGTTTTAAGCTTTATTGTCTTTAACATATTTGTATTGCATTATTGACATTTTTAGTTCCCTATAAATTTTTCAAGATCATCTTCCTTCTTGCCACATCTTCCTATCGTAGGGTGTCTATTTCATGGAGCCTGTTTTACTGCATATGATTGAGGAGGCTACACATCTTTCTAAAGTTTTCTTCTTTATCCTACAATAGATCATTTTCAGAGATTGACTCTTCCTCCACTTCTTCTGAGTACTGTGCTTTTTTCATTATTTTCGAAGTACTTTTCCAAAGATGTTTTCAATGTCTTCACCCTCAAAAGCAAGGCAAGTGTTTTCAGGCTTGGTTTATCAAGAGACACATTTGGACTGCACTTGGCCCTCTTTCCTATTTACATTTTTATTGCATATACTTCTCAGAAAACTGGAGAATAAGTATTTAAGCACAGTTTTTGGTGTCTAGTAGGCTTTCACCTTATGCTGGTCTACATTAAATAAGTGACATCATCTTTTACCCTCAGTGCCCAATTTTCTAATACTCTTGATCATGACAGTACATTAAATTTCCTTCCTGCACTGCTGCTAGGGTTTTTCTTTCCTGCCTAGAAAATTTCACGTGGGAGGTCTCTGCTTCCCAGAATGCAATGCACATCTAGCGTGCTCCCCTCATCTTCTTACCCAGTTTTTTCCCCCCCAGGAATGTATAGCTCTGTCTGAGTTTAGAGAAAGATGGATGAGAATAAAGAGAAAAAAGCAATTTGATTGTCTCAGAGATCAGCAACTGTGAGGTAGAGGCAATAGCTGTCTAATTTTCTAATTGATATGAGTCCTGAGCCTCTAACTCAGATTGTAGGGGAGAGACAAAAAGGTCTACCTGTTAATTTTCAAGACAATTGTTATTTTATGAGACAAGGTTTGGAATGCTAGGAAGCAAAGCTTAGGATTTTCTCAATCTAGAGCCATCTACTTTGTAATTAATAAAGCTTCTAAACATCTAGAATATCAATGAGTATTGAGGTTTCTTGGTTCCTTGAGGGTGTGTGTATATGTGCGTTTTCTTGGTTTTATTTTTGAGACACAGTCTTGTTCTATCTCCCAGGCTGGAGTGCAGTGGCACGATCTCAGCTCACTGCAACCTCTGCCTCCCAATCATTCAAGAGATTCTCCTGCCTCAGCCTCCCAAGTAGCTGAGATTATAGGCATTTGCCACCATGCCCAGCTAATTTTTTTTTTTCTATTTTTAGTAGAGATGGGGTTTCACCATGTTGGACAGGCTGGTCTCGAATTCCTGACCTCAGGTGATCCACCTGCCTCAGCCTCCCAAAGTGCTGGGATTACAGGCATGAGCCACTGCAAGATCACAGGCATTGCCATCTTTTTCATGTTTTGACAGTTTCAAAGGAAAGCTGAAAACAAAATGTTTTATTGGGTACTGCTAGCCAAATACCCTTGTTTTTTCCTTTTTTGGTTTATGCCATTTATTTATTTAGTAAACCATATGTTCTCAAATATTGCAAAGATAAAGTTCAGGTCCGTTTAGTGTAAGTATTAGAAAAATCACAAATAAATTTAGTCTGCATTAACCAACCCAATATGTGGCAGTGCCTGGCATTCTCCTTCACATTTTTCAGATGCCATTTAAACCACAAGGTGGCGTGAAGGTTTTTAAGGTTTGTGATTGGTACCATTCAACTGCTCTCTAATGTGGTGGTGCCAGCTGTCATGCCCCTGGGGGTTGGTGTATAAGACTGCCCAGCTCATCCCATACTGGCCAGTTCTGGGCACTGGGTAGGGTTTTTGCCCATCCCTCTGCCTGCCCTAATCTGTAGCCAGGCTGAACCTGGATCACAACAGCATTCTCTTTGTCTTGAGCAGTTGCCCAGGGAGTCCTTGAGCACATCCTGAGCCACAGAAGATCCTTAGGTAGCATCTCGTTCTTTCGCTCCCACCCCAGGAACTGACCTGAGTGCTTCTGACACTGACGGCGTCCAGGTACTGCCCAACATACAACCAGGACACAGGGCCTGATGGCTCCCCTGCACTATCCATGGCCACCTGGCCAGAGGAGTGGCAAAATTCTCCAGAATCTCGGCGCCAAGGACCAAGTTCACAAAGAATTAAGCATTATGAGTGGTCGCCTTAAAACCAGGATGTGGGCAAGGTGAAGCAGCTTTGTCATTCTTCCTAGAGAGCCAAGACACTTCTGTCCAAATCCTATAACGTAGTTCTCAGTATACAAATTCAGTATAACTGCCACCCCCACCTTTATTTATGCCAAGGCTTCCCAGTTGTCCTCCCTCATCCTCACAACAAACCTATGGCAGGTGCCATGAGTGGTCTTATCTTATGGATAAGAAAACTGAGACTTAGAGGTTAAAAAACTTGCCCAACAAAGCAGATTGGGGTGAAAGCACAAAAGCTTTCATGCCCAAGACAGCATGAAAATGTTTCAGCTCTGAAAAGTGGTGATGGTTGGACAACATTGTGAATATACGCAACGACAATGACTTGCCCACTTTAAAATGGTTAAAATGGTGAATTTTGTTATGTTCATTTTACCACAGTAAAAGAAGAAAAAAGGAACTTACCCAAGATCATGCAGCTTATACATGGAGGAATGCAACCAGTATTGTTAGGTCATACTGCCTCCATCCTCACCACCACAGCCCCTCAGAAATGACACAAGCCCTCAACCTGAATCCCAGAGACATCCTGGCAAAGACGGGCAGCAGCTGAGTGTGATTCAGACCCCTGGACTTCAAAGACCTTGGGTTTGGACCTCAACACTGTCTTTTCCTAGCTGTGCAAACATCGGCCTCTAGACCTCCTTGCATCTGTAGCACCAAGAGTGTAAGCTCTGCCCTGCCTACTTTGGAGAGGTGATAGCAGCCTGTAAAAGGACTCTATGGACTCTGAAGCTTTACAGATGCATAAAATCCCCTGTACTCCCTGTGATGATGATTGCCAGAGAGTTCATAGATACTGGGTTTGTGGAGAGTCTGCTTGCATTGGGGAATCCTCTGCAATCTTCCTGGGGGATAGGATTTTTGTTTTTATTTTCTCATCCTACACTCACTCAGAAAAATCCATTCTCTAACATGCCTGAAAGCAAAGCTTGCTTGACAGTGGATGGATGAATGAATGGAGAAATGAACCCATCACCCAATCAGCCAACCACAGTATAAGCCATCCAAAGGAGAGGTTTCATGAACACATGTCTGACTTAGTGATTAATACTTTCAGACAGGGCTGGGTGCGGTGGCTCATGCCTGTAATCCCAGCACTTTGGGAGGCCAAGGTGTGTGGATCACTTGAGGTCAGGAGTTTGCGACCAGCCCAGCCAATATGGTGAAACGCTGTCTCTACTAAAAATACAAAAATTAGCTGGGCTTGGTGGTAGGCACCTGTAATCCCAGCTACCCAGGAGGCTGGGGCAAAAGAATCACTTGGACCCGGGAGGCAGAGGTTGTAGTGAGCTGAGATCGTGCCACTGTACTCCAGTCTTGGTGACAGAGCAAGACTGTCTCAACAAAACAAAACAAAAACTTTCAGACACATTACCCAAGGTAGAAATTATCATCCATTTTACACCTGAAGAAACTGTGGCCCAGAAAGGTGATCCAGTAGAACAGGGAGGGGACAGTTTATACCACAGCTTCCAGGACCTCTCAAACATAGCAAATTTTGGAGGAGACACACTTAACCAGCAGCATGGGATAGTAAGAGAGCCATCAGCATCTCTCTCCAGCTGGAGGCCTTTAGCCTGCCGTGATATGTTTTGTGAGAGTTCAGGGCCTATATATTGAACCATGAGTCACTTTAACGAGAAGCATCTGAATGCAGAGAGAAGTGCTGGAGCTCATGCAGCTACAAGGCCGGGACACTTAGAGAGCCAGGACACTTGGGCTTAACCCTGTCTCTGTGACCAAGAGCATAAGGGGAAGTCATTTCCCCCTTTTAGGTGTCTGTTTTTCTCGTCTCTGAAAGTGATGGACTGGACCAAAGATTTCAAAGATTCCCTGCAACCGCAAAAAATCTATGCTTCACCAACAATGAAGAAAATGATTAAGGAGTTTGTTGGTTTTGTGTGGGTGGGTGTTTTATTTAATCTGATTTATTCAGATAATTGCCAATGGGCCTCACTTCCCTTTGCAGATATAAACTCAGACGAAAAATGTAAATACATCTCCGAGCTTCGGGATCTTTATGAAATTCCAAGCCATTGACGAATTCTTGCCTAAATGCAATTCATTCTTTACCTGTTTTGGGGCATCCAAGTTTAGCTTTTCTGCAAAAAATAAACCCTTTTTCAGGAGGCAGGTATAACCAGGGGTGGCCACAGTTGCTAAGTCCTAGGTAAGGAACTCAGGCCAAATGCAAAGGGGTGAGAAAATGATTGAAGCTTGCTCTTTTCTCTGCTGGTTTAATCTTTTTCCATGGCTTTGCTGACTGTTTCTGTAATTAAATGAGGGAGGTGTTTGTCATCTAGGGTTCCTTTCAGCCGAGATGAATGGAACACAACTTTCTCAGGAAGCTTCTGACAAAACACTGTTTGTGGCCAGTGCCAGGATGTATACAAAGGCCCCAGGCTGTGTGTGTTGGGAACTCGGGTCCACTTCAGGTCTGCGCCAGGTCACCGCTGCGCCCAAGCCCTGGCGAAAAACTGTTTGGACACAAAGTGCCTCAACATAGATGCCGGTGAGATTAATGTGATGCGGAGCAGCTGCAAAGCATTTCCCGAGTTAACAACGGAAAATGAATGCGTGGCGTTGGAGTGAGTTCTGGAAGCTCCACTCCAACAAAAGGCCTTCTGGGGTGTCGTGCATAGACTTGCTGTAAGATTCTAAATCTCTTCAGTCAGAGAGCCTGGGCTAGAACCTCTTGGGGAACAATCATTTCTTCTTCCTGTTAATGAGGTTTAGTTTTTCATCACTCAGAAATGCACAGCAGTTCAGCTTTTACCACCCCCTGCTGTGGCCATAGTCTTTTGTTTTTCTTAGAGATAGGGTCTCACTCTGTCACCCAGACTGGGGTACAGTGGCATGATCATAGCTCACTGCAGCCTGGAACTCTTGGGCTCAAGCTATCCTCCTGCCTCCACCTCCCGAGTATCTTGGATCATACCCACATGCCACCATGCCTGGCTAGTTTTTTATTATTATTTTTAGTAGAGACAGGGGTCTCACTGTTTTACCCAGGCTGGTCTCAAACTCCTGATCTCAAGTGATCCTCCTGCCTCAACCTCCAAAAGTGCTGGGATTATAGGTGTGAGCCACTGCACTCAGCCAATTCATATTGGGAACTAATGACAATTTGAGGGAGGTAAGGGAGGCATTATTGCCTTTGATTCCTGTGGGAGAAACTGAGTCTCAGGGAGGTATAGTGACTTGCCTGGGGTCCCATAGCTAGTGAGAGGCAAAACAGCCGGGCGCGGTGGCTCACACCTATAATCCCAGCACTTTGGGAGGCCAAGGCGGGAGGATCGCTTGAGGCCAGGAGTTCAAGACCAGCCTGGGCAACATGGTGAAACCCCATCTCTACAAAAAAAAAATGCAAAAAATTAGTTGAGCATTGTGGTGCATGTCTGTGGTCCCAGCTACTCGGGAGGCTGAGGCAGGACAATCAACTGAGCCTGAGAAGTTGAGGCTGCAGTAAGCTGTGATCATGCCACTGCATTCCAGCCTTCTCAAAAAGAGAGGAAAAAAAGGAGGCAAAGCTAGGAGCTGAGCTTAGATATTTTGACTTCTTGATTAGTGCCTACCATGGAGCAAGCATTGCATGAAGGGCTTAGCGTTCACTTCTTCACTTAATGTGAAAAACAACCCTATGAACTAGACGCGATTATAATCTGCATTTTTCAGATGAGGAAACTGAGGCTCAGAGAGGGTAAGTGACTTGCACATGATCACACAACAAGCAACTGGCAGAGCAGGGAGGCTAATGTCACAAGTCCCTGCTCATTCCAATGGACTGCTATGACTCTGCTCTGTGATTTAACAATTCCATCAAAACATATTTACTTCTTTAGTCTAATTTTGACCTTCACAAAAACCCATGATATCAGTAGACTTTATTACCCTCATTTTTTAGAGAAGGAAACTAACGTTCAGAGAGGTGACTTACTCAAAGTCACATGTTAGCAAATGGCAAGGCTAGGGCTTGGGACTTTGGCTCTTAAAATGCAGTTCTCTCTACAGTTTACCAGGCTGCTTCTCAGGGAGGCATCCGAGGCTAAGACTAGAAAGAAACCAGGGCAATTTAAAAAAAGAGAGAATTAGCCTGACATAGTGGTGGGTGCCTGTAGTCCCAGCTACTTGAAAGGCTGAGGTGAGAGGATCCTTTGAGCCCAGGAGTTCAGGGTGCAGTGAGCTGGGATCATGTGACTACACTCCAGCGTGAGTGAAAGAGTGAGGAAGGAAGGAAGGAAAGGAGGAGGGGAGAAAGAGAGAGAAAAAGAGAAAGACGAGAAAAAAGGAGGGAGGGAGGGAGGGAGGGAGGAGAGAAAGAGAAAGGAGGGAGGGAAGGAAGGCAGGAAGGAAGGAAGAAGGAAGGAAGGGAGGGAGGGAGGAAGGGAGAGAGAAAAAGAGAAAGGAGAGAAAGGAGGAGGGAGGGAAGGAAGGAAGAAAGGAAGGAGAAAGAAAAAGAAAAAGGAGAGAAAGAGGGAGGGACGGAAGGAAGAGAAAGAAAGAGAAATAAAGAGAAAGAATGAAAGAGGGACAGAGGGAGGGAGGGAGGGAGGGAAGGAAGGAGGGAGAGAGAGAAAAAGAAAGGAGGAGAGAAGGAAGGAGGGAGGGAGGGAAGGCAGGCAGACAGACAGGCAGGAAGGGAGGGAGGGAGGGAAGGAGGTTTATTTAAAAGAAAAAACAATAATACTCCAGTGGGTTAATATGCTTTTGATTCTCTAAGATGGTCCAATGAAAAGATATGAAACAAAAATCATATGTATATTTTTAAAAATTCTTCATCCTGAACATTTTTCTTTTTAAACTTTGTCAGATAGAAACTGCATACATAAGTACATTAAATACTTTTAAAGAATAATAGCAAAAGCAATATCCAGCTAGAGACAGTATTTATTTATTTGTAATGATAAAGAATGAAGTCATTTAATGACTTCAAGAGCAAAATGCTCTTGAAGATATAATTGTTTTTGCTATGTAGCATTCTGTGATTCTTTATTACCTTCTTCACTCCCTTCTTCAACATTTCTGTTATTATTTGATTTAAAGAAGATTGGAAAACAACTATTAGTTCCGAAAATCCTTTTAAGTCAAAAATGGGAGTAAATTAGAGAAATAGAAAAACCAAGTCAATGCTGAGAAGGCAGTGTGGCTCATCAGGGTAAGAATGCCGGGTTTCAGTTTGGACAGGCTGTGTCTGAATGCCACCTCCGCCCCTCCCTATGCAACCTCAGAAGACTGCTCCACCTCTAGGAACTTCAGCCTCCTCTGTAAATGGACGAGGGTCATATTTCCATCTCGGGGCTGTCACAAGTATTGGAATAGCACAAGCACCCAATTAATGGTGGCTAACAGTAGATCACAATTTCTAGACTTAAAAGTTACAAGAACTGTTAGGAGAATAAGATGGTATCTCTTTTTCTTTTCTTTTTTTTTTTTTTTTTTTTTTTTGAGACAGAGTCTTGCTCTGTTGCTTAGGCTGAAATGATGCAGTGGCCTGATCTTGGCTCACTGCAGCCTCTACCTCCCAGGTTCAAGCAATTCTCCCACCTCAGCCTCCCGAGTAGCTTGGATTATAGGCATATCACCACGCCTGGCTAATTTTTGTATTTTTAGTAGAGACAGGATTTCACCATGTTGGCCAGGCTGGTCCCGAACTCCTGACCTCAGGTGATCCGCTCGCCTCAGCCTCCCACAGTGTTAGGATTAGAGGCATGAGCCACCGCGCCCAGCTAAATGGCATTTCTTACAATCACACAAGGCCTTTTAATTTACAAAGCCCTTTCCTGCAATATTCCTCCTCCCTGGGGAAGGCAGGGGAGGAGCATACCCATTTTACAGATGAGAAGCCTCAGTGAAGGAAAGGATGTGCTCACACTCATGTGGCTGCCACCAGGTAGGGACATCATTCTAAAGCAAGGTTTCCAAATCCTAATTCTATGATTTTAAAATGGCACGTTAATTAAAACAAATAATAATGATCATATTGCCTAATTGTGTACAATAAGAACGTATGTCTTTAATTTCCTCTTAAACTTCTGATAAAATGTTCCACTTTCCCCTCACAGCTGTGCAGGTGACAAATGCAGGAAATTAACAAATTACATTAGAAGCCTCTTTGGTTTCCTCAGCTCCTTTGCACTTGGCTTTCAGCTGATGTCTTTAGGGGTAAGAAGCATTCTCGTGTGATCACAGCTGTGAAGCCAACTTCCTTTTAATTACCTTACTGCAGAAATCATGTCTCACGTCAATATGTTGCCTCTAATCAATCCTCAAGTTGAAATCACATCTATCGGGGAGGGAGTTCTGGGGCCCCACCTCGAGTCTTTGAGTGGGAGAGGATGCAGCATTTCTTACTTCTGGGAACACACTTCCTACTCATTTGTCCAGGCCCACTCACAGACACCTCCTCCAGGGAGCCCTCCCTGCTCTCCCTCAGTTCTCCCAGCACTGTTTCTTCCCCTTGTGGGTGAGGCACTGAGAAGTGATTGGCAGCCAGGCCCACTTCACTGATTGTTCTATGAGCTCATTGAGGGCTGTTTCCGAGTTTGCTCTGCAGCTATGGGAGAAGTGGAGGAGAAAGGGAGACAGGAGGGTCACAAAATGCCTTCACACTTGTGTTCTCCAGAAAGGAACTCACCCAGTACTCACACAAAACAGAGCGGAGGAGGAAAGAAAGTGCTGGTTTAACTGGCTGAGGAAAACAGGGTTTGGGCCTGTCCCCTTGAGCAGACAGAGCCCAGGCAAAGCTCTGAGCCGCAGTCTCGTACCAAGGAATCATTCGACCAGACAGGCGAAGGTTGCCAAGGAGGCCTGAGAGTCACCTGTCCACTGACACTCAGGGCCCACGGGAGGGCCTGCAGGGTGGCAGTCGCTGGCCACCCCACAGCCCCATTCCCAGGGACGCCGGAGCTCCAGAAGAAGGGGTCGTACTACGTTGTTTACCCTGTGAGCCAACGCCTTCCACAAGCAAGAAAGTGGAACACAAGACTCCATACCTCTGAAATGCGCTTCGCGGTCAGTCCCGAGGAAACTGAGCTGAGTCAAGAGCAGAGATTCAAAGATGCTTTCCAAGAATGAGAAGTTTTATTCCATGGGGCAGGGGGTCACCCAGGAACGGTGGGGCGGGAGCGGGGAATGGGGTTGCGCATGGGCACGAACACCCGGAAGTGAGCGCCACTGTGTGCTCTTGCCCATGCGCAGCCCCAGCCCCGCCGGAACACAAAGACCCAGCTCCTCTGGTCAGCTGTAAGCCAAGCACCAACCTGATAGGCCTCAGTTTCCTTACCTGTAAAATGGGGAGAATAAGTCCTGCCCTGACTAACTCTCCAGGGCTCTGTTAAAAATAAACTGAGGCCAGGTGCTGTGGCTCATGCCTGAATACCAGCACTTTGGGAGGCTGATGTGGGCGGATCGCTTGAGCCCAGGAATTGGAGACCAGTCTGTGCAACTTGGCAAAACCCCATCTCTATGGAAAAAAAATAAAATAAAATTAGCCACGCGTGGTGGCACATGCCTGTGGTCCCAGCTTCCTGAAAGGCTGAGGCAGAAGAATTGCTTGAGCCTGGGAGGTCGAGGCTGCAGTGAGCCATGATAGCACCACTGTACTTCAGCTTGGGCAACAGAGGGAGACCCTACTTTAAAAATAAATAACTAACTTTAAAAATAAACGCACTGAGAACTTGGGTATGAACATGTTTTATAGGAAATGAGTAATGGGAGATGAGGGTTATGAGGCCCACCCGGCTTGCTCCCTCTCCACCTCTTCTGCTGCTCCAGCATCCTCTCACTCCCTCACTCTAGCCTTCTCTTTCCCAAAGCAGGCTCTCCATCATTCCCCTCTGAAAAAGCCTTTCTGAACACCTCCATACCTCCTGTCTAAGCTGGGGGTGCGTTCCCCACTGCACCCACATCAGACCTTATCACATATACCGTCATTGCACTCAAGCGGTCACAGAATAAGCAAGCACTCAAGTGCGTGTTGAATAAATGAATGCATGAACAAATGCAGAGGGAGCAAACTTACTGTGTGGGGTCTCAGAGGGAAAACTAGGGTCAGTATATAACTTTCAAGGAGCCTGATATGGTCAATAAAAAAAGAAATAGTTCACAATAAGGTATTCAAGAGTGAATCAAAACCTTGCAAAGTACTGAGTTTCCCAGCACTGGAGGTATTCAAGAAGATCCTCAGGAATCATCTGCCAGGGTCACAGAGGGGATTCTCAAATCAGCAGGGAGTTGAATTCGTCAGTGGTGTGCTTTATACTCCTGGGAGATGCCCAGTGATTTCTACTTTATACCTTAAGAGGTATGCTTTCCCTTAATTTGCTTTTATACTACTTTCTTAGTAAATCATACAATTTTTCATCCTGGTATTTAGATAAATTATGAGTCAATTTAAAGGAACATACTCAATACGTTAATAATATAAGTTGCACATGCATTGACAGAGTCAAGAAATTGATATGCAAATGATAAAGTCAGGGATACATGGGAGTTCAGGTTCATTAAAGAGTTTTTTTTTTACCAGAATATATGCTCCTCAGAAATAAAAATCTCCTACCCAAATCTCTATCACCTTCCATTAAATTAGGTCATAATATGAATTTAAACAATTATAGAATGAATTAGACTTTTATCTGGGCATTGGGGAATGCGCACTATCAGAAGTGTCAAGAAGAGAGGGTAGTTATCTTAAATAAGAGAAATCAGCTATCTACAATAAAAGAGAAATAACTGAAATGGCCTAAGCAGTAGCGTTGCCAGATTTAAGCAAGTTTGGGACATTCTTGCACTAAAAGACAAAAGCAAAAACCTTTTTTGTGTATCTGAAATTCAAATTTAACTGGGCATCTTGTATTCTACCTGCTAGCCCTAAGTAACCATTCAGGCCAGCTGTGGTAAAAGGCTGAACCTATGCCAATCGCCAGTGGGCTGACAGGGGTTACTGAGAAGTGGGCTAAGGGAGCGAAGAATGAGCATTTAGTGATCTATTAGTTATGTCTGCAATTAGTATAGAAGGGTAAAATAATACCATGGGCATCATCTATTTATGGGCCCTTCTGGGCTTGTTCTATTCCTCAATTTACACATGGAGGACCAGAAAGAAGGGACTTGCCCAGTCTTGCCCCTCAAGTTCATGGCTGTCAGGGCTAAACCCATTCGCTTCTCCACACTGCCTGCTCAGAATCCAAACAGAACCCTCCCTACGCCACGATTATGTAACTTCAGACTATCCTGAGCAAACATGACCACTCACATCATCAGCCAGAACGCCCACAGCCACTCAAACCCTCCACCTGATCCAATGTCTCATCATGACTGCACTGGAATGCCCTAGAATAACACCAAAGATGTGAAACAAAGTCTATTGACACCAAGCTCTGTTGAAGGAGTTGTCGCTGTGACAGCAAAGCACTCAGGGATCTGAACCCCACGCTGCTGATACGGTATCTCCAGGCTCCCGGCCGTACAGTTGTACGTTTGACTCTTGGTAGAAACTGAAAACAAGCATCATGCCTTATTAAAAAGCAGCTCTTTCACTTACTGTTACATTGCATGGAATTGGATTAAATTTGTTTTTCTTAGTCTTTCTGTTGCTTCCCTCCCCTTTCTGGGCCTCGGTTTCCTTACAGAGACTGTTCTAGGTAGTTTTTATTTCAGCTCTAAAATTTTATGATTTTGTAATTATGTGTTTAATTAATTTATTTTTATTTTAGTTATTTATTTTGAGGCAGGTCTCACTCTATTGCCCTGGCTGAAGTGCAGTGGTGTGATCTCTGCTCACTTCAGCCTCCACTTCCTGGGCTCGAGCAATCCTCCCACCTCAGCCTCCCAAGCAGCTTGGACTACAGGCATGCACCACCACTTCTGCCTAATTTTTGTATTTTTAGTATAGATGGGGTTTTGCCATGTTGGCCAGGCTGGTCTCAAACTTCAGGCCTCAAGTGATCCATCTACCTCGCTCGGCCTCCCAAAGTGCTGGGATTACAGGCATGAGCCAGATGTTTAATTTACAAACCAAAGAGAAACTCTCCTGTCTTTACTCAAGAAAATGAAAATTGCTGGACTAGAGAGAATACCACCAGAAATGTTTTAAATCAGCCTCTTTCACAAAGAGATTTATCTATTCTAATTGTTTTATGTCTCCATTTATATATTAGCCTTTTACTTTCAGCTCTTTTTAATCAAGTTCATTCATTAGTTTTCTCAACAAAGATGTATTTTCTAGAAAAATTATAGATGCAGTTTTACTTTGACCCACAAATTCCACTTCTAGGAATTCATACCCAGTTTACACTGGCACAAATGTGACATGTGGCCAAGCTTATTCCAAAGAACTAGAAATAATCCAAATGTCCATCAGTAGGGGACTGGCTATACAAACTATGGTATATCCACACAAAGCAGTGCTGTGCATCTGTAAAAACACTAAGGACTGTCTTTCCACAGTGATAATACAGTGAAATCTGAGAAAATTAAGTAAAAAAAAACAAGGTGCAAAACAGTGTAGACTGTATGCTCCCTTTGCAGAAAAAGAAACGAGGAACACACACACACACACACACACACACACACACACACACGTTCATATTCTCAATAAGAAAAACTGGAAGATAAATTTAAAAACTAATAAAAATGGTCACATTATATAAGGATGGCATGGGACAGAATGGAGAGAACTTAGATCGGAGCCAAGGATTCTCTGCTCTACATTTGACTATGGATAGTATAAAAGTTGTGTATATTTTTTAAAAATAAAATTAATCAACAAGGAGAAAAAAAAATCAACCCCTAAACACTGAAAACAAACCAGAACAAAGGAATCTCACACACACTCACACACAGGCACATTCACAGCTTTTTATTTTGAAGAATATTTAAACCAAAGAAGTTAAAAGAATAGTACGAGGAACACTGTATAGTGTTCCTATAAACCAAAAAATATTTAAATAAAAATATTTAAACCAAAGAAGTTGAAAGAATAGCATGAGGAATACTTTCACTTAGATTCAGCATCACATCTGCTTTCCTCTACCTCTTTCTAAATATATATATATAGTGTGTATATATATATATATGCACATACATACACTTAATTATGTTGTTTTTGAAGCATTTGAAATTAGCTTACAAATATCATGACACCTCATAACTAAATAGCTCAGAATGCATCTTGTAAAGAATCAAATTATCCTATATCATTATAATGTCATTATCACACTTATGAAAATAAACAATAATTCAGTACCATCTAATGCATAGTCCATATCCAAATTTCTTCAATTTCCCAAAAATGCCCTTCTATTTTAATTCAGGATCCAATCAATATTCATGCCTTACTTTTGGTTGGTATATTTTTATTTTTTCATTTACAACAGGCCTAGGTTGCCTTTTTGTGGTTGTTCTTTTTGTTTTCCACAATATGTACTTTTTTTGAAGAATTCAGGCCAAGTGAATTATAGAATGACCCATATTTGTCTGATGATCTCATGGTCAGATGACAGTTTAAATACTTTAAAGATATTAAAAATTAAATTTTCAAGCTCATTGCACTGGGGGAAAAAAAAACCTTGAAGGAATGACCCCAGTAGCAATGAGTCTACCTAGCACCCAAATGTTGATTTCTTAATACAATTTCCTACCAGGAAGAATCAGGGCTCCTTGGAAGAATGGCTGATTTCTAGGACTAAGGCAGGTAAAATATTAAGTGCTCAAATTAGTAGGGGAAGAGAAACAGAAAGAAGCAGGAGGAGGAGAAGAAAGAGTCAAAAAAGGGAAAGCTATTCTGGTGAGAAAAATGCTGGATTAAATGTAGAAGGAAGAACTGAATTAGAAAATGAGGTCAGGGGTGGTGGCTCACACCTGCAATCCCAGCACTTTGGGAAGGCCAAGGCAGGAGGCTTGATTGAGCCCAAGAGTTTGAG
This sequence comes from Cacajao melanocephalus, assembly GCA_963573385.1. Taxonomy (NCBI): domain Eukaryota; kingdom Metazoa; phylum Chordata; class Mammalia; order Primates; family Pitheciidae; genus Cacajao; species Cacajao melanocephalus. The sequence goes on from CAUYLG010077331.1 coordinate 215,790, forward strand.
TACAGCCTGAGCAACGTGGCGAGACTCCATCTCTACAAAAAATTTTTAAAATTAGCCTGGCATGGTGGCACGTGTCCATAATCCCAGCTACTGGGGAAGCTGAGGCAGGAGGATCCCTTGAGCCCAGGAGTTTGAGGTTACAGTGAGTTATGATCATGCCACTGCACTCTAGCCTGGGTGATGGAGTGAGACTCTCTCAAAAAAAAAAAAAAAAAAAGGAAAAGAAAATGATCATTTTGCAACACCAGTATGATACTGAGGCAGGCAATCATCATCAGTTGATGCTAAAACCATTGCGTAAAAGCTTGTGAGGAAATAGGATAGTCATATGGTCTCAGAGTTTCACCCCACAGATTACTTCATAATTACATAGGGGTAAAAACGTATATTCACAATAAATTTGGAAGATACCACCTTAACCAAGTGATCAAATTTAGTATCATCAATAATAGTTCAAATTGACATCCTGGGCCTCCTGACTCGATGCACTGGGAAGAACGTGGTATAAAAAATGTAGTATTCTTGCCAAAACTCATGAATTTCATCATGAGGAAACAAATGCCAATTGTGGGACATTTTATAAAATAACTGGCTTGGATTATCTAAAAAAAATGATCATTTCCTGAAAGCCAAAAATATATGACAACAAAGACAATGCATGCTCCTTGCTTGTATCCAAATACATTCCAATAAGGACAACTTTGGGACAACTGGAAAAAATCTCAATATGGACCGTATATTTGGTAATATTATTGTATCACTGTTAAATTTTTCAGATGTGGTTATGTTAGGGTTATGTAAGAGGATATAATTGTCTTAGAAGATGCATGCTAATGTATTAGGGGTGAAGTGTCATTGCGTCTGCAAACTATTGTCAAATGCTTCAACAACAAAAAAATGAGTGTGCAAGTGTGTGTGTGTGTGTGTGTGTGTGTGTGTGTGTAGCAGAGGGGAAAACAGAGGAAAAGCAAAAATAATTTGTCAAAATGTAAACTGTGAATCTAGATAAAGAGTAAACAATTCTTACTGTACTTTCTTTTAACTTCTTTTTGCAGGTTAAAATAACTTTGGAAATACAAAACCGGAAGACAATTTGGGGGGAAAGGTAGAGCCTAAATAGAGCAGCAAATGCTGGACACGGTGGCTCACACCTGCAGTCTCAGCACTTCGGGAGGCCTAGGTGAGAGGATCCCATGAGGTCAGGAGTTTGAGACCAGCCTGGGCAACATGAGAGGAAGGGCAACCCCATCTCTACAAAAACTACAAAAATTAGCCAGGTATGGAGTGTGTGCACCTGTAATCCCAGCTACTTCATGGGCTGAGGTGGGAGGATCACTTAAGCCTGGAAAATGGAAGTTGCAGTGAGCCGAGATCATGCCATTGCACTCCAGCCTGGATGACAGAGCAAGATCCTGTCCTAAAATGAAAAATAAAAATAAAAAATAGAGCAGCAAAACCACTCTCTGCACTAAAAGTAATGTCTCCAACTTACTGAAATATAGTACATTCAATGTATTTTTTAAAATCCATGAATTCATGATGCTACTTACATAAAAGAGAGAGATCGAGAGAGCACCCAAAACCAAAACAGAAACCAAAGATTCACAGAGGTTCCCTTGGATTCTGGGTTGTGAGCTGGGCTCTAAGGTTCCCACCACAAACAAAGAAGATGCTGCCCCGACCTCATAGAGAGAACGATAACCATCAGGCAAGACTGCACTGAAGGAGGAAGTGAGCATGCCATGGGCAGCGGGCATGATGGACGCGTCTACCGGAGGCGTGCCCTGGAAAGGCTTCCCAAAGAAGTGGTGCTGAAGCCTTCTTGTGAGTGTGGGCCAGAGGACTGAGCCAAAACGGCTTTGCTGTGCCAAAGGTCCCTGTGCCCATTTCTCTAGGAATGTGCCCAGAGTCTCAGAAGACAACCAGGTTGGGAAGGAACGCATTCTCTGATACTTGGAAAGCCAACACATCATGTTAGAAGAGGCTAGGACAGTGTTATGTAACAGCTTTTATGGGAGCATAGGGAAAATCAAGAAAATTACCCTTAAATCAGCATTTATGAATAACGTCTAGATCGTTATCTAACCTGGGATTGTTTTTCTCAAGTTGAGCCCTTTCCACTGTATAAAGCTCAATCTCATCATGGAAATAATAAATAATGTAATAATCTTAGGTAGCAGATTCAAAGCAAAAGTCTTCTGTATAATTCACAACTAATGTGGACTATGCTCTATTTAGAAAAAAATCAGCTTATTCATTATAAAACCATCCAGAGTAGGACTATAAGTACTATTCTTGAAATACTTAGTTATTGATTTTCACCAACAACCTGTACATCTATTTTCTGAGTTCAACAGAATCATTTATTTTTTACACACAACGAGTGACTGAATGAGTAATAAGTTTAAAAGTGGTGTGTATGCATGTGTGGGTGTGTGAGGGTCATGAATGATTTACAGGGAGAACATGGCCTGTGTCAGGGGACACGCACTCCCTGGGTCCTCTGTGGACAGACAGGAAGTTCCTTGCCAACACAGCTGGAGTGGGAGGCAGAGACCCGGGGTCTGGCACCTCCGTGGCCCACAGAAAGGCCACTCCTAGAGGCCTTTGGGAGACCTCATCTTGTAGCGTGCTTGCAGCAGGGAGCAGGGCCAGACTCCGCTTTCTTTGAATCTTATTTTCCCCAATCTGAGAACAGGCCTAACCAGGACAATGCCTGCTTTCCTTCCCCAAGGAGTGCAGTGAGGGTGACATGATACTGAGTGACAGGCAGTGTAGCCTTGCGGTTGCAAGCAGGGACTCCGGAGCCACTTAAGAAGGGCAATCCTTTGGCAAGGCACTCGACCTCTTTGTGCCTCAGTTTTCTCATCTGTGAAATGAGGAGAATAACAACTTCTTGGGGTTGGCATGTGAAGCAAATGAGTTAATTTATGCACGGTGTTTACAAATTGGTTTTGTAACAGGCCCTCCAGGTGTGTTCATTCACAATTCCTGAGCACCTACTTGAAGCCAGGCCCTCGGGGCACTGCCAAGGCTCAGATGGGCAAGGACTGTCTGGGCCTGAAGAAGCTATTTGGCAGGTGACACTGAAACCTCATCAGGGATTGTAATATATTGAAGAATGGGCAAAACAAGGAAAGTGAGGAAAATGCAAAAGGAGGGGCTGGGTATCTCTTCCAGCTGGGACCAGGACTGGGGAAGACTATGAAGCCTTCCTGGAGGAGGAGGTAACACTTGAACTAAATATCAGCAAATACAGAGGACTGAGCCAAGGAGGAGGGGAGTAGAAAGGGCATCACGCAGTGGGAACCACATGGGCAACAGCTCTTGAGCTGTGGGGAGCAGGCTCTATGCCTCAGCATGAGGGGAAAGGACTAGACAGGGGAGGCCAGCAGAAAGGCTGGCACCACAGCTCTCTGCCCTAGCTGAGGTTTGACTTTACCCAGGCCGCATCAGCTTTCTGGGCCTCACTTCCTGCAGAAGGGGTGTCCTCCACCTGGAAAGCTCTGGTGGAGACCAAGAGACATGAAAGCTGAAGGCCTTGGCACAGCTGCACGGCCGCTCCTCTGCTCTGTGGAGTCATGTGCACGAGTGCCCTCAGTCCCTGAGCGCTTGCTTGGTTCCATCTCACAGTTTCTAGCCATGGAGGGGAAACCAGGCCTTATGAGGCAGGGGAAATCACATGCAGAGGCTCAAGAGGGATGATGCCAGGATTAAGGCAGGCATTGATGGATCTGAGCCACAGGGCATAATGAGAAACCATTACCAAGGCTATCAAGGCCCATCCCACTCCTCTTACACAGGGACCCACAGGGAGCAAGAGATGCCCCAAGACCACATAGCTCATCCCATGGAGGTGACCCCAGATCCCAGGCCTCTGCCTCTACCTGCAGAGAGAGGCCAGGATGCCACCTGGGTGACTGTCTCCTTGAGTGGATGCCTATAGGAGGAAGCAGGAAGGCAATGCACCAGCACCCAGGGTCAGAATGATGCCATTGCCAAGCCCCAGACCAGGAACCGAGGCTGGAAGAGGCTAAGCAACCTGCCCCAGGCACCTGCTAACAAACACCATGGCCTAGATGTGAACCCCAGCCTATCTGCCCAAGCCTGAGAAGTGCACGTGGTATTATTGGTACGTTGGCTTTCTGGGCCTCCATTTGCTCATTTGCGCAGGTGAGCACAACACACTTTACCAAACAGAACACTGGACGGGGCAGTCAGTGCCATGCCATCACATGCACCTGTCCTTCTGTCCTCAGAACACCTGCCCAGCGGCTCAGCAGGCATCTTCCCAGGCTCACATGCTAAGGCAGTGGTTCCCCCCCAACGGCTGTGCCTCAGAATCACCTGGGGTGCTAACACACAGCACAGAGGATGAAGTGACTACAAGCAGGATGAGAGCTGGCGAAGGTGACCAACTTGTCCCAGCTGGCCTGGGACTTTCCTGGTTTTAATACACACAGTCCTACTTCCTGGGGCACTCTCAATCCCAAAACAGGTATGACTGGTCACCCTATGGCTAGTGGGTTTTTGTATTTTACCAAATTTCCAGGGGATCTTGATACTCACAAAATTTGAGGACCACTGCCATAAAAAAGCCAATTTTTAGTCAGTTTTCCTCAACAAAATAGTAACTTTCACCATGAATTACAGGAATAATGTTTTAAGAGTAATACTGATGGCTGGGTGTGGTAGCCCACACCTGTAATCCCAGCACTTTGGGAGGCTGAGGTGGGCAGATCACTTGAGCTCGGGAGTTCGAGACCAGCCTGGACAACATGGCAAAACCCTGTCTCTACAAAAAAATTTTTTTAAAAAATTAGCTGGGCATGGTGGTGTGTGTCTGTAGTCCCAGCTACTCAGGGAGTCTGAGGTGGGAGGATCACTTGAACACGGGAGGTCGAGGTTGCAAGACCCTATGAAAAAGAAGAAGAAGAGAGTATTGCATGCCCGCTGGGTGCCCGGCACTGTGTTCCACATTTACTATATCTGTCTGTCATTCCAACCTTATCAGGTTGGTATTAATCCCATTTTACATGTTTGTCCCTGGAGGGAGCTCATTTTCGAATTCCCTCTCCAGTTCTTTCTAGATGCGATCTGTAATTCCAGATTCAACTCTATGCAATCTGCAGTTGCGCCGATCACTAGCAGCACCAGCTGTACCGTAAGTAGTGGGAGTGATTTATTTATTTAGAATGAATTATTTACACCCCGTATATTCCCAGAAAAAGGGTTGAAGTGGCTGGCGGTGAAAGATGCATAAACAATGAGGCCATCGGAGTTACACATTAGAAACTGACATTACTTTAGAGACCATGGTCTTGAATTAAAAATAGGGGTCAGAACCTTAAATTGAATCTTTCGCCAGGCCGACAGGAAACACATGGGGTGGGTCCTTGCAGGAATAGATTGGGAACTGCCCTGCCCTTGAGAGCATCCGGCCCTTCTTTAACCTACCTCTAATTCTCTGAAAACCAGAAAAAGAGCATTTGCGCCCTCTAACAGCTGCTGTTTCACCTCTCCTGTAGGTTCTCTGTTTTAATTTTACTGTTCTGAATCACCTTCATGGTCAGTGATAGTTAATTTCATCCACACAACTTTGAATCTGAAGACAAATGGAGACCTATAAATTTTCAGGGCCCAGCTGGCATCTCAGTAGCGGTAACATCACCACCTGAGATCTTAGTGGGGCTGACGGTCTGCAAAGTGCTTCCACATGCTCCAGCATCCCCATCCCATCTAATACTCTCAATAGTGCCAGAAGGGTAGACAAGATTATCTCCATTACACTGTGAGTTCAGTGAGGCTCTGAGGGGCTTGCTAATTTTCCCAAGTTCCTTCTGTCAGTGAGAGACATCAGAGCTTTGGAATTCCAAGCTACTGCATCAAACTGCCTCTTTGCCATGTCTCTCACTCTTGGGGCGGTGGTGTTGGGTGGTGGATTTACACTTCTCTGGGAGAGCATGGGACAGTATACAGTAGGCGCTGCATTTGTTGAGTGACAGAATGAATGAATACTATAGCATGAGTCAGTGAATGAATGAATGGATGAATGAGTGAGAACAGAACCTCTCTTCCCCTGATGGTTGGTGGGTGCTGCCAGGAGCCATGCAAGTCAGATTGGATGTGGGGACCACATCTCCACCCCTTCCACCGAAAAAGTAGGGGTTTGGATCATGAAGGGTGGTGATACCCTAGACCAAATCAAAGCTGTGGAGTGAATCTCCACCTCTATCCCTCACACACATTATTGGGTCCCCGTAAGTGGGACCAGGCATGGAGAGACTAATCAGACATGACCACTGTCTTTAGGGTGCCACAGTCAAATGGGGGAGGCAGAAGTGGCGACAATGATGACACTGTGGTGTAGAGACGATCCTGTAGCAAGGGATGCCAGACACATGACATAACATACCCGGAAGCTCAGAAGAGCCAGCAACTCACTTGCCAACTCTCACAGGCTGGACATGGTTTTCTAGGTGAAAAGGAGAGGGCAGGCCTGCAACCATGGTGGACCACTCAGGGGAAGGCTGGGGCCTTCAAATAGCACAGAACAGCTGAGCAGTTTCAAGGGACCCTGGGGGCTGGAGCTAGAAGATTTGGGGCAAATGAGTTGGGGGGGCAGGCACCAGTCAGCACTTTTTCCACCATGGAGCCTGCCACACACTCCCCTCTCCATCCCTCTGGCCTTTGCAGTGGTCTTCAGCTGCCCACAGCCCTGTGTCCTAGGAATGCTGTTGCCATGGCCACCATGGGTCCCACTTCAAGCCAACTCCCAGACTCCTTTGTCCTGAACACCCTTCTACCAATTGTATCCAAACAAAAAGCTACCAAGCTTTTCCTCATCTCATGCGTGACATGCTGCCCACTCTGAACACTGGGCTTGACTGCACTGGGCATCTGATGACAGCCAGGAAGGACCCTCCAAAGTCCCCAGATCCTTGGGGTCTCTCCTGCCCCCTCTGCTTGGCCCATAGTGCATACCCGTAGTATCATTTCTTCTCTTCCCTTTCTTCTTGTTTCTAATGAATTCAGAAGGTGGAAGCATCTCATAGATTATTAATGTGCTAAATGGCCCCCCTGGAGACCAGTGCAAAGAAATGGCTCCAACCCGTGCTGCATTACTGGCCTCTATTCTCTTTCTTAGAGAGCAGCAGCAGCAACAGTTTCCAGCTGTGCCTCATCGCGCTGCTGCTCCTAAGTGGTTTCCAATCAGGGCTGCAGACCCTCCTGCATGCTCTATGGCAAGGGCATGGCAGCCACATGGGCCGGGTTGTGGTGGGATTCTGGCCTGGTGGGTTTTGACTGTTCGGGGCTGAGAGGCAGACGTTGTGTGTACTTTGAGCATCTTGCTGAAGAGCCCACATTCCGTCCCTGACCCCTTACTTTCAGTGTCTGCACTGTCAGAGTAAAAAAACCCTGTTGTCAGCTGGGCGCGGTGGCTCAAGCCTGTAATCCCAGCACTTTGGGAGGCCGAGGCGGGTGGATCACGAGGTCAAGAGATCGAGACCATCCTGGCCAACATGGTGAAACCCCGTCTCTACTAAATATACAAAAAAAAATTAGCTGGGCGTGGTGGTGTGCACCTGTAGTCCCAGCTACTTGAGAGGCTGACACAGGAGAATTGCTTGAACCCAGGAGGCGGAGCTTGCAGCGAGCCGAGATTGCACCACTACACTCCAGCCTGGCGACAGAGAGAGACTCTGTCTCCAAAAAAAAACAAAACAAACAAACAAAAAAAAACCCGTAGTCCATTGCAAAGCAATAAACTCCAGTAGCCATAATCAGAGATCTGCTTTTAGCAAAGGAGTCCTAGGCATCATCACAGCAGCTACTGGATTACAGTTTATAAAAGTGTTTTCCCTTGAAGAAAAAACATCTGCACAAAACACAGAAGGCAGGTTTGCTATTCTCATTTTACATAACAGAAAAGTGAGGCTGAAGGAGAGAAAAGCAGACCATAGCACATGCTGCTAAGTGCTGGAGGGTGAGCCAGAGCCCAGCGTTGCTGTTACTGTGAAGTCTTTGGCAAGGCCCTGCCCCATCTGGGTCTCTGTTTTTCAGTCTGTACAACAGGGAGACTGGACCCAATGCCTGCTAAGCCTCTACTAGCTCTGCCATTCCATGAATCTACCTCAAATTCCACAAGCCACAGCTAAGCAACAAGCAATCTTTTGATTTCTCAGATAACCTACAGTTTAATAAAACAATGGTTTGAGAGAATCAAGTCAGATCACAACATTTCTGTTCCTATGAAACAAAATGGCACGACTGACCATTTAGAATGATGCTGGAATTCAGTAAATAGCAAAAGGCCTGATTTGGGTGTTCTCACTGATTTGTTTTTTAAATGTCAAAACCAGGCATGCTTTTGGGTTTTCAGAAATCAAGTCCTAAATGTACTGGGACTCCATTGCCAATACCTCTACACACACACAGTCAACATCCTTCCATCTGAAGGTCCTCCTTGCCTCCACTCCCTGGTGTGAACTTCTCCAAGGAGACAGCCCCTTGGCACAAGCAGAAATATTTCTTCCCAGGAAGGTCCTCGGGAGGATTGCCAAGGCAGGGTGGGCTGCGAGGGGAGGCTGGGGCCAGCGCCAGGAGAAATGCATCTACAATTTAATAATCTGCCATGGCTGCCTTTTAAAGGACAGGCTCTGCGGGATACAGTGCTTGAGGAAATAGTGTTTGCGCTTTCCTACGAGCAGCCCTTTATCCCTTCAGGAATCTGACTTTATTTTCATCAGCAAGATGATTTCTGTCTGCAAGCTGAGGCTACGATCATCTCACTCCCAAGCACGAAGGAGTGTGGTCCTGGTCTCTGAGGATGTCAAACGCTCTCTCACTGGCATCTCTTGGACCTTCCCTGGGCTCTGTCTCCATCTTCCCCACCCAGCTCCAAATTCTCCTGCTTTTTCCCAGGTCCCATGCATTCAGGACAGATCAGCCTGGTAGGAGATCTGGAGGACTGCCCCCAAAAGTGCAAACACAAGCCACCCTTAGATCTCTAAGGACAGGATTCTGGGTGGGTCTGAAAAATACTACAAAGGAAACATATCAGTTAGAAAACGGGGGGAGTCCTGAGATGGAGATGTGGGCTGAGGCTGAGCCCACAGCCATGTTAGGGCTCCCTCTGCGTTTGTTTAACAAGAGGCTGCAGCTGGAGAATCCTTGGGTGACTTTAGGTCTGGCATGCTCTGATGACGTGCCCTTGGTTCTTAGGGGACAAACCCGAGGCCTAGAAGGCAGGCACCTGGCTCTCTGTCAGCAAATACGCTCTGAGCACTGTTCCAGCATCACTGCCAGTCCTGCACCAAGCCAAGGAGTAGGGTGAATGAAACACAACTCTGACCTGCAGCTGCAGGCCGAGGGTAGGCCGACATAGCAAACACCCTGGGAGGGACGTGCAGGTCAGGTCAGGGAGCACAAGGGAGGCAACGTGGGGGTGTTGCAAAGAAGAGGCACCCAAGCTGCACTGGGAAGAATGAGCACAGTCCTGCCAGCAGCCTGTACGGAGGCCAGCAGCATGAAGGGGCAGTAGGTGGGCTGGGAAAACGGCAAGGTGATGGGGCACTCCATGGACTGTGAGTTTCATCCTGGCAGCACTGGGATATTTGCCTGGGCAACATCCTCCCCCCACCCCCCCACCCTCCCCGCCCCACCCACTCCGTGTCCTCTTTTCCACACAGGCAGCATCAATTAGAGTTTTCTGGACCAGCAGCATTTGTTAAAGGGCCCAGGTGTTTGGAAGATGAACAGGCCTGAGAGAACTCCTGGCCTGGCAAGTCTCCAGGGGCCAAGTGCATTGCAGTCACCTGAGCCACTGGTACTAAATTGGCCATGGCTGCGACCAGTGGAGAGAATAGTGCTAGAGGGATGTGATAAACCCCCCAACCTAGATCTGCTCAGAGTGGAGCCCTAGAATTCACATTGTTGACAAGAACCCCCATAAGTGACTCTTCCCGTATAGTTGGAGAGCCACTGACCTGGTATATGCCTACTCTGTGTATTAAATTTCCCCGCAGCCGGCCTAGCTGAAACCAGACTGCTCAGGGAACCTTGGGCCACAGGGAACTATGACTTCTCAGCCAGGCAGCTTGCTCCATGCTGGCAGCCTCCAGAGGCAGGGCTTGCTCATAGGAGGTGGAAACCCTGCTCCCCTGTAACTTCAGCCATGGCTCCAGCAAAATCTATCAAAGACAGCCATGCAACGGTGGAGGTCCAGATTCCTCCCTCCTCCCTAGTGCCCCGTGTACTCTCCAAGCTGAACACCCTCAAGTTTCCAATGTCCAGGCCATGACCCTTCCCTGATGCCTCCCTGGGTCAGGCCCCAGTGGGTTCCTCCCAGTGTGAGGCCCAGATCAGAGCTCTGCACCCTGAGCAGGCTGTGACAGTGAGACACTTTGGAGAGGGACAGAGCCACTCTCACCTGCATGTCAGGCCCTGGACTCTGTGAAGGCCCTTGCATATAGAGGGAGAAACTGAGGTTCCCAGTGGCTAAGTGACTCACATCACGACTAAAACAATATTAGCCTCTCTGCACAGCAGCTATGAATCAAGAGGCCCAGCAAAAGGCAAAAGTTAAATTTAACCAATTTCAGCACCAGAGGGAATTTTCACCCCTCTGGTGTGTGAATCCCTATTTTTGTGACGCCAGGAAACAGAAACAACTGATTACGCATTCCCGGCTGTCTGTCCGGCAAGCACTGCTCCTCCAAAAAGGGCAGCCAGAGCTCCTTTTCAGTTACACAGATTACATGCAATTTCCCATTTGTGAAGCTCTGTTCTGAAGCCCAGTCTTGAATAAGTTAAGAGATTCATCAAATCCCTTGAGTACCTGTAGACCCACCCATCCACCACTTCGCCATCTCTGGAAACAAGCTTAGCCTCCCTGAGTTGGGGTTGGGGTGGCGTGGGAGGTCCACAGAGTGTGGCTCATCATAAATGAGGTTATGTTCCCTGAGAGTGAGAAGGAGGCAGGAATCCAGGCTCCCAGGCTACGCCCAGATCAAGATCCAGATCTTTGTTCTTTTATCTTCCTTGCCTGGCTGCACAAGGCTGGGAGAATCCACTCTCCTGGGCTCATCCACCATTCTGCCTCCCAGGTCCTTAAAGAAGTCCAAACTGCCAAGCACCCTCCAGTTCCCAGCCCCCAGCACCCCCCATCCATGTCCAGCTGCAGCGGTTGATCCAGCGCCAGTGTCTAGTAATGAATGCCAGTGCAGTAGTTGTCTGGCTGTGGGCATCTCCCCCACAAGGAGCCTGGGAAAACACAGAGTGAATCTGGAGGTGGAGGCTGAGAACTGGCATGGGCCACCGCCCTCCCCGCGCCACAGTCAGGGCCACGCTGCGAGAGGCTCTGCCATGAAGCATTGCGGGCCCGTCTGTCCACCTATCTTCTGCACGTGGCACAGTTCAGTACTCAGTGAGGACCTACTGTGAGCCCCGGCCCTGCGCCAGACATTGGGAACTAAGAGATGAAGATGGGGAGGGGAAGGGCTGCCCCCAAGAAGCTCACAATCTGATATGGAAGACGGGCTGTGGAACAAATTCTTTTTAACAACACTTAATTAAAAAAAAAAAATAGAGACTGGGTATCACTTTTTTGCCCGGGCAGGAGTATAGTGGCATGATCATAGCTCACTGCAGCCTTGAATCCCTAGGCTTGAGTTATCCTCCCGCTTCAGCCTCTGAAGTACCCGGGACTACAGGAGTGTGCCACCACACTCGGCTAACTTTATAATTTTTTTGTAGAGATGAGGTCTCACTACGTTCCTCAAGCTGGCCTCAAACCCCTGGCTTAAAGCCATCCTCCTGCATCGGCCTCCCAAAGCACTGGGATTACAGGCATGAGCCACCATGCCCAGCCTACTTTCTTAAATTTTATTTTTGTTAATTGAGGCAAAATAAACACATAAAATTTGCCGTCTCTACCAATTTTAAGTGTACAATTCATTGACATGAAATTTATTTAATAAGAGAATACTGTACACAATATAGAAGGATGTGGAATAGTGTTTCTCAATGTTTGTTTCACTGTTAGTCTCCTAAGAAGCCTTTCTGGCTATTTTTTCCTACTCTTATCCCCTGGTGAAATTGTAATACCACAGGCATACATAGATCTGTTTGTGTACTACATCTACATCTATGCTTTATACATTAAAAAAGTAATTTTTTTTACCTCCCCACAAGAGCCAATTTTTATCCCCTTGGAGGAGATATCACCCCCTATTGAGAAAGCAGGGTGTAAAGGAGGAAGAAATAATTCATTTACTTTTTGAGCATGGAATGGGAGGCACTGAAGGAAAGCGGGGGAAGAAGGAGATCAGGGAAGGCATCACAGAGGAAGTGGTACCCAGGGTTTTGAAGGATAAGCAGGAGTTCTGAAAAACAGGGAAGGGCCTCAGTGTCAAGTCCCACTTGCTGGGCAACTGGAGTTCCTGCCTTCCCCCAGACATTAGTCACTATAGTATCTGGTCTACAAGATAGCCCCCCAGTGAGCTTCACCTCCTGCTACACCTTGGTACTACTCCTCTCTAAATAAGAGCTAATTTGTGTAATCCACAGATTACAGCAGAAGTTATTATCCCACATGGAGAGGAGCCACATTGGAAGCAGATCCTCCAGCCCCAGTCAAGGCTTCAGATGATACCAGCCCCTAGCCTTCAAATCCTCCCACTGGGCCCAAACACTATTGGAGCAAACACAAGCCATTCAGTGTGTCTGAATTCCTGAACCAGAGAAATAATGAAATAATACAGGATATTGCTGTTTTAAGCCACTAAATTTTGGGGGGATTTGTTACCCAGTAATAAACAACTAACACAATCCCTACCTCATAACCCAGTTCCCTGTCTTATCAACTCCTCTAGGTTGGAGGGCCAGGTAGCTCTGGTCTGCAACCTGGGGAGTTTCCAACATTGTACTTGTTCCTGCAGCTCCTCAGGGAATTCTGAAGGACAGATGGTTCCAAGTGACACTGAGAATCAGGAAGCTCCTTGGATTCCTCTCTGGGTAGGGGATTTCCATGGGACTTTGGCCTCCCATGCCTGGACAAAGTGTCCATCTGCAGATCCTACCATCCCTTCCCAACTCTCTCCGTCCCTCTGATGATTGAGCAGACTTCGAATGAAGAATGTGAAATGTTAGGCAAAAGGAAAAAAGAAGTCCAGGCTCTGTCCTTACGGAGCTCACAGCCCAGCTGGAGAGACAAACATTTATAAACACACCCCAACATCTGCAAAACCCTAAAAGAGGGACAGGCCTCTGCCTGGAATGGGATACTAAGCTGTGCACAGGCTGTGCTGAATTAAACAAGGGGAAGTGATAGAAAGGCTTTCTAGGGCCCTACTTTAGCAGCCCCCTAGTAGAAGGCAGGAAAGGCTTCCTGAAGGAGGCGGCATTTAAGCGGGGTCTCAAAGAATGGGTAGCACTTGATCTGAGAAGAATGGGATGTTTTAGGTGGTAGGAACAGTGTAAGAAAATATGGAAATACAGGAAAGACCAGGAATGCTAAGTAATCAGGGCATTCAACTTGGGGAGTGGGAGGAGACAGGGCAGGACTAACAACAACGAATACTTAGCCCTTACTGTGTGCTAGGCACAGCTCTAATCCCTTTTCAATCTTTCAATCCTCACAACAACCCCATGAGAGCAGTCCTATTACTACCTTGATCATGCAGATGAGGAAACCGAGGCTCAGGGAAGCAGCAGTGGCTCTAACTAGCAGAGAATGTGCTCCTCAATATTCAGGAAAGCAAGCTCAAGCCCAGAGAAGTTACGTGACTGGTCCAAGGTCTCCACAGCTGTTCTGGGCACCTTGAGGGCCTGAGGCCAGGCTCCCACGGCACACTGAGCCATGCTGGCTTTCAGGTGTGTGGTTAGGTTTGTGGTTAGGTTTGCACCAGTGCACAGGGCTGCTTTTCTCGCCACCTCTTCCCGTTGCATCTGCCCACAATCACTGTGGCCTGCTCCGGCCACAAGGAATGACTCAGCACTCCCCAAGCCCACACACTTTCCCACCTCCTGCTTTTGCACGCCCAGTTTCCTCTGCAGCTGCACTCTCCCCCATGTCTCTGGCTGTCCAACGCCCTCTCCTCCTTCAGGAGCCAGCTCCACTGCACCTGCCATAGCACCTGCCCTGGGGCTTCCTTGACCCAGGGCTGAGTGAGGGGCCCTCACCTGGGCCCCCACCCCTCTTTCATCACAGCAGCCACAGCTTGTGCCCACCGCCCCTAGTGGCTGCAAGCTTGGGCTCCACCCCAGCACCCCATACATTCAGCACCAGACTCAGACTCAGAGGAAGTCCTCAGTCAATGCAAGTGGAATGAAACAGATCCTCTACGTGGTCAGGCTCCTGCTCGCCCTGTCACTCTCACTCTCTTCAACCTGACTCCTCACCCACCACCTTCCAGCCCCACTGCCCTGTTTTCTGTTCCATGAATATGCCAGGTTCTTTCCTATCACAAGCTGCCTTCCTCTATTTGCTATTCCATTCACTGACATGGAATGCACTTCACCCAATGGTCTCTTTCTCACCCTTCAGGTCTCAGCTTGAATGTCACCTCCTCCAAGAGACCTTTTCTGACTACCCCAAGGCAGTCACTATATATCTCATCACCCTGTTTCCTTCTGTTATAGCCAAGTTTCCTTACTACAGTCTTATCTGAAGGGACAGACTGCCTGAGTTAAAATCACGGCCCTACTACTTATTAGCTGTGAGTCCTTGGACAAGTTACATAGCTTTTCTGTGCCTCAGTTCCGTTATCTAAAAAATGAGGGTGATAAGGTACCTACGGCATAGAGCAGTTATAAAAATTAAAGAGTTCATGCAAAAAAATACAAAGAACAGTGTCCGGCACATGGCAGGCCCTCCATATACAACCTTAATAATATTATTTTTATTATTTACTTGCTTCTTGCCTGTCTTCCTCCTAGAATGTAAGCTCCAGAATAATGCAAACAGTGTCTATTCTGTTTGGTACTGTATCCCTAGTGTGCCTGCCAAAATCCAGGCACAGAGTAAATTGCCTATAATATTTGTTGGGTGGGTGGATGGATGGATGGATGGATGGATGAATAGGTGAATTGATGGGTTAAAGGATGGATGGATGGATGGATGGATGGATGGATGGATGGATGGATGGATGGGTGAATGGGTGGATGGATGGATGGATGGATAGATGGATGGATGGATGGATGGATGCATGTTTGGATGGATGGATGGATGGATGCATGGATGGATGGATGGACGGATGGATGGAGCAATAAAGTAAACATGTGTATGGGTCACCACTCACCCCTGGTGGTCATATAGTTCTACACTCTTCTTTCTCATCCCAAATAACAGCTAATAACAGACTGGCAAGTCTCACCTACAACAGGCTATATTCAGTGATATATAAAATCTGCCAGGGCAAAGACTGAATAACTGGCCAGGAGCCCAGGAAAGACTTAACTGAGGATAAAGGCAGTCTTAGAGGACAAAAGATAATTTTTCAGTGGGAGATGGAGGCTTGGCAGAGCATGGATGAGGGGTCATCTGGTTAAGGGAACAGTGAGAGCAGGGCTCTGAGGCCCAAAGGTACAGGGCACATGTGGAAAAGCAGGGTATCTGGCAGGGCCCTGGTGTGGAGGAAGCGGAAGGAGCAGGAGGTAACACTGGACAGGCAGGTTGACTGGCATCAACGGCCCCAAACGCTGGGCTAGGGAGTCAGTGGTGAGCCCTGAAGCTTTCAAATACACGGTGGTGGCATCAGGGCTGCCCTTTAGAGACCCACCATGGGGGCCATGCCAGGTCAGACCAGCAGTGAAAGGCTGTGCTATCACCCAGGAGAAAGTCCAGGAGGCCTGACCCAGGCAACATAGAAAGCACACTGTACAAGGAATCATTCCTGCAAAAGACTGAGGGCCAACCAAAGACACCTCCCCGCAACAGAAGGTGGCTCGGACCTTACCTGCACCAGATTCCAGCCTTGGAGGGACTCTGCAATGATGGACGTGACGGACGGACAGACGCCTCCAAACACCATCAAGTGGTTCGGCCCATATTTTATTGCATCGTAGAAGGCTTTCAACCCTTTTGCGTTGTCACACTGGGAAGCAACACACAGAAAGAAGGGTCCAAATTAGAAACAGCTTTTCCCCAGGGGCACGAGCCCAACAAACAAATCTTTCCTCTTGGAAACCTGGGTTTCAGTTCTCCCACGACGGGGACTCTCCTTCAGCCAGCCCTGAGTCCACACTGTGAGCTCTGAGAGTGCGGTCTTGGCACCCACTATCCTGTCTCTGTTCCCACTAAGTGCCCTCCAAATCTAGGACCTCTCTCTAGCACCCCAGTATCTCCCTTTAGAGCACACTTAGGAAAAGCCCCCATAATGCCTCACCCTTGGATCTCTGTTTTTCCTGGCCATTTATATTTTAAGGATGATCCCACACTCATTAAAATGGCTATCATGAAAAAACACATACAGAAAACAACAAGCGTTGGCAAGGGTGTAGAGAAACTGGAACTGCTGTACACTATTAGTGGGAATGTTGGGTGCAGCTGCTGTGGAAAACAGTACAGTGGTTCCTTAAGAAGTTAAACATAGAATTGCCATATGCAATTCCACCTCTAGATGTATACCCAAAACAACTGAAGGCAGGGACTTGAAGAGGTAGTTGTACGCCCATGTTCACACACCCATGTTCATATCATTCCCAATAGCCAAAAGATGGAAACAAGACAAATGCCCATCAACAGGTGAATGGACAAGCGAACTGTGGTGTATCCATGCAATGGAATATTTTCAGCCTGGAAAGGGAAGGAAATTCGGACACATGCTACAACATGGATGAACCTTGAGGACATTGTACTAAGTAGAATAAGCCATACAAAAAGACAGCTATTATATGATCCCACTCATATGAGGTTGTCTAGAGTAGTTAAATTCATAGAGAAAGAAAGTAGAATGGTGGTGGCCAGGGGCTGGGGGTTGACCGGGTGATAGCTGGGTTTCACAGGCTGGGAGGAGGAAGGAAGGGGACTTCACTGTTTAACGGGTTCAGAGTTTCAGTGGGGATGATGGCAGTGTGTTGGAGGTGGATGGTGGTGATGGTAGCTCAACAATGTAAATGTACTTAATGCCACTAAACCATATACATAAAAATGGTTAAAATGGTAAATTTTCGGTTATGTATATTTTTACCACAATCATTTAAAAAAAATGATGAGGAGGATCAACCTAAAGAGAATACTCATTCAGCAAACACTTGTCAAGCACTACTCTGTGTTCAGTCCAGGGCTGGACGTTGAGGACACATAAAAATTGGACACAGCCCCTGCCAAGGAGCTCCCGTATTAGAGAGGAAAGTTGGCCAAGAAAACAGTTCACGGCGACCCAGCCTGGGGATAGAAAGAGGACAGGGGCCCACAGCAAGTATCAGGATTCAGTTCTGGCTCACTCAGCCTTTCCATCCCCACCTCCCTTGTCAAGCCCTGTGGTCATCCCTCCCCTGGACAAAGGCTCTGGCTTCTACTGGGCATCTTACCTCCCCATGGGCAAGTTCGACCCCTCCACCATCTAGCAGTCTGAGGGTCCTTTGTCAAACATAAATGAATTCCTCTCACTCTCCCTGCTTTCTGTGCACTTAAAACCCAAATTCCTATCAGAATATAACTCTCGAAAGGTTAAAAACATAATTCTCATGAAAATTGACAGTGAACACGTCAAAGTTTTATTTAACTCATTAACAAGGGGATCTGCAGGATAACAAAGTGGATTCAAAGAGAATTTAAGAAACAGGGATTTTTGCCAGGCGTGGTGGCTCACGCCTGTAATCCTAGCACTTTGGGAGGCCGAGCTGGGTGGATCACCTGAGGTCAGGAGTTCAAGACCAGCCTGGCCATCATGGTGAAACCCAATCTTAAAATAAATAAATAAATAAAAATTAAAATTAAATTAAAAAATTAAAAAAAAATAGAAACAGGGATTTTTACAGTGACCGAAAAAAGTAAGGAATAAGACTGCCAAATTAGATACAAAACTGGTTGATGTCCTACAGAGTGATAAAACCACAACCTTCGGGGATAGAAAAGAAAATCACTGACAACCAGCATATCTTATCCCTTTCAGAGGATTATAAAATGTCTAGGCCTTAATTGACTGGGCAAAGTTCTATTCCTCCAGTCAGATGACCCTCAGGCAGAATTGTTAGAAAATGCTCTAAGTATTAGGGTAAATGGTCACATAATCACACCTTTGTATTATGTACAGGTTTGGGGAGATTTTCTCAACACTCGTTATCACAGTGGAAGCCGTTCACTCCAGCAGCTGCCTCTCACTCTGGCCTATGTTCCCTTTTCTCTACCCTTTGCTTACCAAGTGCAGCCCTACCAACCTCCTTCCAGTTCCCTGAAATCAAAAGCACTTTCCTTGCCGCCTCTGGGCCTTTGCACTTGCTGTTTTCTTTGCTGGGAACACAATTTCCTTGGTTCTCAGCATGGTTCACTCTCTTTCCCATCAATCAGGTCACCCTACCCAAAATATTTCCCACCCCCATTCACTTGCTGCCATGCCACACTATTTAATGCCCTAACATAGTTCCTAAAATTATCTGAAATCATCTTGTCTACTTTCTGTTCACTTGTAGATTGACTGATTTCCTCAACTAGAATGAAAGCCCAAGGTGGGCAAGGATTTTGTCATCGTTTTCACTGCTGTATCCCCAGATCTTGGACAGGGGCCTCAGTAAAGATTCAGTAAGATCTGTTGGGGCCAGGTGTGGTGGCTCACGCCTGTAATCCTAGCACTTTGGGAGGCCGAGGCAGGCATTTCACTTTAGGTCAGGAGTTTGAGAACCACCTGGCCAACACGGTGAAACCCTGTCTCTATTAAAAATACAAAAATCAGCCGGGCATGGTGGCCCACACCTATAATCCTGGCTGCTCAGGAGGCAGAGGCAAGAGAATTGCTTGAACCTCACAGGCAGAGGTTGCGGTGAGCTGAGATCACTCCACTGCACTCCAGCCTGAGCGACAGAGCAAGACTCCATCTCAGAAGAAAAAAAAAAAAGATTCGTTGGACACTCTCCCTTCATCTGCCTTCCTCCGCCTTTTCTACTTTCACATCTCTCCTAATTTTCGTCTTTCTCTCCATTCTGTGTCCTCCTCATTCTTTCTGTTAGTCCTCCATCTACCCCTTAAGTGACCACAATATGGGATCAGAGAGTACTAGTATTTCTTGCTCCCTCTTCATTTATTTGAGAAACTCCCCTGGACTGTGATCCATGCCTATGCCGACAGGACAGAGAACCAAGTCCGACATGGTTCCTGGTCTCGGGGAGAACACTGATGGTGGAGGCAGTGAGGCTGGGGCATGTGGTCACCTCGCATAGGGGATGGTGGTTGGTGCTGCGGGACAGAGGCAGATCAGGCTGTGAGCACTGCAGGGAAAGCCAGGGAGGGCTCCGGAAGAGGGAACACTTGAACACGGGAATTGTGGGCGGAGGAGCAGCACGAATACAGGCAAGGAGGTGGAAAAGTGAGACGGGAACAGAAACAACCCAGCTCACTTCAACAGTGAGTGACAAGGATGAGGTGGCCTGGGCGAAGGCTTAGGGATCTCAACACCGGGCTAGGGTGTTTAAATACTACAGATTTTCTGTAAATAATTCAATTAAAAATTTTTAATTTAATTTTAAAACTGGCCAAGTTAATTTATTTTGCCAAGAAAGAAAAAGAGAAAGAAAGGAGGGAAGGAATGAAGAGAGGGAGGGAGGGAAGATTAAGTTCTAACTGCTTCTGGGGCCCTCTATTAATTATCCCTGTTCCTTGATTGAAAGCAACATTTCTCACCCCCAGCAGAGCACGAGTAGATATAATAGAGCAGTTCATGTTTTAATTGTCTCTACCATGATTTTAGTTTTTGGAATCTACCGTGATTTACTGAATCATTTCTAGTTTAATATATTTCTGTAATGACTCTGGCTTGTTTTCTAATCTGTAGCTAATGACAATGATAATACAGTACCACAGGATTTATAATCAAAGTTGCATTAAAACAATATTAGCAACAATGAATTTATTAATACTTGTTTGCTCAGCGAACACTTTCTGAATATCTAGTCCACTCAAGAGTCTGTATTAGTAACGATGTCTTGGCTTCTCACAAATACACAACACTGGAATATGTCAACTAAAATATCTGAAACTATTTGACAACCAGTATTGGAGTTGGAGAATCTTCCAATGTTCTCAAATGTTTATGTGGCTGATTTTTCACCAGACAGGGTGTGGTAGGCAAAGTTTTGGTCCCATTGACCTTCACCCCTTGGAATTACCTCCATGAATATTTTATGTTACATGGCAAAAGGGACTTTGCAGATGTCATGAAGGTTACTAATCAGTGGACCTTAAATTATCGTATAGGTAAGCCCAATGTAGTCACGTAAGTCCTTACAAAGAGAGACCTTTCTTTACCTCATAGCTGATCGGAGATCCGAGATTGGAAGCATGAGATGGATTTGATATGCCATTGTTGGTTTGAAGATGAAGAGGTCCACATGTCAAGAAAGCAGGGACTTCTGTCTTATAATTGCAAGAAACTGAATTCTGCCAATAACCTGAATGAGCATGGAAGCAAATCTTCCCTGAGTTAAGCCTCCAGATATGAACCCAGACAAGGTGACACCTTGATTTTGGTCATATGAAGCCCTGACCAAGGGACCCAGGGGAGCCACACTGTGCCCAGACTTCTGGCATAGAACTGTCAGGCAATAAATACGTGTGGCTTACACCACCAATTTTGTGGTGATCAGTTACAGCAGCAGAGAAAGGAAATACACTCAGGTAAAATGAGAAAAATAAAAATGACACAATGAGGTTTTCCTTAAAGTTAATTCCATTTGAAAAACTATCCTTAATTTACAGATAAGGTCCTTTGTAGTTTAATGGTGTTAAAACATTTTTCTGTTATAAAAGGATAGAAATGAGAAAGGTTTTGTTTTTAATGTCCTGACATAACAAAAGAAAAAAAATCCACCCTATGTAAGTTTCTGTTCCACGCCCTCCCCTTCTTGGTGTGTGAAATCCCAACATCTAGGCATTGCTAATCTAGCCCCACACTCTCATTTTCAGAAGCAGAGCCTGAGGACTAGAGAGGAGAAGGGATTTGCCCTCTTTCTTGCCAGGATTAGGAGAGGGATTTCTGGATTCCTGGTTTTTCAGGGTTCAAATAGTCTAGAGAACTCAACTCAACAGGAGAAGAGAAGGTTAAAGCTAACAGCATTCTAGAAAAGACCATTTCCCCCAAGACAACACCACAAGCCCAGGTCTCCTCCAGATCAGAGCTCTTGGCTTGAAGCAAGAGAAACAACCTACTGGGCACCAAGCATGCTTCCATGGCTCCCCTAAAGGGAGCAAAGATGCAGTGAATAACAAAATAAATCACATGGATGTATCTGTCCCATATTCAATGCTATTTTCCCTTATCCTAATTTCTAACGCTGTATCTTCTTACCTGGCATGATTCGTGTCCCAAATAGACGGACTTTCCAGTTCACCAAAGGTGAATTTTGGGGGCTGGATCAGCTTAGAGTTTTTTAAACTCAGCCCTTCAGGGGCCTAGAGCCCAGCAGAGAGGGCAGTGAAAGGAGCACTGAGCACCTCACCTTCACTTCAACCAGCAGCTCCTCTTCCACCTGCTTCATCTACAGCATGAGAGCTCCACAGAACACTTAATTTAAAAGAGGGTTTCATTGCTGGCAGCAAAAATGTTTGAAGACCACCAAGGGGATGACCCTGGAGGTCCTTGACAGAGTGTAATTTTTGTCTCTAGCCTCAGGGAGGGTGTGTGAGTGTCTTATAAACAAGGTGTTTTGGCACACACACACTATAGGTTACTCCCTGCAAGTCAATCCACTGCACGTGAATGTACCTGATGATCCAGTCACCAAATCACTGGGGAATGTCTCTAAGTTTTAGTTTCCTGAAGGACTCCTTGCAGACACATTGCCACAGCCATTTCACGGGATTTGTCCTTCCAGCTCAGGTGAAAGTCAATGTTGTGCGTATTTCACATTTTCCCTTCTTCTCGAATGCTGCCCTTGGAGATGTTCCCCTAAAGGGCTGTTTATTACCCTCCTCCTCTTGTGGACCAGCCCCGGCCTGAGCCAGGGAAATGCCGGAAGCTTTTCGATATCCCATTTAAGGTGTTTGTCTGACAGCTTTTAGTGAGCTATTCACCGGACAAAACCATCATTCTGAGAAGTTATTGATGGCAAGTGGTCTTTCAGTGATTTGGTTTTTGATGAATTGCTCACAGAGCCACTCTAAGGAGCATCTGTGTCCTGGAAGAAAGCTATGGGCTTTATCATGTTCTCCTGTTCCCCCCACCTTCCCCACCGGAAACCGCACTCACTTCTAGAGGATATTCTGACTGGTTGGCATGGCCACAACCTGACCGGCAGGCAGGAAATCATTCATCGCAGTTCAGACTCTCGTGCAATAGCTCAAAGCTTCATGACGGCCATAGCCTCTGTCTTCAGTCTTGCCTCCTGGAGATTGGCTCTAGCATACAGTAGGTGCTTAATAAGTGTGGCCTTCCCTCCCTCCCTCTTCTCTTGGGTATTTGTCATCACCTTCCTTTGACTCCTCATCTACTGCAGCTCATGGTCACTACCTCCCAACTCCTGTCTGCTGTTCCATTGCCAAGGGCTTCCCCTTCCCTGTAAGGACTTGTCACAGAGAAATCATCACTGGCACATATAGGCTCTTAAAATTCAGCACTTAAAAATGGGAACAGATCCAAAAGCCATGAAAATCAATTTTCAAATGAAAAAGTGAGGCTCCAGATGAAATCCATTTTCATTTAAATCTCATTTTTAAAGAATTAAAATACTTTTTTGATTTAAAAATTTCAAAGAAAATGTTGCTGAGAGTTAAAATGTAAAAATGCCAAGAAAATGTCAGAGTTAATAACAACTCATCTGAAACTGGGAATTACTCCATGCAGAATTTCAGAATGGAAAGAGAATTTAAAAGCTAATGTGTCCAACCTGCCCCCAGTTAGAAAGTCCCCTCTGGGCCTCCCGCCCAGGAGCACTGAGTATCTGCTCACGTCTGTCCCTCCAGTGGCAGGGATCTCACTCTCTCACTAGGGAGCTAATTTGTCCTCTGCCAGCTCTGCTTCTTAGAAAATTCTTCCTATCATTGGCCTGGAAATCAGATAGCTAAGCTCCACAGAGTGACTCCAAGAGATGTCTTCAGGCTAAACTACCCTTAGCTCTTCCAATCATCCCCACAGAGGATGGTTTTACAGCCTGCTTGTCTAAGAGTCATTTCATGAGTAGCCTTTGAAGAATAGATTTTTTGGGGGTATGTAGCACCTAGAATGGTACCCCAAATACCTCCATCTGCCCTGCCCAGAAAAGCAACACTAGCTAATGTATACCATGCCCTCACTATGTGTTAGGCACAGTAAGAACTTGATGTAAAGGATCTTAATCTTGCCTCACAATATTATTAAAAGGTATAGACCGAGTATCCCTAATTTGAAAATCTGAAATCCAAAATGCTCCAAATCCAAAATTTTTTGAGCACAAATATGACACTCAATAAAAATGTTCACTGGAGCATTTTAGATTTTGAATACTTGGATTTGGGATGTTCGATTTGTAAATATCATGCAGCCATTTCAAAATCTGAAAAAAACTAAAATCTGAAACATTTCTAGTCCCAAGTATTTTGGATAAGGGTACTGTACTGTTATTTCTCTTTTATAGATGAGGAATTTGAGGCGCAGAAATAATAACTTGCCCAATTTCAGGTAGTGTAACTTCAGAGCTGTTCAGAGTGTAACTGTTTTATTTTAAGTAAGAATGTGCTATGAAACATTTCACTTATAGAAAAGAACATTCCATATACAATAACTTAATAAGGTATGAAAAATAGTGATGTGAACACACAGTACATCCAACACCACAGTTAGGTTGAAGACCTCTGCGCCCATACCTGCACCTGGCCCTCCTTCACCCAAGGGGAGCCCCAGGCCTGAATTTTGCATTTATCTTTCTTTTCTTTCTGTTTTGTTGTTGTTGTTGTTGTTGTTGTTGTTTTTTGAGACAGAGTCTCACTCTGTCACCAAGGCAGGAGTGCAATGGCATGATCTCAGCTCACTGCAACTTCTGCTTCCCAGGTTCAAGCAATTCTCCTACCTCAGCCTCCTGAGTAGCTGGTGCCACAGACACATGCCACTGCACCTGGCTAATTTTTGTAGTTTTAGTAGAGATGGTGTTTCACCATGTTGGCCAGGCTGGTCTTGAACTCCTGACCTCAAGTGATCCACCCGCCTTGGCCTCCCAAAGTGTTGGGATTACAGGCATGAGCCACTGTGCTGGCCCCTTCTTTGCTTTTCTTTACAGTTTTATATGTATGTGTTTCTTAAATACTGTGTCATTTAATTTTACTTGCTTTTGAACATACATATAAGTAGAATTGTGTTTATACGTTTCACCTGAAACTTGCCCTTATGGCTCCACATTACATTTGTGAGATTTTTACTGCTGAATATAGCTGTGGTTCATTCATTTTCATAGCTGTGTAGTATGCCATTGTGTGACTATGCCACTGTTGGTTTGTTCATTCCTCCGCCAATGGACCCTTGGCTGTTTCTGGCATTTCGTTTGGTTGCTACTGTGAGCAAGATAGTCGAATATTTCCGTAAGTGCCTCCTGGCACACATATGAAGAGTTTCTCTAAGGGTATAAACCTGGAAATTGAATTGTTGAATCATAGCGTCTGCTGCATGTTCTCAAAGTGGTTTGATCCATTTACACTCCCATCAGCAGTGTTTTAGAGATCTCACTCCTCCGTATCCTTGCCAGCTTTAAGTTTTGCCAGTCTTGTGGGTATTTGATATCACATTTCATTTTGTATGTTCCTGATTACTAAAGAGGTTAAGCCATCTTTTCATATGCTTATAGCCTGTGTTTCCTTTTGGACTAGTGACTGCCCGTTTTTCTACTAGGTTGTTTGTCTGTTCCTTATTGATTTGTTCAGAGCACTCCCAGCCACCATGCCAAATGATCGTGAATGAAACGATCACCTTCCCCATTCTGAGTATTGACTTCTGTTAATTCGACTTCAGACTGCAACCCTTCTATTGGGCTCCTACATCATACAGAGCTTGCTCTCAGTAAAAACTACTAAATCAGCGCCTATTATCTTGGGTAGCAAAACACCTGCAATCCTTCCTTGGTGCCCAGGGGAAAAAGAACCTACTTGATAAAATCCAGCCAACCAAAAGATGAATCAAAAATATAGATCTCAGGAATGGAAGAGGACTTGTGGTTTAAAAAAAAAAAAAAAAAAAAAAAAGAGCGATAGTGAGAGCCAGACCCATTTAACATGAAACAACTGGCAATGTGAAGATAATAATGGAACATAAAATGCAGGAGGCGGAGGAGGGAAGAGAAATTGTAAGATTGTTAATTTCCTCTTCTTCCATAGAAGGGCTATAATCGATACCATCTAAAATTGAAAACTGGAGTTTAAAAGCCAGGATTTTAACCTTGCTGCTTTTCATAATCTTTTATTACCCTTGGAGAGACATTTTGGAAGCAAATATTTTCTGTAGCAAAGGCAAAATTGTTTAATGGCGAGCAATTTCTTCTATTTTACCTTTCCTCATTTTCTTCTGTTACATGCAAATAAATAAAATTTAACAACAATCTAAAGTAGGATGTAATAATGATCTCATTTGGTAAAATTATTTCTTTATAACATATGCATAGAGAGATGTCTGGAATGAGAATCATCAAATGTTAAAGATTATAAGATTTGAGGGTTGGTTTTTTTTTTACTTTCTTCTTTTACTTAAATTAAAAAAAAAAGATCACTTTTAAAGACAGAAAGTCATTTTTAAACTGGTAAGCTTTCTACACCCAAGATGCTTTCTCAATCACTGGTTTCCTTCTTTCTGGTCATCTGTGGGTGACTTTCTGAACCGAAGAACAGACTTTAACATTTATCATTGCTAAATTAGGTCAAAATTAGCCCAGCACCAGGGCCAGCTGAATTAAACATACACTATATTGTTTTGCCAATGCAACTAATTCATTGAAACATATTCGATCATCTATTACATATTAGGAGCTGTCTGGGAAACAGTAAGTTCATGTGACCTATAAAAATTCTTTGAACAGAACAGGTACCCAATAAACATTTACTGAAGTGTTAAATGTAGAAACAAGAATAGTATAATAGTAACACAGTGAGCCCTTACATAGCATTAATCTGTGCCAGGAACTATTCTAATTGCTTTACATACGCTAACTCACTCAATCCTCCCAACAACTCTATGAACCATGTCCCATTATTATCCACATTTTAATAGATACAAAAACTGAGGATTAGAGAAGTGAGTAATTTGCCCCAAGTTGCACACAGTGAGTAAGGGGCAGAGTTGAGAGTCAAACCCATGGAGTCAGATTCCAGAGTCCACGGTCCATCATATCCATGTTCTGTTCTTCTTGGGCAAATGGTGAGACTATATTTTCCAGCCCCTCTTACAATTAGGTGTGACCACCAAGTTTTGGGCAATGGAATATGAACCAAGATGATATTTGCCATGCCCAGGTTGGCCTATAAAACCATTCCATGGGCATTCTATGCTCTCTTTCCATCCACAGTGTGAATGGGGAAAAGTCCAAGGACCTGGAAGAGGAAGAAACACCCTAGATCCCAAATCCCTATGGCAATCCTGGAAGGGGACACTACCATGTCAAGAGAGAAACCATCCAAAGGATGACAGTCTCACGAGCTGACAGCCTCCAGGTGCAATGTCTTTGGGTATGCCTCAGAGGAGGCCCCCTCTTCCCAGACCCCTCCAACCATGGACTGAGCATGGCAGAGGAACAAGGGCTCCTCATTTCTGGCCACTGCAAGACTCGACTGCAGGTGATCTCTGAGCCCACTGGTCCAGCTGGAACTTTCTCAGAGCAGCACTGCTGCCAGGGACTCTTTCCACCTGAGCCTCCTTCCTTCCCCACTCCCTTTACTGGTGTCAGACCCACCGCACAGTCTGAAGGCTCACCCTGCCCATCTCTCTTCATATCCTTTCACAGGCATTTCCCCAGGGTCCCTCTAACTCTGAGCATCTGCTTCCTGGAGGACCAACCAACACATCCCTTCAAGCTGCACTTGACAATGACATAAGCAAGAAATAACTTTCATGCATGAAACTTCTGGGCTATAGAGGTGTAGTCACTGCAGTGAGGCTGCATCAACTAACAAACATCCTTAAATGCCTGCTGTAAGCATTTTGAAACATAAAGAATCAGCACACCTGGGCAACTATTAAAGAAGGGTAAATAAAGTTGAGAGAGACAACAAAAGACTATGGGAAAGGATACAAAGTGTATATGCCTTACATTTTAAAAAATGTTCTCCTATCATTCAAGACACTTAAGTCAAACCAGAATTTAAGGGATATAGCCGGATATAACTAAGGTGTGCTGAGGTTGGCTGTCTTGTCTTGTCTTTTCTTTCTTTCTTTCTTTTTCTTTCTTTTCTTTCGACAGGATCTCACTCTGTCACTCAGGCTACAGTGTAGTGGTGCCATCATGGCTCACAGCAGCCTCAACCTTCTGGGCTCAAGTGATCCTCCCACCTCAGCCTCCAGAGTACCTGGGACCACAGACACACACCCCCACCACCACACTGATTTTTAAATTTATTGTGGAGATATATCTCACTATGTTGCCTAAACCAGTCTTGAACTCCTGGTCTTGAACTCCCAGGCTCAAGCAATCCTTCCACCTTGGCCTTCCAAAGTGCTGGGATTACAGGCATGAGCCAGCAAGCCTGGCTGAGCTAGGCTGTCTTATTCCCCTCTGTCTCCCTTTGCCTATCAAAGAGTTTGGCCCCAAACAGGTATTTAATACATCCTAGCTGGACTAAATTACTGCTGCCCTGGAAGATACAATCATTGCTGGTGGGTAGAGCCTGAAATAAAAGTAGTCATATCCATAGCTCTGTCCCAAACAGCTTATTAACTCCAGCCATCTTGAGTTTTTCACACCTCTTCCCCGGGGTGATGGACAGACCATCTGCTTCTAAAAGTCTCTAGAGAGCCAGGCTGTCCATCCTAAATACTGAGAAAAAGTGGCATTTCTGTATTCTCCCTGAAGCTGTCACTCTGAATTCTTGGCCGGCTGCAGACTGTTATTTGAGGATGATGGAGCCATAGCACACATCTCTCCTCTGCACTGTTAAAGGCAATTACCCAATTTACAAAATGTTTCTCAAAGACTGGTAGATACAAACTGCGTTTCCTAATTAGCTGTCAGTAAGCCTCCCCACATATGCAGGTGTGACATTTTTAAAAGTCAGGGTCACAAACACAAAGTGTACTCGGGCTGCTGATCAGGAGGGGGGTGCTCTTTTCTGCAGGTTTGTGCAAATATCACATGTTGGCAGCCCTTCTCTTGGGGTGGGGGCTGGATCTCCCTCTTAAGAGAAACCAAAGTCCAGCTACGTGTGCCACCAAGCCATCACCACTCCTTTCCATTCCACGTTTGTGGAGCACATTGGGGCAACACTGACTGGGGGCCTAAGCTAGGTACAGGGAGATGAGATGGGGAAGACTGGGTCCTGGCTTTCGTGGATTTGTAATCTGGAGTGGGTGAGAGACACGGAAATCATTTAGCAACATGTGGCGAGTGGTGTAATGGAGGGTTAGACCTGGCGTTAGAGAATGTTCCTTCATCCCATAAATGCCCACATGGTGATGAACAATCAGGTCTCATGGTAGATGCTGAGGACACATAAAAGGTGACATAGAGTCTTGGCCATTAGGAGCTCTCCCTTCAGGAGGGAAGATAAGATTCAAACAAAAAGCCATAACACAGGGCAGGATAGAAGTGGGAACGATGGCAGAGACATAAGTCATGCAAAAAAGGAAGGAATATTCAAGTCACACTGAGATATTCTGCCGAAACTTCCCGGAGGAGGTGGCATTCAAGCTGAGCCTTGCGAGAGGAGCAAGAGACCGAGGTGGTGGGAGGGCACACCAGGCTGAGTTAATAGCACGAGCCAAGGCCTGGAAATAGGAAGGTGCAGGGCGCCTGGGAGAAAAGGTGTATCCTGTTCGCTAGCAGGAGCACAGGATGGAGAAGGGATGGGTGCGGTCAGACTGGCTTGAGCCAGCGCCTCGGGGAACACCGAACACAGGCAGGTGTGGTTTTCTTTCCTTCAGGCAGTGAGAAGTCACTGTGGCACTTTCACCAGGGGAGTGCCAAGAGGGAGGAGGCGCTTGCTTTACACAGATGCTTCTGGATGCTGGGGCAGAGGAGGAAGGCCCGATGGGGAGGAAGGAGGCTGGAGAGGGGTGGATGCATTGGTCCAGGTGTGAAGTGCTGGTGGATAGCTTGGCAAGCAACCTGGCATAGCACCCCTGGGGAATTCATTAGCTAAAGGCCTATGGGGCCTGGGTTTGACCAATTCAATTCATGATATCAACAAGACTCGTTCGGATGGGTCAATCTCAGTAGTCTCCTTCATGGGAGGTCAGTGATGGGGAAGACCGATGAGGAAGGAGATAGAAGAAAGAATAAACCAGCTATGTCAGGCACAGGATGTGAGCGCCAGACCTGCCACTGCCTCGTTCTGTGACCCCACCTCATCTGTGCTCCACTTACAAACAACAATGTTGAGTTAGCAAATTTGTCATCCAGCAGAGTTAGCAAAGCAAAGCAGGGTATGCTTTGGCAACAAACAACCCCTAAGTTTCAATGGGTTACCCCAGGAAAAGTTGATTCCTCTCTCAAGCAAGTTGACACATCCCAGACACTTAGGAACCCAAGATAATGGAACAACCAGCATCTTGAATGCAGCCAGTTGCCAATGGGGAAGGAAAATGGCAACTCTGGAGAGGCTCAGCCAGCAATTAAATTGACCTCATTGACTGGACAGACATGGTCCCACCCAAGTACAAGGGGCACAAAGTGCAACCTACTGAGGAAAGAAGAGGTACCAAGGCGCCTACTACGGCCTCCACAGGTGATCCCTCAGATCCCTGCCAGCCTGCCAGTCGGTGTTTTTGTCTGCACTCAAGGCCAGATTTCGGTTCAATTTATACATATCCAGCTAGCATTTACTTAATACTGACCTATGTGCCAGGAACTAAGCTAAATTCTTTATATGCATTAGCTCACTTACTATATGTAACATATCTCATTTAATATTTGCAATGACCCCATGGGGTGAATACCATTATTAGCATTCATTTAACAGAGGAGGAAAGACAGGTTCAGGGAGCTGAACTGACAAGTTCAAGATCACACAGCTGGTAAGCCACGAAGCCTGCACTCAAACCCAGGCTATCAAACTCCAAACCTTATGCTCATAGGAATAAGGCCATCTCCTTAGAGCTGGCCAGAGAGAGGGTAATAGGCCTTGGAGAGCAGTGAGAAGCCTGCAGGAGAGTGTTGTAGAAATGATTCTTTCACCAAGTGAAGGAATAGACTTTAATCCTGAGAATCCACGAGGAAAGGCAAAGAGCCAGGAAAAGTGAGGGTACGTCTTAGATCAGCAAGTCCAGTAGCTCTCTGGGTTGGAGCACTAAAACGGGGAATGGGAGATGTGAGGAGTGAGACTGGAAAGGGAGGCTGAGGCAGCCTCTGGTAGGCCCTGAGTGCCAGCATAAGGAGGCTGCCCCTTATTCTCCAGTCCCTAGGGAGTTTCCCTTTGTTTTGTTTTACCATTATATTTTAGTTATTTATTTATTTATTTTTGGAGACAGGGTCTCACTCTGTTGCCCAGGTTGGAATGCAGTGGCATGATCACGGCTCGTTTGACCTCTGGGCTCAAGCGATCCTCCCACCTAGGCCTCCTAAAGCGCTGGGATTACGGGCGTGAGCCACCACGCCTGGACATTCTAATTATTTTTAAGAGTACAATTCAGTGGCATTAAGTGCACTCACCACGTTGTATAACCATCACCACTATCTATTTCCAGAATGTTTTCATCATCCCAGACAGAAAAGCTCTGCACCCATTAAACCCTGGAGCTTCTTAAGAGTGCTTCAGTCTGATCATGACATCCCCAGAGCTGAGGACAGGGAAGATGACCCTGGCAGCCACTTGAAGGGTGTCATTCGAGTAAGAAGGGGCAGGGTGTGGGAAGGGGTGAGAGACCAGTGCAAGTGGTCCAGGGGTGACAGCAGGAGCAGGGGGAAGGGGTCAGATCAGGAACAAGAGGAAGAGTAGCCTCTGGGAGAGAGGGGAGTCCCAGTTTACCTCATGGGCCATGTGAGTCTGGGCCACCAGGACCCCCTGAGGTAGAGAAGCCAGGAGGGGGTGCTGAAGCCAGGAGAGGGTGCTGGGTCCAGGGACACCACTGAGTCCAGCACTGGGCACAAGGCTGGCGAGGCACTGGCCAGCTGCCCATGCTACCGGCTTTCCCTGGGGAGCCATGTCCCCGAATCTGACAGCCCTTCCTGGGAGATGGGCCAGAGCTACCCCGACAGCTCCCCCACGTGCAAACAGCTGCTGGGCACCTGCTCAGAGATGAAGGGTGGCTGCAGAGTGAGTCCTTACCCCATCACTGTGTCCACACTCATTCCTCAGATGCCCGCCCTCTGTCTGCAGCGACTCAGCTGGAGTTAATTATGTGCCTCGCTTGTCCTCCAGCTGGGGACACAGTGGTCACTCCCCTACCTGACAAATGAGGGCTGGGCTGCTGTCACACATCATTGTGACCAGCGACTCTGCTCAAGGGCTCCAATTTTCCACGTGTGGCACAAATCCTTCCACCTCGCTGCAGCACAAGCTGCTGCAGGCACCTGTTTTTACGGCAACTTCCCCGACACCCTAACATCACAGGTCTGATCCCCCAGGCACAGTGTGGCCCACACTTGGAGGTTGTAAGAGGGTTCTGGGGTCCAGGCTGAACCAGCAGCCTTGGGCATAGCTGTGTTCCCATCTCAACATCCCGCTCCCAGGTCCCAGTTCCTCCACGCCTGAGGTCCTAACGCGCCTTCCCAGTCTAGAGCCCCAGGACTCAATGCTGGTCCACCTCCCACCCCATGGCTGAGAGCCTGCAAGGGGTCCCCAAGTCCATCACCATGCTGCCCACACAGGAGCAGCGCCTGGTGCTGCCCCTGGATTCACAGAAGATTGTGAGGCCTCTCCCTGCCTAGAAAAGGAGGCAAAGGGGTTTCAGCTTGGAACCTTGCTAGACAGACAGACCAGCAAACAGAGACCACCAAGTGCTGGGAGAGGAGGGGAGAGGCTCCAGGAGAGGGATTCACTGGAGGGGTAGGGCCCAGGGAAGGCTCACATGCCTCTTGAGGCAGCAGTTTGGGACCAGTGCATTTAGGAGCATAACCCACTCTGGGGAAGCCTCTTGGCAGGACCTCTTGACCACGTGGCTGAAAAATTTGAAGAGCAACAGCCTTTGGAAGGCCAGAGGGAGATGCAGACCTGCACAGGGCAGCCCAGCCCCAGATGTGAAAGTCAAAGTTCACATGTGATAGGGGAGCGCGCAGGCCTGGTCAGTCCTCCCTTTGTCTAACAAAGAAGTTATGCTGGGAAGGCCTGACCATGGCACTCGAGGGCGCCACATGGGGCAGAAGCCCGAGCCCTTTGCTAACTATGAATGCTGAATGTATTCAGTTTGATGCACTAGGCATTTACTGAGGATCTCCTTCAGGCCGAGATCTGCCAGGCACTCGGCAAGCAGGAAAAAAACAGGTCAGAGCCCTGCTCCAGGGAGCTCCTGTGCTAGCGGGGACGAGACGGGCACAGTCACAGCACACGATGGTGTCTTGTGTGCTCGGGCTTCTATCACGAAATACCACAAACTGGGCAGATTAGAAGCAACAGAAATTTATTTTCCACCATTCTGGAGGCCAAGGCACCGGCAGATTTGGCACCGGCAGGTTTGGTGTCTAGTGAAGGCTGGTTTCCTGGTTTATGGACCACGCCCTCTGCCTGTGTACTCACACGGCGGGAGGGGAGAACAAGCTCCCTTGCACCTCTTTGATAAGACAAAATCCATTCATGAGACCTCCACCCTCAGGACCTAATCACCTCCCTTCCCAAAGGCCCTACCTCCTAATATCATTACTTTGGGGGTTAGGATTTCAACATATGACTCTGGGGAGAAGTAAACATCTAGACTGCAGCAGATGGGAAGGCATACCATGAAAGGGGCAGCAGAGAGTGTAGGGCCCAGAGCTGGCTACCAAATGCAGAGCCAGGAATCAGGGAAGCATTGCTGCAGGGGCGGAGTGCTTGGTGCTTATGCTGCGTCTTGATGCATAAGGAGAAGTCAGCCAAATGGATGGGGTGAAGGACCGTGGCCTATTGTGAGCAGGGTGCCCAGGTTCCAACCACAAGGCATTCCCTGCTCAGACACAGGGAGAAGTAAGGCCACGTGTGGCCCCCGCTGTCCCCTCCCCAGAACTCTGCTCCATAAACACCTGTCACAGCCTCCTGGGCCCTTTCTCAGGTCCAAAGGCAAAAGAAACATTGCCTTCACAAATCTTGCAGACAGGACAGAAGGGCTTTTTGGGGTTTATTCACTCTCATGCAGAAAAAAAGTATTATTTTTTTCCTGAATAGCAGCCTTGCTGTGAAATTGTTACTTGGTTTTCTTATTAGGTTTAACAGACCCTTCCTGAAACTTGAAAACTATTTGAACCCAGTTTTTCTTGTAATTAAGAAAAACTAGCAGGAAAAAAAAAAGGCAGACACAGAAGGACAAATACTGTATGATTTCACCTATATGAGGTACCCAAGGTAGTCAAGTTCATGGAGACAGGAAGGAGAACCGTGGTTGCTGGGGGTGGGGGACAGGGGACTGAGGAACTAGTGTTTAATGAAATGAGTATGAAGTTTCAGTTTGGGATGATCAGCAAGTTCTGGGAATTGATGGTGGTGATGGTCATACAATGTAAATGCACTTAATGCTGCTGAACTGTATATTTTAAAAATGATTAAAACTATCAATTTATGTCGTGCATATTTTATCACAATTAAAAAACAATCAGGAAGGTGATACTTTCCTCAGGACAAGTCTCAAGGCCTCTCTGAAACTCAGTTTTCTCGTCTGTAAAATGGGGGAGAAATCCATTCCTCCGAATTCTGTTGTTGTTTTTCTGCGACAGGGCCTCACTCTGTTGCCTGGAGTGCAGTGGCACCATCTCGGCTCATTGCAGCCTCGACCTCCCAGGGCTCCAGAGATCCTCCCACCTCAGCCTCTCAAGTAGCTGAGACTGTAGGCATGCACCACGACACCCAGCTACTTTTTCGTAAGTTTTAGTAGAGATAGGGTTTTGCCACGTTGCCCAAGCTGGTCTCGAACTCCTGACTTCAGGTGATCTGCGCACCTCAGCCTCTCAAAGTGCTGGGATTACAGGCATAAACCACTCTTGCCAGTCCATTCCTCCCTATTCTTTGAGCTTGGTAGGGAAAAAGTATCCATGCCTTTGTTCTCTGCCAGGTCACGAAAGCATTTTCTAAATGATACTTTACAAAAAAAAAAAAAACTAATGAGAAATCAAAATGGAACTAAAAATGATGTACAAAAGCACAAAATGGCCCCACGTCTGGAGGGCCGATTCCTGGACCGACAGAAGCCTAGAGGTTGTATTGATAAGGAAATGAGTTGCGTGAGAGAAGGAGGTTGCCCAGAGTACACAGCAATGGAGCTGAGCTGATCTGGGTCTCCTCCCCTAGCCCTAAGCCCTCTTTCCCCAGCCACAGGCCCCCAAACTCCCAAGAAGGTGTGTACTTCTGCCATGACACCTGTGTCCCCGTCCCCTTTGCTTGGCCAAGTCCATGCATCTTGCTTTCTTCTGGAAGTCTTTGCCAGGTGAGATGCCCCTTCCATGGGCTGAGCCAGCACCCTCTGCTGGGGAAGGCCCCTGGAGCCCCTGGCTCCCTCCTACGTCTCTGTAGCTTAATGGTCAGGGGTCTGGCTCTGGAGCCAGGTGTCTGACTTCAGGTATCCCTCTTACTAGCTGAAGGACCTTGAGCAGACTTTTAGCTTCAGTTTCCTCCCCCATAAACAAGGATGATAATAATGTTTATCTTATACAGTTATGATGAAGTTCAGATGAATTCATTCTTCAAAGGGCTAGGAAGAGTGCTGGTGCTGGTGAATGCTTGGGAGATGTTAGCTCTCCGTGTACTGCCTCAGGACCCCTGCACCTGCATGCACTGAGTGCTTGTAACTGTTTGCTGAATTTTCCCAATGAGGGAAATAAAGGAGGTACAGCACAGCCTTGGGGTTGGGGGCCCTGGCTTACGGGTTCCCTTCTCGGGCGGCACATTTATACAGCTATAAAGGACCAGGACCGTGCCCACCCTGTCTGGTCCCTCCTGAGGAAATGGTAGGGGGATATCCTCCAAGCCCCTCTCCCCGTTTTATTCCTATAACAGCCTGGCCCGGCCCAGCCCTGCCATGGAAGGAACGGGCGATGTGGTCACAACGGGACCATATGGGGACCTGCCCCTTGCTATTTCTCACTATTTTGGGCCAATCTGTTGACATGACAACCAGGCTTTTAGACTCTGCCGCCCATGGCTCTGTTTCCATCCTTGTGCTTGCGTTCTGCGAAACATCCACCAGCTGCCTCCGCGGTTGGAAGGGCAGAGTCACAGATTCTGAAAGACCCCCTCTCCTTAACAGCTACAGCAAGCAGCAGACGAGACCTCCTACCGGCATCCCTGCTCCCAATATGCAGAGGAACTGGCAGCTCCACTCCCCGAAGCCTGCAAGCCTTAGGGGAGCACAGAGGGAGGTGGGGCTACCACCTCGAAGCTTCCCATGAAACCCCAGGGCTAACTCGCTTTCCACAGCCAGGAGCTGATAGGCCACCCTCATGCTGTGCTCAGTCTCCAGATACTCATATTTTAGGAAATATCCGTTCAAGAAGGGATCACAGGGGTTGTCTGGGCCAAGCACTGCATTGTGAACCCAAGTGGTGCAGCTTATCTGAGATCTACAGACCCCCCACCCCTGTCAGTCCAGGCTTCATGACACCCCACCAAGTTTCCATACATGTTACTCTAAAATAGATGGCAAAGAATATGCTGTATTCTCCTGCACAACAGAGCACACAGATTTTATTCTTATGCTGGGAACTCTACAATCACAAACAACTTGCCAGGGACAACACGCATGGGCTGAGTGTCTGCTAGGTTGGCAATATCAGCAGCCATAAATAATAATAATAACAGCACTCAACTCCTGAAGCTTGCTATGCAGCAGGCAAAATCCTACACACTTCACAAACGTCATTTCATGAAGCTGCATGTCCACAGCACCCACCGTTTTACAGAGTTGGAAACAGAAGCTCAAAGAGTTTACATAACCAACTCCAGGACACACAGACAGCAGGAGGGAAGCTGGGCTTGGGGCCAGCCTGTCTGTGCACTCACCCACAACCTCATGAAGATTGGTGGTGGGGGGCTCAAGGATGAAGCGGCAGCAAGCATCACTGCCTTCCCAGAGTCCCCAGAGCCGCCTGGGATGGGGGTGCAGACAAGGAAACTTCCAGCAGGGTACTCAGAGCAATGAGAAAAAAATGAAAACAAGCTAGGAAGGGGAAGGGTAGATGATGGGGAAGAACAGGGAAGAGAGTATTCACTTATAAGTAAGTTCTTTTTATTTTATTTTATTTTATTTTATTTTATTTTATTTTATTTTATTTATTTATTTATTTTTGGAGACCATCTCACTCTTTTGCCCAGGCTGGAGTACAGTGGTGCAATCTCGACTCACTGTAACCTCTGCCTCCCGGGTTCAAGCGATTCTCATGCCTCAGCCTTCCAAGTAGCTGGGATTACAGGCATGCACCACCACATCCAGCTCAGTTTTTGTATTTTTAATAGAGATGGGGTTTCACCATGTTGCCCAGGCTGGTCTTGAACTCCTGAGCTCAGGCAATCCACTGGCCTTGGCCTTCCAAAATGCTAGGATTACAGGTGTGAGCTACCACACCCAGCCTACTTTTAAGTAAGTTCTAAGAGCCGTTCTCTGAGCTAGGCTCATTCAATGACAACATCTACCTGAAAAATGTCTTTCTTAGGAGAAGCCAGTGACTAGGACTAAGGAGGCCAGAGAGACATCTTGGAGGAGGAGGCTTTTGAAAAGGAAGAACGGGACCGTCTTCATTTTTCAGAGCTCAAGAAGTACATCACCTACTCTACAGGTAGAAAGTATGAAATATTCATATGCCGTACCCTCTGCATCCTCCACACTCTCTAGAAACAGGGTGAACACAAAACTACACAAGGAGATCTATTGTTAATATCATGCATAATGTAAGAAAACAAAGGAATTTTGCTAGGAGGCTGGCGGGTGCAGTCAGCTGAAATAAATAAATTAAAATTCGGCATTGTGGTCTCTGTGTACATTTGTTTTAATTACTGTTTACTGAAAAACTAAAACTTCACATAGGGAAGAAGAAAAAAAAAATCCCCAAACGTGCATAACCAGTGTCTGTACAACAGATCTAACTTGGGGCGGATGGGGTGGGACTTTCGCCTTCAGTTGTCACAGCAGCACCCAGCCAGGGGCGCACACACAGTGGATCAAGCATCTGGAATGGGCTTCCACATGTCTGGCAGACGCATGGATCTAAAAGCTCATCCAGCGAGCGTCAACCCAGCTCCCTAGGAGGCAGCGTCACACAGCAACCCAGCCTCCAAGCCCGCCCACAGGCCACGTGGGATGGACAGAAGTTTCCCTGTTCCATCACAGTACACCACATGTCCTCTACGTGGGTTTCACTCTGTCTTTTATTAACAAGTCTGCTGTGGACATAAACGGCTCCCCTGCCCCCTACCCCTTCATCTCCCTGGTGTGGACCTACCTGAAGGCAAGAACCATGCCTGCGCCATCTTTCTTGGGCCTGGCACTGAGCTCAGGCTGACCAGGAGACAAGACAGTCACCCCCAACTGCTGCATCTGTGGGGAGTGGTGGAGAAGACCTCATTCCTGGGTAGGATCTTTGGTGGCCTTGAAGGTGAGGACTCCAACCTAGGGTTTTCCAACTCAGTTCCTCAAGGGGCCTCTTGAAGAAAGACTGACATGGCGTGACCCTATTGGGCAGGGCTCTGGGTCCCCATTACCTTTTAACCACAAGGGTTTCCTTCTGGAGATTTTATAGGTGGGCTTCTAGCAAATTTTGTTGAAGTGGAGGGTTCTATCACCAAGCAGGACCATGAACACCAGGAGACTAGAGCAGCCCCTGGGGGCCTTGCCATAGCAGCCGGGCCTCACTCCATCACCTTGGGTCCTTTCAACCTAGGACCTGCCATGGACACACTAGGCCTGTTTATTTAGCAAATGAATAAAGAAAACAAAACAAAACAAAACCTCCCAATAGACAAGTGTAATCTTAAAGTTTCAACACAGGGTGAGGGGCCAGTGTTTTCTCCTGATCCAACTGAGGTTGAATTACACATGTCCTTCAATGCCAGGCTGAGAGGGCCACCTCTACCCAATGGAGCATGTGGCCCCAGGCCCCTCACACACAGTATGCAGTGGTGCTGATGAGCTCTGAGTGGGGTATACAGGTATACAGTGACCTGCCCAAGGAGGCTCAGGTGTGAACCCAGGACACAAACCAGACCTGGGGACCCCACCCCACATGGCACCAGGAGGTTTGCCCAAGTGAAGAAGATGGGGCTGGGACAGTGTCCGAATTAGAAGATGAGGCAGAAATGCCAGGGAGAGATGGGTGTGGGCACAAGGCAGTCAGTGGGCACAAGACTGACCAGCCCGGTCTGGCTGAAGCAGATAGTAGGAGAAACGGGCAGAGACAGAGCCAGAGCTCCAAAGTATTAATAGAAACTGCCTGGATGCAGAGGAGGGAATGCGAAGAGTCAATTAAGAAAGGGACAGGCACATGCTTGCTAATTGCTGAAGCTGGGGGATGGGCTTCACGGAGGCAGCTTATCCTACTGTTTTTACTGAGGCATACATCTGAAATCATCTGTCGTAAAAAGCTCAAGAAAAAAAAAAAGAACAAGGAAGGGCCAGACAGCCCCCCTAAATTTCCCCTTTTCTCATTTCAATGATTCCAGGCACATCTGCAGGAAATATACAACTAGAGGCCCAAATCACAGCTAAGACGACAGGCGTCGGGGCTGTAAAGATGGAACAGCTCCTCCTCCTCTGCTGGGCAAAGCACTTCTTCCCAGGGAGTATTTCTAGCTGACCTCCCCCCTCCAATAGCATCTGCCGTCATCTATAGGCTGATGACCCCAAATCCCAACCTCCATCTCCCTGAAGCTCCAGACCCACAGAGAAGAGACCCACAACCTGGACTTGCCACCTTCTCCTAAAATGTGATCATTTATTTCGCCCAGAAGGTGAGATACGGATGTGACTGGGTGAGAGAGGGGCTTCATATTCTGACTCTGAGAAACCTGCTTTCTCTGCATGAGCCTTCTGGGTAGGCATGGCGCTCAGCAAGTGCCCAGTGCAAAGCAGGATGCGGTAAACATCAGCTGTCACTAAGACTACTGTTATTTGCATTCGTGTTAGTATCAATATTCACTTCTGCAGGTTCCCCAAGCCAGAAAACTGGGAGCCATCTAAAACTCCATCGTCACATGGCCCCTCACACCTAGCCAGTATCAAGTCCTGTACGTTCTACTCGCTGAGTATCCACAGAACCATGCCAGCCTGTGTACCAGACCGCCACCAGCTTGTATCTGGCCTCACTGTGGCAGGTGACTCTGCCTCCAGGCCTGTTACCTCCCCTCTGCTGGTCATCTCCCCTCCAGGGTGATCTCCCTAAAATGAAAAGCTTATTGAGTCCCTCACTGATCAAAAGGCTTTCATGGCCCTCTGGACCCCTGGTGAGCACCCTCTCACTTTGCTTTCCAAGGCTCAGCTCAGATGTCACTTTCTGCTCCAAATCCTCTCTGATCACAGCAAACAGGACTGACCGCTTCCACCCTGTGCCCCACTGACCTCACACAAACTTCTACAACAATAACAGTGCTGCCCAGACTGTCATAAAACACGCAATTTCCAGAAAACAAAACAAAACAAAAAGTATCAGAATACCCATGTAGATTGTCAAATCTTATTTTCTCAAGTAAGGACATTAAAAAAACAAAACAAGGGCTGGGTGCAGTGGTTCGCACCTGTAATCCCAACACTTTGGGAGGCCGAAGAGGGAGGATCATTTGAGGCCAGGAGTTTGGGACCAGCCTGGGCAACATAGCGAGACCCTCTCTCTACAAAAAAAATTAGAAATTAGCAGTGCATGGTGATGCACATCTGTAGTCCCAGCTACTTGGGAAGCTGAGGTGGGAGGATCACCTGAGCCTAGGAGTTGGGGCTACAGTAAGCTATGATCACACTACTGCACTGCAACCTGGGGGATGAAGCAAGACACTGTCTCTAAAAAAAAAAGAGAAAGAAAAAATAAATGAAATAAATAAATCAATAAACAAATCCTAATGTCTGCAATCACCGCAATTTAATTATTTAAAGGACATGATAAGAAGGAAGGAGGAGGAGAGAAGGCAGGACACCATCTCAAAGTGAAGGGTTTTCTTTGAAACAACAGAGTTAGCTCTATGAAAAACTTATTCTTATTTTTCTCAGGGCACCATCGTCTCTCAAAGCTCTGTCAAGGTCAGTATGGGCCAAGGGCTGGTCATTGTGAACACTGCCTGGTTTGTTCCGGTCTCCCACTGGAGTCTGTGAATGACTTTCAGGTGAGCACCACCAGGCTGACCCCAGAGATGCAAGTGTGGGGTAGTAGATGTCAAGCCCCAGCTCCCCGTGATTGTCAAAGTCAAGTACAGCACAAACAACCTGACCACAGGGAAGACCCTTGGCTGAGTTGCTGAGTAGGTTTTAGAAAGATTTTACTTGAACAGCTCCTCTTTCTTTTTTCATCATCATTATTATTATTCTTATTTTTTAAGACAGAGTCTTGCTCTGTCTCTCAGGCTGGAGTGTAGCGGTGTGATGACAGTTCACTGCAGCCTCAACCTCCCAGGCTCAAGCAATCCTCCCTCCTCAGCCTCCTGAATAGCTGGGACCACAGGCTTGCACCACCATGCCTCGTGTATTAAAAAAAAAAAAAAAAAAAAATTGGTGGTTGGGCACGGTGGCTCACACTTGTAATCACAGCACTTTGGGAGGCCAAGGCGGGCTGATCACAAGGTCAGGAGTTCAAGACCAGTCTGGCCAACACAGTGAAACCTCATCTCTACCAAAAATACAAATATTAGCTGGGTGTAGTGGCGGGCACTTGTAATCCCAGCTACTCAGGAGGCTGGGGCAGAAGAATCACTTGAACCCGGGAGGCAGAGGTTGCAGTGAGCCGAGATCACACCACTGCACTCCAGCCTGGACGACAGAGCAAGACTCCATCTCAAAAAAAAATAATAAAAATTGGTAAAGGTCTCGTTATGTTGCTTAGGCTGGTCTTGAACTCCTGAGCTCAAATGATCTTCCCTCCTTGACCTCCCAAAGTGCTGGGATTACTGGCATGAGCCACTGCACCCGGCCTACAACTCCTCTTTCTAATATCACTCAGGAAGCACACCCTGCAGTAACAATGATCATCATAATCATAAAACAAACCTGCCCAAGCACTAGGGAATAATTCGAAATTGTTAATTGATTCGGTGGGAAAGGAGAAAACTGGAGGAAAGAGAACGGAAATTCTCACAGAGATGCTCAGTTTCTTTTTTTAGCGAACTGCCTGGTACCTGCCGCAGTCTTCCCTGAAACACCCAAACATTCACTGGATTCCACAAAGTGGGGCCATCGTCTGCAGTGGAGACTCCAGTGTACTACAGTCAGAAGCAGACATGGGCTGGCTGCAGCTGTGTGGCCGCAGGTAAGTCTCTTTGCCTCTCTGGGCCTCCCAATCCTTTCTATAAAGCGTAGTGATTCCTTATCGAGCTTAGGGAGGGATGGCAACACAGGACAACACTGGCTCTGAAAACACGAGGACTGGGCCACCCCAAGCGACTGCTGCTAGTATTCTTGTTGTCACCAGGAAGATTGAATGCTCAGCAAGTTTGGACTAAGAGAGAAATGGGTTTCATGTCAATAAATAACCCTGCTCTCTCTGCCCTGTCTCCTACAGAGCACCTCATTTCCTTTGCCAAGGCATTCTCTGTTTCAGAAAGATAAACAAGATCCCCGAAGGCTGGAAATTATTCTTTCAGCAACTTCCTCATTGCCCGCTGCAACTAAGATCTGAGTGGACACCCTCAGGCTAAGGATTTGGTCTGGAACTTTTCCTCTGTGTTTCCTCAATGGCCAAGGTTCATTCATGCTAGAGAGAGGAGGAATTTAATATCGCTAATTACTTTTTAGGGAGCAGTTTCACCCTGGAAATTTTGAAATTGATTTCTTATCCAGTTTCCCCTTGGTTGGTATTATTCTCTCAAGATCCTTACTGAGCCTTCCGACAACACTTCTCGTATTCTCCTTCATGTTCCAGCTCTATGTTCGCTTTTTTTTGTCCTCCCTCAAGGGCAAGGATCACCTCTCTGATTTTTGCCTCCCTCCCTGGGCCTGGCACATGGGTGAGGCCCCACTAATGCGGTAGAAACAAAGACACGAAGATATGATTTTTCCCTAAGCATGCTTTCTGCAACTGCAGCTCAGAAATCTCAAACGGTTCAAGATAAGAAACTGGCCCACAAAGCTGATTAATTTTGCAAAACAGACCTTCCAGGGTAGCACACAAGATCTTCAGAAAGAATATTCTGGTTTTTCCTTCCCACTGAGAGCTTCAGGGACCGTAATTAGAGCAGCATGGAGCAACAGACTCCGCTTTGGTTCACTAAACCCCAAGAACCTTCCCACCAACATGGACAAAAATAACGTCCCGTTCCATCTGAAAATATCACCTAGAATTCAGATGTGTGCTCTCTCATTGTGTTCTGTGCATTTTTAAGTAGCTCTGTTTGGCTGGGTTTTGACAGCTGGAAGCTGAGGCTTGGAGACCCGCCCGGGCGCAGGGTGGTGCTTTTCAAAGATGCAGACCACTGCATCAGAACCACCTGGGGGCTTGTTAAAATGCCACTTCCCAAGCGCTATTCCAGACCTACCAAATCGGAATCTCTAGGGCTGCTCCATTTTTAATACACAGCCCTGACGATCCGGGTACATACTAAAGTTTGAGATGCCAGCTCATTTTCCTGCTAAGGAGCTTTGCTTATTCCCCCACCCAACCTCCCACACACATCCATTTCCCTGGCTTTACTGAGCAACTGTTTCTGCAGGACAGGACATCCATGCAGCTCCTCGGAGTCACAGACTGCAGGTTCACAGAAGTTCTTGGTGTCTTGGTCTCTGCTCCAACATTCCCCTCACCCTTCCTGAAATAGCCACCAGCCACCCTTAGGGCTCCTACTGTTTGCTTTTGTTCTAGAGGATTGTGTTTTCATGCTTTTCTCTTCTACCCACAACATGCAGAAGGCTGGGCAGAGTAGGGCTTCACAAACTGCTTACTGATTGACCAACACCTGCATGAACTGGAACGCTTAAGGGAAGACTGTTCCTTACAGATGCATTTTTTTTAATGCTGGCTGGATGCTCATACTAACGACAACAACAATGGTAATCATAATCATAATGCTGGTAACAAAGATCTTTATGTAAGGCCCTTTCCAGGTTACAAAGATACATCACACGTTTTCCCCTTGACAGACATCCGCAACACTCAACAACCATTATCACACCCACTTTCCAAATGGCAAACTGAGGCTCAGAGAGATGAAGTGGCGCTCCTGAGGACTCACAAGGAGTTGCTTACGGGGCTGGGACACCAATCTAGACCTCTCAACTCCCAGGCATCAATCGTTCTTTCCCTGATCCAGTAAATAATGACTGAGCCCCTACAATATGCCACTCACCACACCAGAGCGAAGGCCCAAGAGCCAAGGCTGACGTGATCCCTGCCCTCCTGGTCTCCCAGCCACATTGCCCCTAATGACATGGAAGGTGTCATCAGCCAGGAGACAAGACAGGTACATGGCAAGGCAACGAGGCATAACAGAACAAGGCAGGGCATACCCATGAGGCGAAACCAGGGCAGCAGTGCCCCTCTCCTTCTGTTGAGGCCTACACAGGGATGTGCAGTGCAATGGAGCAGCGAGGCCGCCATCCAGCTGCACCTGCCCTGCCAGTCTCAGGTGCTGTGAGCCCCAGAGCTTGGAGGCAACAGGGGGAGCACAGCTCTCAGCACAATCGGGGGGATTTTTCAGAAAGGGTAGAGCAAGGTGGCCTTGGTACAAGCTGCCATTTCCCAGGACCATGCTGCAGATCTGCAGAGGGCCATTCGCCACCCTGAGGCTAAGCTTGCGTATACATCTTGGGCTATGGACACTCACCTGCCTTACGGAGCTGCTGTGACGCCCACATGAATGTGAGGGGGAGTCCACAAGCCCAGCTTCAGGTCAGCCATCACCATGATTCCTCAGGGACCCAAATGTCTTCTGCTTTTCTTAACGGATCTTCTACGGGTCTGGAGATTGCTGCTGCCATTTGGGGCTATGGCAAGGAGTGCCTCTAGGATGCCCTGCCACCTTCAAAGCTTTCTTTAACCAAGGCTTCAAACTGCATGACATTAGCAGACTGGCCATGAGACCCCGGCACATCACTTAACCTCGTAGCTTCCCATTTCTTCACCTGTAATTGAGGATAATGGAACTGCTCTCCTAGAGTTCATGTGAGGATTCAAAGGGCAGATACACACAAACTGCTTGGAATGATGCCTGGCACATCAGAAGCACTATGGT
Source organism: Cacajao melanocephalus (assembly GCA_963573385.1). Taxonomy (NCBI): domain Eukaryota; kingdom Metazoa; phylum Chordata; class Mammalia; order Primates; family Pitheciidae; genus Cacajao; species Cacajao melanocephalus. The sequence continues at coordinate 260,578 of CAUYLG010077331.1, forward strand.
GTCTATTATCATTTCTTTATGATCACTTTCCTTTTTTAAAAAAGTGCGAACAGTGCAAGATCCACTGCTGCTGAGAGGAGCGTCAACAGCAGCACTATGGGAACTCAGACTGATCCACATGAATTCCTCAGCGTTCAGACCTAAGGCTCATCTCCTTCCCGCTCACTCACGGCTCTGCAGGTGTCCAAACCCTGCTTGCGCCACATCGTTCGGTAGCTCAACAGAACAACCTTGAAGGCTATGTGGGATTCACCAATCTCCCAAATCAAGTATACAGAAAATCAGTGAAGAGAGGTTTTGAATTCACGCTTATGGTAGTGAGCGGAACAATCCAAAGTTTTAATCAAAGAAGGTGGTGTTCAGTCGCTGCTCACAATAGTTGATATCCTAGGATTTGGAGATGTGGTGGATAATAGTAATTGCTGGCAGCCTGTTATCGACTACATTGATAGTACATTTGAGAACTACCTAAGTGCAGAATTGTGAGTGGACAGACGTCAGATGCCTGATAACAGGGCCCAGCACTGTTTATACTTCATTGCTCCTTCAGGACATGGACTTAAACCATTGGATATTGAGTTCATGAAGCATTTGCCTGAAAAAGTGACTATCATCCCACTTATTGCCGAAGCAGACACACTCACACCAGGGGAATGCCAACAGTTTAAAAAACAGATAATGAAAGAAATCCAAGAACATAAAATTAAAATAGATGAATTTCCAGAAACAGATGATGAAGAAGAAAATAAACTTGTTAAAAAGATAAAGGACCGTTTAGCAAGAGGTAAACGGTAGGAATATTATCACTGAAATTAATGGCAAAAGTGTCAGAGGAAAGCAGTATCCTCGGGGTGTCAGTGAAGTTGAAAACGGTGAACACTGTCATTTTATAATTCTAAGAGATACGTTGATAAGAACACATGTAGGACTTGAAAGATGTACTAATAATGTCTACTATGAGAACTACAGAAGCCGGAAACTGGCAGCTGTGACATATAGTGGAGTCGATAACAACAAGAATAAAAGGCAGCTAAGAGCCCTCTGGCACAAATGGAAGAAGAAAGAAGGAAGCGTGTAGCTAAAGTGAAGAAGATGGAGATGGAGACGGAGACAGTGTTTGAGATGAAGGTCAAAGAAAAAGTTCAAAAACTGAAGGACTCTGAAGCGGAGCTCCAGCGGCGTGATGAGCAAATGACAAAGAATTTGGAAGCACAGCACAAAGAATTAGAGGAAAAACGTCGTAAGTTTGAGGATGAGAAAGCAAACTGGGAAGCTCAACAATGTATTTTAGAACAACAGAACTCTTCGAGAACCTTGGAGAAGAACAAGAAGAAAGAGAAGATCTTTTAAACTCTCTATTGATCACCAGTTATGTATGAGTTGCCAATATGCCAGCTTGGACATCAGTGTTTGTTGGATCTGTTTGACCAATGTGCACCAGTTTTATCCATAATGGTGGATTTAACATCATGACAAAAATTATTTTTGTTGTTATTGTTCTTGATGGAGATTAAGGTCCCTTGAATCATCTAGGATGTTGTATACTTAGAAAGTAACAATGCTAAGTACCTTGCCTACATTTTCTTTTTCTTCTTTTATTAAATGGGTATCTTCAGTTTAATACAAGGGAACATTTTGCTTTTAGGTACAATCATGTTCTGTTGGTTTGATTGTTTACAGGATATTCCAAAATAAAAGGACTCTGGAAAGTTTTCGTTGAGGAGACACTGCCATAATGTGCTGCAAACTAAGCTTCTCTATGATAATTATAATCCAAAGGTTCCATTCAATGCAGTGTATACAATCATGTAATTTAGTCTAACACCGTTGACCCTATTTTTTGACACTTTCATTGTTTAAAAATACACATGGGGAAAAAAAAAACCTATATGCTTCCAGTGCACCTAGAGCTGTTTTATAACAACCGTTTTTTGTTTGTTTTGGATTCTTTAAATATGTATTATTCTCATTTAGTGCCCTCTTTAGCCAGAATCTCATTACTGCTTCATTTTTGTAATAACATTTAATTTAGATATTTTCCATATATTGGCCCTGCTAAAATAGAATAGAGCATCTTTCATGTAATAGGAACCAACAAGAAAACTTTCCTTTAACTCCCTTTTCACGCTTTATGGTAAGTAGCAGGGGGAAAAATGCATTTATAGATCATTTCTAGGCAAAATTGTGACACTAATGATCAACCTGTTTCTACCTATACACAATCTCTTTATTTTACTAGAAATGGGAATTGTGGCCTCTTGAAGAGAAAAAAAAGTCACCATTCTGCATTTAGCTGTATTCATATATTGCATTTCTGTATTTTTTGTTTGTATTGTAAAAAATTCACATAATAAACCATGTTGTGATGTAAAAAAAAAAAAGTACAAACAACATGCATCAGTGGAGAATCTCTGCGACTGACACAGAAAGCTTTCCGATAAAACCACGGTTCTATCTCTCACAGACTGGCATCCCAGACAGCCTGAATTCTGCCCCCACAGCCTGCCAAGGGCTCCAGAGCCTGCTGCCCAGACTCAGCTCCAGTCCCCCTGTCACCCACTTCAGGTGACCTACATCACAGTCATCTTGCAGCTGGCATTTCTCAAGCAGAATGTATCTTTTCCCACTTCTGTGCCTTTGCTCCTCACCTCCCCTCAGTTTCTGGCACCTTGATTGCCCTTTCCCTTCCATCTATGAAATCCAAAGCCTGCTCATATTTCAAATGAACATGGGGGAGGAGTGGGAATGGTTTCCTGACATTTCATTGGGTGATTTTTTCCACATTACAGAGCACCTAACCACTCCTAGCTATAACCCATCTGGGTGGGCTGAGCCCTAAGCCCTAATCCCTAAGCAAGGAGTAGCAAGACTGGTTGAAAGGCAGGGCTCCAAGGTGGGCTTTTGGCAGTGAGCAGCGCATGGTCCAGGGGAGATGGTGCTGAGGGCCTCCTGCTTTCAGCCCCCTCCGAAAGATGGGGCTGCTGGGAGTGGCCTGGGGCAGAGCTGGGCTCCAGGCTCCCTGGGTGCCAGTAGCAGCGCCTTTACATCCTCAAAGTTACTGTGATGCCCCCTCTCCTACCCTACTCAATCTGTGCAGATACTGAGGGCTCCAAACCCAGCCTCAGGGCCAGGAGACTGGGCAGTGGGGCTAGTGGTTCTGAAGAGGGCTTGCCATCGCAGCACAGGGAGGCTATTTTCACAAGCCAAAAACGCAGAGGGGCCACGGGCAAGGTCAGAAACCCAGACACGGAGGCTGTACTTGGCTATGAAGGAGACACAGAAGCATGTGGACGTCAGGGGCCGTGGCTCACCATGCCCCAAACCAAACTCCTGTCCTCCCTGTACCCTGCTCCCAGATGCCTCATTTCAGTGAACAGCGCCCATCCTCCATCCGCCCGGCCTAGGGAGGCAGTGCAGCCTGCCAAGGGCTCTAGAGCCTGCTGCCCGGACTCAACTCCCAGCTGGCGGCTTCCTGGTGGCGTGATGGTGGGCCCATTTAACCTCTCTGAGCCTCAGTTTCCTGCCTATAAAGAGAGGACGACAATAGTGCCTACCTCATGAGGTTTAAAATGAGTGAATCCGTCTGGAGCAGTCAGGACACAGAGCCTGGCCAACAGCCTGAACTGCGTGAGGGCTCACTTCTATAGTGAGGTCCTCAGCGGTGTCCTGGCTGAACGGCAGCCTGCAAAAGTAGGCATCCACGCCCTAACTCCTGGAACTGTGAATGCTGCCTTGTACGGTAAAAGAGGGGATATTACCTTACATGGCAAAAATGTGATTTAGTGAAGGCTTTGGAGAGGAGGAGCTTACCCTGTAATAACCAGGTAGGCTACAGATCTCATGAGTGAGGCAGAAAAAGACTAGACAGACAGAGGAGAGGAGACAATGGGGCCAGGGAGGCAGGGATTGGAACCACGCAGACACGAGCCAGGGAATGCCAACAGTCACCAAAAGCTGGGAGAGGCACAGAAAAACTGATGTTCCCCCAGGGCCTCCAGAGAGAGTCTAGCCCTGCCAGGACCTTGATGTCAGACTTCTGGCCTCCAGAACTGTGAGAGGGAAAAAAGTGTGCTGTTTTCAGCCACCCTGTTTGTGGCATCTGTTCTGGCAGCCACAGGAAGCAAATGTAAGGTGCCTCCTTAATCCCTGTTACTCAGGAGGCTGAGGTAGGAGAACTGCTTGAGCCAGAGGGGCAAAGATTGCAGTGAGCAGAGATCACACCATTGCACTCCAGCCTGGGGGACAGAGCAAGACTCCATCTCAGAACAAACAAACAAACACACAAAGTGCCTCCTTGACATCACTCTCTCCCACCTTCCACTGCTTTCTCAAGTCTCCTTCTGTCCAGGGAGGCCATGTCTCCCCGCTGCCTCCAGCACCACCATCCTGTCCTCTCCCAACTAGGCTACTTCCACCTGACAGTGGGCTCCTTGGTCCCCAATACCAGCCGGAGATAAAGATTGGGATAAAGATCAGTGCTGCCCACTCCCCTTGCCTCCTGCCCTGGAAGGCTCTGCGTGGTATGGCTGCTGCCACTTCCTCTGCCTACCTTGTCCCTTGCTCACCCCGGTGCCTTAGGCCTCAGCCACTGTCCCTTGTAGTTGCCATGTTTCCTTCAGCCATGGAGCCACCACACTTACTGTCACCTCATCTCATCCCTGCCCTACCTATTTCCTGCATGAGCTTTCCCAGCAATGAAAACTGCTATGGTTTCCTTCATCACATGCCAAGTGCACCCAAGGAAAGCAAGCAAGAAAGAAAGAATGAAAAAAAGAAAGAAAGAAGGAAAGGGGAAGATTCATATATCCCAGGCATAGCTAACTGGACAAGGTATGTAAACCCAAGCCATAGGCTACCTGCTGACCCATAACCTTGCAGGCCAAGGAACAATGAGCTAGCAAGAAAGAGATTTTTCTCTCTTGAGAATCTGGATTTGGAAATGTTAAGAAAATGAGAAAGTGCTCTTCAGAGTACACACCACTTTCTTAGGAAAGCCTCCCCAGTTCTGGGTAGGTTCCCCACCCACTCACACTCCCACCACCATGTACCTTGCCCTCGTGGCTGTGGTTCTGCCTCACTAGAGCCCACATTCCATGGCACCCTTGCTCAGCTCTGCCTCCCTGGTGTACCCACAGAGTGAATGAATGGATATGGCAAGTGACCGAGGAGCCATGTGAGTCCGTCTCTCAATGTAGCTGGAGGCTACACCAGGAGAATGACTCATTCCAGAATCAAGGAGGTGGAGAACAGGCCTGCTCAGTTTCTGGTAGGTCTATCCAAACCTATCTTCGAGGCTCTATCTCGGCCCTGCCCAGGAAGAGAGAAGGGACCACCTGCAGAGTGTCCCCAGAGTCAGCCAGTCTGGAGAGAGGAGAGCCAATTATAACGCACGAGTTTTGGCTGCAGAGCCTGTAGCTGTTCAGCCAGGAGAAGGGCCCCCTCAGGTCCAGCATGGCCTGCACTGCTCTGATGGGCTCTCAGAAGCAGAGAGCACAGATGCAGTCTGTTTGGTTCCAGAGGAAAGGACCAGAACTAGGATATGGGGGTTGGGGTAGAAAGCTACAGGGAGGCAGGCACCAGCTGGAGAATAACGACACTTTTTTCAAAGCCTGGGCTATGCTTGGATGGGACGGAAAGGTGGCCAGTCAGCCAGCCCTGGAGCTGTCCACGTGTTAGATGCCCACATGTGGGACAGGCTCTGGAGGGATTCAAGCACCAGAGGGCCCCTGCTAACCCAGAGAGTCTGCGCTTTTGTTCTCACTGTCATAGTTATGTACATTCTAATGTGGCTGTCACAGCCTCGTCTGTTTCCTGGAGAATGTGACAAGCACTGTTTTATGAAGAAAGTAAACAAAAGAATCCCAGCCGAGGTGGTATCACAAATTAAATTCACATTTTGAGGTCTCCTCCTCCTTGCTGTAACAAACATACAGCAATGATAGCTGAAATACAAAAATAGAAAATTTAAAGACATAGCATTACTCAAAAATAAAATTCTCAGGGGGAAAAAAACCCCACAACACGGTAAATGGAGATGAGGCTGCAGGCTTGATGGGCTGTGGGTGCAATACAGACAGAGGTGCCTGGCTCTGAGAATTCTCTGGGGTAACAGAGACTCATAGCACCCCCAGTAAATGTGGGGGCCAGAGCCACAATCAATGCAAAGGCAGACTAGAGTCAAGCTCACTGTTTGAAGCAAAGGGCTGGAGCAGAGCAGGTAGAGAATGGCTTCCTCTACTCTAGAGGAAATCTGGGATGAAGTTCTACCAACTCCTACCTGCTGTCTCAGCCCACAGGAAGTTGCATGCTCTGGATCGGAGGACAAGGTGGAAAACAGTGACAGATGGGAGGCAAACATGGCCCTAGTTATTCACCCCTTCCTACACTCATGCCCTTTGGAATGACTTCAAAGCTCCTCCCACCAAAACGTGGAGTCGGCATGCATGACCAGCTCACGTCTATAATTCCAACAGCTTGGGAGGCTGAGGTGGGAGGATCGCTTGAAGCCACGAGTTCAAGACCAGCCTGGATAACATAATGAGACCCAATCTCTGCAAACATTTTTAAAAATTAGCCAGGCATGGTGGTACACACCTGTAGTCCCAGCTAATCAGGAGGCTGAGGCACAAGAATCACTTGAGCCCAGTAGATTGAGGTTACAGTGAGCCATGATTGCACCACTGCAATCCAGACTGGGTAACAGAGCAAGACCCTGTCTCAGGGGAATAAAAAGCGGGGAGGCGGGCGCGGTGGCTCATGCCTGTAATCCCAGAACTTTGGGAGGCCAAGGCGGGCAGATCACCTGAGGTCAGGAGTTCAAGACCAGCCTGGCCAACATGGCGAGACCCCATCTCTACCAAAAATACAAAATTAGTCAGGTGTAGTGGCACATGCCTGTAATCCCCGCTACTTGGGTGGCTGAGGCAGGAGAATCACTTGCAGCCAGGAGGCGGAAGTTGCAGTGAGGCAAGATTGCACCATTGCACTCCAGCCTGAGCAACAAAGAATGAAACTCCATCTAAAAAAAAAAAAAAAAGGATAGAGTCTACTTTTTTACCTCTTGAATCTGGGCTGGTCTTGTGACTTAATGAGGCCAAAAGAATATGATAAAAGCAAAAGGAAGCCTGTTCCAGCCACAGGCCTCAAGAGTTACCAGAAAAAGACAGTTTCTAAGGAGTCAATAACTGGATGGACAGCAGACATCTCTTCAGCAACAAGAGACCCAAAAGACAAATTCTGAAGGGAAAGAACTGCATGCCTGGAATTTGGAATTCCGCTAAAGCAGAATTCAAAAGTGAGAGGAAAATAGAGACATTTTAAGACACCCAAATATTAAGAGCATTGACCATCCTTGGCACTCACACATGTGCTGAGCACAACTTGAGAATGAACTCAGCCAGAAGAAAAGGGAATGGGGCGCAAAATACAGTGGCGAGCAAAAGCATTAGGGAAATGTGTTGGCCAAGTTAATGAACTACTAACTATAACACAAAAATAGTAACTAACATTTTTGGAACCAAAATTCTAGGAAGCAATGATAGAACAGGTATTAGTGGATTGTGAGGCATGGTTACAATTCTCATCCAATTCAGTAAAGGAGAATGATATTGAATAGCATTGGATTTGAGTAGAAAAAAAAGAAATATAATTTAAAATGTATGCTAAAGTGTTAAGGGTATAACCCCATCAGCAGAAGAAAAAAGGGGAGTGGCAGAAGGAACACCCAAAATAAGAGGGTAGAAATAGATCATTAATCACAATAAATAAAAACCAATTAAAACTACCTATTAAAAGACAAACTAGGCCAGGTGTGGTGACTCACTCCTGTAATCCCAGCACATTGGGAGGCCAAGGACGGGCCATCACCTGAGGTCAGAATTTCGAGACCAGCCTGGCCAACACGGTGAAACCCCACCTCTACTAATAATACAAAAATCAGCTGGGCATGGTGGTGCACACCTGTAACCTCAGCTACTCGGGAAGCTGAGGCAAGAGAATGGCTTGAATCTGGGAGGCAGAGGTTGTAGTGAGCAGAGATCATGCCACTGCACTCCAGCCTGGGCAACAGAGTGAAACAGTGTCTCAATCAATCAATCAATCAAATCAATAAAATAAAATAAATAAAGTGAGTAACACAAAATGGGCTATAGAATGTTATATATAGCATGATGTTTATATAAAGCTTAAAAATACTATAGAGTGTTTATGGACATGTACATCTGCAATAAATTATAACAATAGAGATGGGAAAGCCACAGCTAGCTTCTAGATAGCTGTTGTTTCCATGGAGGGAAGAAGCGGGGAAATGGGAATGGAGAAGGGTAACTGCATTTGCAATGTCCTTGTTCTTTATAAAATGAGATCTGGAGGGAAAATATTAACATTTTTCATGTCTGAGTTGTAAGTATGACTACGTGGTGGCTATATTGGGGGGTTTTTCTCCAGTATGTAGGAAATACAGTCATCCCTCAGTACCTGGTTCCAGGACCCCCCTTAGATACCAAAATCCTGAGGCTGCTAAAGTCCCTGATGTAAAATGAGGTGGTGTTTGCATATAACCTATGCACATCCTCCCATATACTTTAAATTCTCCAGATTACTTAATGCAATATAAATGCTGTGTAAAAAGTTGTCATACTGTATGGTGTTTTACATTTGTATTATTTTTATTGTTATAATGTTATTTTTTAGTTTTTAATATTTTCAAGTATTTTCTATCTGCGTTTTGTTGAATCCACGGATGCAGAACCCATGGATGTGGAGAGCCAACGGTATTTTGTGATACGTTTTAAAGTTGGAAAGAAGAGTGAAAGAAGTAAGGAAGGCGAAAATGGAGGGAGGGAGGGAGGATTAACCACACCTTTTATTTTCTGTATTCTGAGGCTTTGACGTCTAGGGTCCTTGCTGACCCTGGAGGAACTGCCCCTCCCAGGGTTAGCCAATTCCTAGAGAGAGTAAACAACTTATATGCAAACCAAGCAATCCAGAACCCGCACCCAGCCACCTCATTTATCAGGCCACTCTTCCTCTGGGCCACTAGCCACCTGCCCTAATCACCCCAGGGCTAGGTACCGGACAACCAGAACAGTCATGCCCAGAACCCACTGAATTATTCAAGCTGCAGGGCCTAATCCTAACCCTGCTTACCCTGCCTCTCCCATGCCTTTTGTGGAAGCCACAGTGAAGGCTTATGCCCACAGGCCCCTGTCTCCCTCCCTCTGACCCTGGTGCTTCCCCAGGTGACCCTGCCTGCTGGGTCATTCTTCCTGCTTCCAGGGGTCTGTGTGTAAAAACTTTCTCCATGCCAGGCGTTTCTGTGTCTGTGTGTCTTACTACACCTGATTAAAACAAACCAAGGCATCCTAAAAACAGGGAGGGGAGGGAAGAGGAAGAGAGTGGGAGGGAGGAAGGGAGAAAGGGAAGGAGGAGGGAGGGAGGGAGGAAGACAAACATACATGAAGATCAACCCTATAGAACTTGACCACAAATGAAGATGTAAACTCAATTCATCCAGGAGCTGGCTCTTTTTAACACAGGTCTTAGTGATGCTATTGTCCAGAAACAGACTTCCGGGTATATTGGCCTTCCCTCTGCCTGTTGTTCTCTCAACCTGGAACAGCTGCTGTGTCCTGCAGCCTTTTCAAACAAAATTCTTCACCTCCCTCTATTCAGCTGACACACCATTCTGATGGATCCTTCCATGAGAATAAATGCCCCCACCCAGGAACAACCCCAGGTCAGCCCTGGGCTGGTTGGCCACCTCTGCCTCTCGCACTTGATGGGTTCCTGAGGCAGGGATGCTGCCGAACTCACCCTGAATCACCGGACCCCAGCAGGACTTGGGACACACCAGAGCACACCGTCAATGCAGATGGTCTGGATGGCCCAGCTGTAGACCCCAGAGGCACAGAGTCCTCCTGGTGTGAGATTTACTGAGGAAACAAGCAAGGACCACAAGCCCATCTCAGCACAGTAACAGGTGGCATTCACAGCGGACCAGTAAAAAGGCATCAGCTGTTCCACGGAAGTAGAGTTCTACATAATAAAGTGTATATCATTAAGTGCTCCAACGTAAGTTGTGTTTGACAGACTAATTTTTAAAATGCAATTTAGACATGGCTGCAAGTTTTAGACATGCCCTTATTGTTCAAAATTATTTCTGCCCCCAACCCCCAGGACGTCTTGAAATTGCTAAGGCAACATGTGCTTATGGAAGAGTCCAATAATACAGTCATGGATAAAGTGGGAGGTGCCAAATTGCTCCCGCTTCCCTTGCCTCCAATCTCGCCCTCCAGGAATGATGAGTGTCGACTCCCTGCTCTCCTAAACAAATGGGGCTGTACACAGCTCAGATCCTTTCTTTCAGGCCACTCCGTGTGTGCCCGGAACTGTGCTGGGCCCCTTGATACATACTTAATTTCACCCTCTAAACAGCTCTGTGTGGGAGGGAGGGTCATTGCTCCCAGAACAAAAGCCACAGTCGGGAATGTGACTCCAGAGCCCGACTGCCTGCCTCTCAATCCCGTTCTGTCATCTGCGAACTAGGTGAGCTTGCGCGGGTTTGCACCTGTTTGTGCCTCAACTGCTTAGTGCTAATAACTAGTGCTTCCTTCACAGTAAATTGTGAGAATTAAATTCATATATGTAAAGAACTAAGAACAGTGTCTGACACATAGAAACCCGATAAATTACTATTTCCTTCTTATAGATAAGGAAACTGAGATTCAGAGAGGTTAAGCTTACCAAATCCCACCGATGGTTATGAATTTCAAGCCATGGACCTGCCAGGAACACATGTGGCCCCTGGGGAAGGTAAAGCATATGGGGTGTTACACTGTCCTCCATCCTAATTTCCCAACATGCTTCTCAAATCCTCGGGGTTTTTGTTTGACATTTCTCCCCTCTCTCATCCTCCAGGTCGGGCAGTAAGCTGCCATTTCTTGCTGCTGGCTATCAACCCTACACCCGTTCCTAATCGGCGGACGTGCTGTAGACTGGAACCCAAAGATAACACAACTGGTGAGAAAAGTGCACAACACAAGTGCAGCTAGGAGCTGAGAGAAGCCCGAAGCAGCTCCCAGACATAAACCAAATGAACCTTAAGAAAAGTTGGCCGGGCGTGGTGGCTCACGCCTGCACTCCCAGCACTTTGAGAGGCCAAGGTGGGCAGATCATTTGAGGTAAGGAGTTCAAGACCAGTCTGGCCAACATGGTGAAACCCCTTTTCTACTAAAAATACAAAAATTAGCTGGGCATGGTGGCACATGCCTGTAATCCCTGCCACTTAGGAGGCTGAGGCAGGAGAATCACTTGAACCCAGGAGGCAGAGGTTACAGTAAGCCAAGATTGCCTCACTGCACTCCAGCCTGAGCGACAGTGACACTCCATCTCAAAAAAAAAGAAAAAAGAAAAAAGAAAAGTCTTCTACTTCAGCAGTTTAGAGACCTGCAGAGTGAGCTGGTTCTGGATAGATAAAGCGGCTGGATCTGTGTTCTCTGGATTAAGTGAGGTATTGATGTATGAATATATTTTCCATATTTTAAAACTAAAGTTTCTGATTTAGGCATGTTAATTTCTCTGCCCTCAAAATGCAGAACTATGCATTGCAATCCCTTGGACTGTGTATTTCACTTTAAATATCTGCATTCCCGGCTTCCCCAGGTACTGCACGTCAGTTCTAACCACTCTCTCCATTCACATTCTGATAGTGTAAATGAGACCTAGAATTTTCCTAGGTGCCTGCCACGTTGCATTTAAATAACTTCCCAACCCACCACGATAAATTCTCTTTATGATGGATGATCACAAGTTTCTGTCAGATGTGCGTGTGAATGAATGCTAAACTAAGCCACAAACCAAACACGCACTGGGTGCCAGCTCTGGGTTGGGCACTCAGGGTACCAAGGAAAGCCAGACCCAGCTGCTCCCAGAAGGAGGTGAGGATCTGGAGAATATGGGGAAATGGGGTCCAGAGAAAGGAAAGGCAGTGTTAGAAGTTAAGTGAGAGAATCCTAAAAGGAGATGAGAGTGTCTAGAGAAGGAGATGCAAATGCGGCCTGGGAGAGCGGGGACACTGAATGGCTGGGAGCCCCGAGGACCTCTAAGGCTTCTGATTTTATTTTCGTCATCACATTTTTGTACTTGTTGGATTCACAATGAAAGCATATGCATTAGAGACATTGCTGTGGACCGCACAAAAATACCAAGATTCAGCAGAAGGAATGACAAGGGAGATGGAACCTCCTGCACAGTCAGAGAACTTGGGTCCCTGCAGGGATTTCTTTGACCTTGATTCTCTGATTAGATCCTCTCGAGTCACGATCCTGGGAATCCTAACCTCTCCTCTAGTGAATACAGGAGACCCAGGCTGTTTGTTGGCACAAAAAAGCTTCAGGAAACCCCACAGTAAAGTCACAGTGGGGACAAGCTCACGGTGGAGTCAGAACAAGGCCACAGGCAGTGATGGAAGAGGCATGGCCACAGTGGACGTACAGCCAGGCAGATCTGCACCCAGTGATGCCCCACTACCTGCAGTCTGTGTGACCTGGAGCAAGTCCCCTTACCAGTGTGAGACTCCGTTTCCTCACCTATTAAAATGGGATGACATCTATCCAATTGGGTTATCTGTGAGGACTAAAAAATAGGTATAGAAAAAGCTTAGCCCAGTGTTTGGTCTATAAAAGTGCTCAAAAAAAGAGTAGCTGTGGTTCTTCCTCTTGCCGTCATCAAGAAACATGATTTTCCCACATCAGAGGCCTGTGTCCCCATGGCTGGTGGACTCAGGGCTAACCAATCCTGCATCTCCAGTTCTCTGGTCCCAGACTTCATGAAGGGCATCCACCTTTATTCCAGAAGATCCCTCTAAATGGCTTAATCATAGGAGCCCGCGGAAGGGAAGCCACACTTGACATAATTACTAGTCTTGTGCCCTTTTTGTAATCTTGACTTTGTGGGGATTGTCTGATCACAATAGTTGGGGGTTTGTGTGCAGCATTTAATTAGGCAGATGAAAGCACGTTAGGATGAAACAATAGTATCTCTAATTTAATGACGTGTTCTGCATCTTACCCTGCAACGATGACAAAAGATGCTTCCATGCAAAGGAAAAATATGTCTGCTGCATCTTTCTCTCTCCCTCTCTCTGTCTGACTCTTTCTGTCTCTTTCTCTGACTGTTTCTGTCTGTTTCTCTCTCTGCGTCTCTATCTCTGTCACTGGGCATGCTTCTCTCTGCCTCGCTTTCTGTTTTTTTCGCTCTCCCTCTCTCTGTCTGACTCTTTGTCTCTTTCTCTGACCGTTTCTGTCTGTTTCTCTCTCTGTGTCTCTCTTTGTCACTGGGCATGCTTCTCTCTGTCTCTCTTTCTGTTTCTTTCTGTCTCCCTCTCTGTCTCTGTGAGTGCTTCTCTCTGTGTGTGTCTCTCCATCTCTGTCATTCTTCTCTCTCTAGTTGGCATCTGCTTAACAGGGTTCCCACCTCCCCAGAAACCCTGCGGAACCAGCCTTTGCTCCTACTCTTTGATGCAATCATGACAGAAAGACTCCAGAAGAGACAGGCCCAGAGGAGAAAGTGAGGCACAGTGTGACTTTCTGAGGCTTCTGGTCCCAACTCTATGACCTCAGGCAAGTCACTCCCCTTCTTGCCAATGATCTCTTCTATAAAGTGACAGCTTTAGTTTGAGCCTAGGCTGACTTTTCTTTTAAAAAATATTTATTAAAAAAAAAGAAAAAAGAGAAAACATTCAATAAGAACATAAGTTGCTGAGGAAAAGTGAAGTATTCTAAGATCTTTATACTACCTGTAATAAGCATCAATATATTGAGTCAGTTTAAAATTTTAGAAATTATGTATGTTTCCATTTTAAGGGTAAATATTAAAAGAATAGAAACAGTATAACTTCCTAGCAGAAGGAAAACAGGAATAATAAACATAGTCAAAGCCAAAAGAAGGCAATAAAAGAAAGAAACCTACAAGAAGCAAGGTAAATAGAAGCACAAAATAAAATTTTAACCTCCCCACCCCAAAAAAAAACATTAGGCCTTGTGCCCATTGAATGAAGATTTGAGGAATATTTATAAAATTAAACACAGTTTAAGAAGGGATAATTAAACATAATAAAAACAAGATCATTAAGTATAGCCCAGAAAGAGAAATTTGCAGGTAACAGGATGATCTCAGAGGTCTTGTCTAGCTCTAAAATTCTATTATTTTAATTCTGGGCTGTAAAATGCCAACATTTACCCAAGTCAATAAACATCAAGAGACTGATATTTCATCGGAATCCAAGTCTGATTTTTCAATATTGATTTTTGTGAAGTCAATTTTGGTTTAAAGCGCCTTTTTAAATTGGTGCTCCTGTGGTGTCAAATGTCAACATTTATTTTTCCAGAACTCTCCTTCCTGTGGGGACTCTGGTCAGCGAATGAAGCTTTTGATACTTGGAGTTCCTTGTTTTCCTTGTTTCTGATTGAGGGCCCTGATTAACAGTGTATGATGTTTTTCATGGAGCCTTAAGGGTTTCCATTGGGATATAAAAAGTAATTTCTGTATGCACCTCCATCATGAAAAAGCCAGGTGAGGAAGGGTCACAGTGTGAGTAAGAAAGGAGGGTTCATTTGTGGTCTAGCTGAAAGCTTCCCAGGCTTCATGCACGCCTGCATATGAACCCCAGCTCACCACTTACCTGCTGTATGACCTTGTGCAGGTCACTTACCCTCTCTGTGCTTTGTTGGGTCATTTGCAAAATGGACTTAACACCTATCTGATAGAGAGGCTGTGAGAAACCAGTGAGACAGTACATGGGGATGCCTGGCCCAGAGCCTGCCCGCAGGAGGCAGTCAGCAATTCTCCCAAACCCCTTGATTCATTTTCTCTCTACTGCTACATTTTATTTTTTTCAAATCTGTAGTAAAGCTAAAGGGATAGTACAATTAATACTCATATACCTGTTGTCTTTTCACCAGTCACTAATGTTTTCTCTCTCTCTTTCTCTTTTCCTCTGAATTATTTGAGTGTAGTCTGCAAACATAAGACCACCTCATCTCTAATATTGGGGATGTATCACCTAAGGGTAAGGACCCTCTCCTACATACATTCCTACTCTACACCTTTAAAAAGGAATATTTTAAAATAAAATCAATACTTTAAATTTCCCAGTTGTTCCAAAAATGTATTTATGGTTGTTTTAAATCCTACATTAAAAAAAAATCACACATTACATTTGGTTGTCAATGTCTCTTTGCCAACCCACCCTTGACATTTAAATGGTATTCCTCCAGAGAAAGCAGGGGACAAAAGAATAGCTGATAACTTGGTAGTAGAAGAGGTAAGAAGGAACTCTGGGAATTGGGTTTTGGATCTTCTCTGAGGTTTCGGGTCTGGATAGCCTTGAGCTTCATGCTTCCTTTCTGTAGATGTTTTCAACATCTGTAATTGATGGCTCGCATTGGCCCATCTCAGCACCCAGTATCACTCCCATAGAGGGAGTTGAGGCTCAGAGGCTTTCGAAGTCACACAGAGCCCAGTTTGAATCCCACTTCGCTAGCTGTGTGCCCCTCAGCAAACTACCTTCCACCTCTGGGTCTCAGTTTCCTTATCTACAAAATGGGTGCACTAGTATTTGTGCCTACCTTATAAAGCCATCATGAGAATTAAACATGGGACACACTAGACACAATGGCGGGCACAGTAATGGCTCAGTGGGAAAAAAAAAAAAAGCTATTATTGCTATTAATGTTGCAGGAATTATAGACTCTACAGTCAAAGCTCTTATCTGCGCAGCAATTACCCTTGGCTTATAAAGAGCCCTTCACAATTTATGAAGCACTTTCTCCATTATCTCCTGTTGAATGCATGGCAGTCCAGGGAAGTGGGTCATATGGGGACAATTATCTCCACCTTAGAGAGGGGACTCGAGGCTCAGAGAGGTTGAACAGCTTGGCCGAGGTTATCCAGCTGGTTACAGAAGGAACCAGGACTCATGGGGTAAAAGGGGGCACCACTGCCATCCCACCCTCTAGTTCCAAGCTCTTTTTCTGCATCCATGGCATCAACACTGTGTGTTCTCCATCCATTCTTGCCCTGAGAACACACACCCTGTCTTATTTCAGTCTGGACAGACTTTGCGACTCTGCTTCTCAGGGCCCCGTCCCCTACCACGGATGGAAGATGATTCCTCCACCTCGTGGGACAGCTTGTGTTCATGGAGTGCAAAACAGAAAAGCATGCTGTGAACTGCAAAGCCTTCTGCAGGCTGAAAGCAGCCACTGCTGCCATCAGACTCTGTGGGCCTACTAAGGGCTCCTTCAGGAAAAACATGCTCCTTTACAATGGGAGCCAAATAATTAGCACAGAAAATTAAGGTTCCTTCTCCCAGGCCTCATTTCTGAATCATAAACTACAAGAATCAAAGTCATTTTGAAAAATGGCTTTTTATTTGTCATGATTTTCATTTCCTCAAAGAGAAGGCATACTGTACTAGGCAAAAATCAATGCTTCCCTGTAATAATGTGCCTACAGATATCCGGTGCTGAAAGCCTCCAGCAGAAGGAATGGCGTATATCTATACAATACATCAGTCACATCAAGAATCTGAAAATCAATTCTCTACGGGCTTGCATGAAAAATGCACAATTTTTCAATCAAAATACAAAATAACTGACTGTAAGATTTTAAGACAAAAAAAAAAGTGTCTTGCCACCAAAAAAATGGTCTTCAGCCATCCCAACTAAAAATGCATTCTTTTAATGACCCAAATATTATAATTATCGGAGCATCCTCTACTTACGAACCTGGTCATTCTTCTTCCCATCTGCAACTCACATATATTTTATTTATGTTTTGGTGTTGTTTTGTTTTGTTTTTTGAGACAGGGTCCTGCTCTGTCACCCAGGATGGAGTACAGTGGTGTGATCACAGCTCACTGCAGATTCGACCTCCCAGGTGAAACGGATCCTTCCACCTCAGCCTCCTGGGTAGCTGGGACTATAGGCACATACTGCTACACCTGGCTAATTTTTGTATTTTTTGTAGCGATGGGACTTCACCATGTTGCCCAGGCTGGTCTCGAGCTCCTGGACTGAAGTGATCCTTCTGTCTCAGCCTCCCAAAGTGCTAATCCCCATATTTTATAACTACCAAACCAGAACCCACAGTCATAATAGAAAAGAAAGCAAGCAACAAATGTTCATTCAGCTAGCTATGTGTTGCAGTCTAGGCAAGCTGCAAGAGACGCAAGAGTGATTAAGACCCTTACCTATTCTCAGGATTCTCAGCGTCAGACCGTATGTCAGACCACGGCACTCCTCAGCTCAGAACCTTCCTGTGGTGCCCGGTCTCACTTGGAGTCAAAGCCAAAGTCCTCACAGTGGCCCCCAGCCCCATGTGACCTGCCCTGGTGTGCTACTCTTTGATGTTACCTCTTTTACTCTTCATGGTGGGGAGGCAGGTACTTGTGTTAATTTCCTATGCAGCTGAGACAAATCACTGCAAACTTAGTGGCTTCAATAACACAGAGACAAACACAGAAGAGTCTTAAGGCAATGGAGATACTCTGTACAATTCTGTAATGGTGGCTACGTGTCATTACATATTTGTCCAAACCCACAGAATGTGCAACACTATGGACTCTGGGTGATGATGCTGTGTCAATGTCGGTTCATCGGCTGTAACAAATGGACCGCTCTGGTGGGGATGTTGATAATGGGGGAGGCTGTGCATGCGTAGGAAGCAGAGAGTATGTGGGAAATCTCTCTCCTTTCCTCTCATTTTTTGTTGTGAACATAAAACTGCTCTAAAAATTCATTTTTAAAATAAAGTCTTTAGGCCGGGGGCAGTGGTTCATGCCTGTAATCCCAGCACTTTGGGGGACCAAGGCAGTTGGATTGCTTGAGTGCAAGAGTTCAAGACCAGCCTGGACAACATGGTAAAACCCTGTCTCTACAGAAAAATACAAAAATTAGCCGGGTGTGGTGGCACATGCCTGTAATCCCTGCAACTTGGGAGGCTGAGGTGGGAGGATCACTTGACCCCTGTGCCACTGCACTCTACCCTGTGCAACAGAGCAAGACCCTGTCTCAAAATAAATAAATAACAGAATAAAATAAAGTATTAAAAAAAACATGCAAAAACACATACTTGTCTTACGATTATGGAGGCCAGAATCCAAAATGGATCTCACTGGGCTAAAATTCAGGTGTCAGCAGGGCTGCATTCCTTCTAGAGGCACTAGCGGAGAACCCATTCTCTTGCCTTTCCCACCTTCTAGAAGCCACCTTAACCCTTGGCTCATGGCCCCTTCCTCCATTCTCAAAGCCGGCAGTGCAGCACCGTCCAATCTCTCTTTGACCTGTCTTCTGTCGTCACAGCTCGTTCTCTGCCTGTGACCCACCTGCCTCCCTTCTAAGATCCTTGCGGTTGCTTCAGGCCCACTTGGATAACCCTGGATAGTCTCCCACAACTAGATCCTTAACTTAATCCCATCTGCCCAGTCTCTTTTCCTATGTAGAAAGTAAGATACCTACAGATTCTGCCACGAGGACAAGGACATCTCTGGGGGCCGTTTTTCTGCCTACCACCGTCTTCCTCATGTTCACTTTTTAGATGGGGAACCTGAGGCCCAGGGCAGCTCTGTAACTTCTCAGGTCTCACAGGGGGCATGTGGCTGAGCTGGGATTCCAAGGCACCGTCAAACTGCAGAGCCCAAGCCCTCCGTCTGCCCTGTGAAGTCACCTGGCAGGTGCAGAGATGTCTGAGCCTCTCCATTTGGCTGGGAGCCAAGGACAATGGGGCAACAGCAAGAGCTGGGGGTAGCGAGGCAGGAGAGGTCAGTGGCAGTGGTCCTGGGCACTGTGGAGGGGCTGGACTTGGTCCCGAGGGGTGCGCAACGTGTGCCCCACAAAGGTCTGGCCTTCCCTTGAACTCACAGGCAGCATACGCGGGACTGGCAAGCAGCAGACAGGGCCAGCACCTGCAAGTCTCCGCACGAGGCTGCAGGCCAAGCAGACACAGTGACCTCACTACCTTGGTGGTTCCCGTGGACCTGCCTAGAGAACTTGGCCCCCACTGGGATGCTTAGAGTCTCACCCTCGTTCCACGAGAGGTGGATCTATTTTGGCCAGAACTGTGGGAGAGAAAAACTTCAATTATCCTAATTGTTCAAATACTGTCTTCTAGTGGAAAAGAAATGAGATGTTAAACAAAAGGTGGGCGGGTAGTTGTAACAAAGACAGGGAGACTTAGGGTGGGAGGCAGGGTAAGGAGGAAGAGAGTCTCTTGGGAAGAGAGGAAGAGGAGGCAGCAAGGAGCCGCTGGCAGCAGCCAAGGAAGCAAGCTGCAGGCCGAGCAGACACCTTGACCTCACGGCCTGCGGTGGTCTCTGCGGACCCACCTAGGGAACTTGGCCTGCGCAGAACGTGGAGGAAGCTGGGAGCCACAGAACACGGAGGCTGGCCACTGGCAAATGCACTGAGAATCAGGGCTGGGCCAGGTAGGAGCCCCAAACCAAGGGCAGACAGGGAGGCAGCTTGCACCTATTTACTGTGGGACCTTGAGCAAAGGCTTTTCTCTCTCTGGACCTCAGTTTCCCCATGTGTATTGTTGGAGAGGAGGGATCCGCCTGTTGCTCCACAGGGCTTTCTGCAGTGCAGAACCTCTCCTTCATCACCTGCCCTGTGCAACTGCCAGGAAGCCCTCCTCCCAGTCTCCAGAGGCTTTGCTGGCCACCTGCACCCAGGGAGTCCTGCCCCAGCCCAGCCAGGCTACTGTCTGGGAACCTGGAACTGCCAGATGATGTGTCAAGGCTGCAGCAGAGGGCCTCACAGAGGGAGCCACAACCTAGCCCACGCCCCAGCTGCCATGCAGCATGCCCACCCAAAGGCACACTTGTGCCCCTTCCAGGCTGCTCCGCCCTTGCCCTACCCTCACATTTACCTCCATTCACCTGCCCAGGGAAGGAAGCTCCTGGTCACTGATGCCTGGCTCAGGGCTCAAGACTGCCCAGGAGACACCACTGCCCACACTGCCCTTTTGTGGAAACTGTTCCCTGTCCTCAGACCTGGCATGGCCCAGGCCCCTGAGAAGGCACCCTGCTGCCCTGAGAGCTGAGTCAGGAGACCTCAGGCAGAGAGAATGAGGACTTGGGATGAAACCACCTCTGCTGCTTCCTCCCAGGGGGTCTTGGAAAAGATCCTGAGCCTCTTCTCTGGAGGGGGGGGCTGTGATACCCCTTGGCCAGGCTGCTGGGAGTGTCAAATGAAACAACAGGTAACCGTCCCCTACAAACTGGAAGGCTCTACACAGAGGCAGTGTGGTTAATATCACTCTTCATAAAGGACTCAACCACAGCTATGATGTCAGAGGTTCCCCTCCATCTTTAAGATAGACCTAAGATGAGTCAAATCCATATTCTCCTGGCCTCTTAGGCCAGTCACAGTCTGAAGGGAATGCATTCAGGCAACTCACTCCTTCAATCCTCAGAGCACCTCAAAAAGCAGGGACTGGTTTGTGCCCATTTCACAGATGAAGAAACTGAGGCTCAGAGAGGTGAAGGGGCTTGCCAAGGAGCACACAATATGTAGTGATCTGGATTCACAGCAAGTGTGCCTGCCTCCAAAGCCTGATGTATCTTAAACAGGGGACACAGTTTAGACAGGGAAGCCAGGGCTCCGGAGTGTAGAGAGGCCTTGGGAGAACAGTAGAGGGGAGCACTCCCTGACCAGGAGAAGGAGAAGGAGCACTGCAGTGGTGGGACCCGCCTGGGCACAGATTCAGAAGTGAACCTTGAAAACATCATGCTGAGTGAAAGAGGCTGTCAGCAAGCACCATATATTGTATGATTCCACTTCTAGGAAACGCCCAGAACAGGTTCATCCAAAGGGACAGAACGTAGATTGGCCGTTGCCAGGGATAGGGTGGATTGGAGGAAAATGGGGAGTGACTGCTAATGGCTCCGTGCTTTCTTTTTGGAGTGATTAAAATGTTCCTAAACAGACTGTGATGATGGTGGTACAACTCTGTGAATATATCAAAAACACTTCGAGTACACATTTTATATGGGTGAATTGTGTTAGGTGAATTATGTTAATATCTCAGAAAAGCTGTTTTTTTTTTTAAGATAAAAAAGTGAGTTGGACCTCTTGTTTAACTAAAGGTGAAATCGTAGCGAGGAAGTGAAGAGCCTGGGTCCAAATCCTGACCTACTCCTTGCTCTCTGTGTGATCTTGGGGAAGTCACTCAACTTCGTGCCTCTGTTTCTGTACAACGGGGATAGCAATGCTTATATATGATCATGACGTTGGAATTAGATTATGTAAATACCTGTACTTAAAAAGGCTTGGCTCATAATAAGTTCTAGATGAGTGCTTGCTGTTATTTTTATTATCAGAAGCAACACCAAACATTTGCACACTGTGTATGTAAAGTTGCATCCTCTGCTCTGCGATGCAGTGGCCTAAAATGCTTCCTCTTTGGAGGAAGGATTCATTCAGTCACTCAACAAGAACTAATTTCTGCCTCTGCCTTGAACTTCTCTTCCAGATGCTCCTGGAGGGCTGAACCAGCAGAGAAGTTACAAGGAAGTGATTTTGAAGACACCATTGACATCATCCTGCTTTGGGAATAGTGAGAACGTGAAACACTGAAATGCCTAGGCTTGAAACCGCCTTTCTTGAGTGAGGACTGCAAGGAGAACCTTGGACACTTTTCAGATGCTTCCTGTGTTTCATGGTCTCTAAGATTTGCTTCCTAAACAAGATGAGGCAGCTGAGCCATGAGGGTGTGAGACCAGCTTCAGGGAGGTCAGCCTCAGCCACTCCCGGGCTGATTTGGGGCAGTGACCCCCAATGTCAGATGTCCACATGATACTCAGAGCCCACCCCAACTCCGGGACTTTCTCCGTGGAAAAAGCCAGTGAGACTGGAGGCCAAGGAGTTGGCAAGCTGTGGCCCTCCCCATTATCTTCCTCAGAGGCCAGATCCCTTCTGAGAAAGGGTACCTGGATCACCAGAAACTTGGTGGGGGAGAATAGGGGCCATGCACCCAGGAAATAGGCTTCAGCTTTAAGGGTGTAGGTGATGTGATGAGATCAACAAGAGGGAGAGAGTTGAGACAAGCTATTCCTCAGCCTCTTGTTCTTTCTTCTGACTGATGCAGGAATCATCGGGACTGCATTCCAGAGGGCTCTGTAAGCTATCCCCACTCAGGTCTGTTAGTGTCATTAGGAAAACCTGACCAACAGTGTAAGCAGTGGAAGAGAGAAAGGCTAAGTAGTGATCACCCTGTCACACAGAAGTGTCCACACAGGGCAGATGACAGATGAGCACCCATCAGGGCGTTTTGAAGGGGGTCTGTGTGCTGGCTGATCTGTGAAAACCCCATGGCCATTCTCCTCGGTGTCTGTCCCCCAGCCTGAAGCTCAGTCAACAACAAAAGGCACAAACCTAATGAGCTGGAAGGAACCCCAGAGGCCATCTAGTCTAGCCCCTGTATTTTGCCAAGGAAAAAACTGATTTTACAGATGAGAAGTTAATTTGCCCAAGGTCACACAGCTATTCAGGGCAGAGCCTGGAGTCTTAAATTGGCATGTTCAATTGGGCCTGAAGTTGGACATGGGCAGCCAGACTTTCTGCTGAAAAAAACAGTTTCAAGACTATATGTTCCAATGGTAACTAAATGGTTTTTAATCAGATAAGGACACATCTCAAAAAGCACAGAAAATTTTAGAAAAACGCAGCTTTCCCTTAAGCACCATCACAAGTAGCAACTGAAAAGTTACACAATATAAGATACAACAATAACTTAGGCCAACAATAAACCATTTTAATTTTAGCTCATTTAACAGATGAGGGGGGTAAAGACCAGGGAAGCTTCAACGAAGCAGGAACTAGAAGCTTGGGCTGACTTCAAATCCACTCCTCCAAACACCTAAGGTTTTTGCAATGACCCCAGGTATCCTAAAGTCATATGTTATAAAGAAATATATAAATTTTAAAAGATGAGGTAGCTAATTATCTAAGCAGCTTGCTGGCTACAAATGTCCCCAGAATTTCGCTTTCTGAAGTGAGATCCTTCTCCGGGCTTTTGCTGGGGTTTTATCAGCCCTGAGCACCATTTGACTGCAAAACACTTGAGCTTGCTGTGAAATTGCCCACTTTAGGTGGCAACACCTTTTTCTTTCTCTTTGATATAAAAAGTACAACCATGGCTTTTTTCAAAGCTTTTCTATTAGCTACGCTGCCATACTTGACTTTTCCTCAGAGAAAACACTTTGCTCTCTGCTGTCCGTGTGATCCAAACCACACCTGGAACTGAACTTTCTCTCTCACCCCTTGCACACCGCCCTGCCTGCAATAACCTCCTGCCAGCTCATTCTCGAGATGGTTTTCCCTAATAGGAAGGCCAAGGGTTTGCTACATGACAGAGTGTGGGTCCCCCTCCAGCCAGCTTCACTTACCTGCGGGTCACCAGCTTCCTCCTATGAAGCTGAAAAGGCCACGTGCACACACTCACATGTGTGTACTTACGCTACAGGGGCTGCGACTCCCAGCCATTCCGTCCTTTCCCCTAACTGTGTCCTTTACAGGCCTTGCTCTTTTCAGAGAAGGGCTTGCCTTCTTGATCAATGTTAAACTTGTTACCAAATTTGAAATGAAGTCTCAGTCAGAACCAAAGGTGAAATCCTCAAGGCTTCAGATTCTAAGAAACCACTCTGAGTAAGGAAAGGGATCATTCTGATACACACCTGGTACAAAACACTAAAGTTAATCTAAAAAGAGATTGAAGAGTTGAGGTTTAATGAGCAAAGGAATTCATTTGTACTTGATATTGATGTATTTTTTGATATGCTCAAAATTGTCCCTTTATTTTCAAAGAAAAAAATACAGATTATTCAGGTTTATGCTATTATTTTAATAAAAAAGAATAATCATTTTCATAGAAAATACCAGAAGTAATCATCTGATAAGCCAAAAATGTCTTCTTATTTATACTTAAGTTGATTCTAAGCATTCAGCCTAAGCAAGCACATTTGCTGCTGGGGGCTCCTTCGATTACAAGCCACTTTCTTTTCCTCAAGACTAGATGATAAAAACCAAGCCTGAAAGGAATAGCCATCCTTTCACTCCTACATCGAATAGTGTCAACATTCTCTGCCCACAGATGTTTTTAGCTGGATATAGTAGATACTGACGGTCTGCCACATAGCATTCAAATTCTTCTTACGTTTTAGATAGACTTGATTTTCATCTGGGGTCACCCCTCCCCAACTGTATGTAGAAAAGCCATGCTGTATGGAATACTGGTGCCTCGGTCCAAACCAATTGGCTCACCCCTTTTTTTCTTGATTGTGATTGGTTCAGGTGTAACCCAATGAGAACATACAATTCCTGGAAGTATGTGCTTGGAAAATTTGGGACAATGAACTATGAAGCAAAGGTCACTGGCATTATTAAAGAGCGTTGCATTATGACGATCCAGGTACTTTTGCCTTTCTGAGCCCTTTCCTCCATTTTAATACTGCATCAGTATTAAGATGAATATATTAATATTACATCAAAACATTTTCTCCAACCTACAAGATTTTTTTTTTCTTTTCTTCTTATTTTAAAATAAATTAAAACATTTTTGTGGGCTTCTAAAACTATCCGTGTGCCTCATGGATAAGTGAGCTCTATTACAGGATTGAGTTGCCTCTGAATCCCACCCTACCTATAGGATTCTCATTGTGAGCACATGCATTTCCTTATGGTTTATGTCACTCTGCATGGCTCTTCTGTTACTGGCAGCCAAGGATATCCAGATATCCTGGAACAACAGCCATAAAGGTATCACTGGGTGAGAAGCATCCGGAGAAGGCAGCCAAGCCCAAATCTGAAACCAGTCAAGCCCTGACTTAAATCCCCCTGCCACTAGTCTTTCCGGGCCTTAATTTTCACATCTATAAAGTGGGGATAACACTACCTAATTAATAGGCAAGATTGCCGAACGAGGGATGAGGGTGGCAGGGAGGTGGTGTTATTCACCACATGACGGTACTTCATGTCACGATCCTGCTTTCAGCATTATGACAGGCCTGGCTGTGGATAACTGGCATCGGGTGACTGACGGGAGCATCGTGAAGACTACAGGAGCTTGAGCAGTGGCCCAAAGACTGACCGGCACAGGACAGACTTAATTTTCCCTTCCTTTCATGTGTTTTCCTTAGCTCAGCAGCAAGAGGGGAGAGAAATGATCAAAACACAGAGAGCCAAAAGAGAAAAAAGAAGCAAAGAGAATTTGTTTAGAAAATTGGGAGACCACTGGGAATTGGGAAACTAAGTTTTCAAGCCAGCAAAGACCACCCAATAAAGGAAAGGAGTCAGTGTGAGAGGTCTCCATTCTCTGCTAAAAAAATGAAGAAGGAGAGTTGAATAAGATGACTTTGAAGAGCACACCAACCTACTAATACTTTTAAACTGGCACTGTCTAACACTGGTAGCCACTAGCCACATGTCGCTATTATTTAAACTTAAATTAATTCAAATCAAATTTAATCTACAAATTCAGTTCCTTCATTACAAGTACTCACTAGCCACATGTGGCTGGCAGCTACCGTTTGACACAGAATAGATACAGAACAGTTCCATCACGCAGGAGCTTCTTTTGTTTTCTGAGATGGAGTCTCGCTCTGTCACCCAGGCTGCAGTGCAGTAGCACGATTTCTGCTCACTGCAACCTCTGCCTCCCAGGTTCAAGCGATTCTCCTGCTTCAGCCTCCCAAGTAGCTGGGACTACAGGGGCATGCCATCATGCCCGGCTAATTTTTTGTATTTTTAGTAGAGATAGGTTTCCACTATGTTAGCCAGGCTGGCATCACAGGAGCCTCTACTGTATAGCACTGCTCGGGAGTGAAGAAGAAAACGACATGCTATCTTAATATAAAAACTACCAATGATACCCATCAAAATCAGACTAATGCTCAACTCAGAAATATCTCATTGACTTAAATTAGACTGAGTTCATTTTCAGCTCAGAAAACACCTCATGAACTTCAGTGGTGTGTCTATACCCTTAAGAAAAAAGCACACAGGGCACAAAGTCCTAAAATCTGGATTCAAGCCTTGACTATCATGCTTCCTGCTAGTGTGACCCTGGAAAAGATAACTAACCTTGCTAAGCCTCAGCTTCCTCATCTGTAAAATGATAATAAAACTTTCTATCTTATTTGCTGTTATGGTCACATTAGCTAACTGATGCATTCAACTAACATTTATTGAGGGTCTGCTATGTGCCAGCAACTATTTATTCAACACATTGAAGATTAAACAGGTAATGAATGGAACAGACAGATATCTCTGCCCTCACAGAGCTTACATTCCGAAAGATTTTAGCAAATGTTAGCCATTAATCCTGATAATAATGTTAATAGTCATGATAATACTATGATTCATATTTGAATTTAATAGAGACTCGGTTCACTCTCAATTAGTTAGAATGTAATTTTAATTTTAAAATAATTGAGTCCTCTAAGTCATCTCCCTCCCAAATACAAATCTCAACTAAAAGTTCTTTAAACTTATGTACGGCTTTGGATTACATCATAAAACTAAACATTTCACTATGACATTTGAATCTAATTCAAGAAAAAGATCTGATTTCAGCAGCTTTTAGTCCAGACTTTAGAAAAAAATTAATTATGCATGCATTCAACTAGCAATGAGCAAACTTGATAATTTAAGCAGTTTAGCAATTGGATTGAAATTTTACAGCTAATTTAAAGTACTCTACACTACTGATTTCAGACTTGAGGTTATGAAGCTGAATTAGCCTGGACAAGAGCAAATACTCAGCACTTTGAGCGCAAATTGCCTTGACTGGTTTGTAGGAAGTTAAATCACTGCTCACACCCAGCCCCAGTTGTCTAGACGCTAAGATGCCCCAGGGCTATATGCATGCCAGGCAGCATTTGTTCTTTGTTCTCTGAAGCAAGACTGAGTCTCAGTTAGCCTGGTCTTCCCCAGGACCCTTCACAAATGAAAGAAGTATGTTCTAGTGGAAGGGTCACAGTGAATTATAGCTGTGCAACTCTAGGCAAGCTCCTTAACCTCTCTAAGCCTCCAGTTTCCTCATCTGCACAATGGAAATAATAACAGTATCTTCCAGGTAGTTGTGAAGAAGTAGAGATAATGTATGTAAAATGTCTAGCACAAAGTAGCTGCTCAATAAATGGAGTTCCTTGCCTTATTCAGTGTGGCAGTTTTAAAACATGGCACCGAAACTCTTAAACAATCCTCCCCTTGAGAGGTGGGTTCTGTGTCCCTTCCTCCGGGACCTGAGCACACTGTGACTGCTCTGATCAATACTAAGTATGGTGAGAGTGACCCTATGGAACCTCTAAGACAAGGTTTCATAAAGGCTGTGCAGCTGCTTCCTGACCGTCTTGGAATTCTCTCTCAAAACCCGGCCATCACGCTGGAGAAGCCAAAACTACGTGGAAAGGCTGCGGTCAGGTTATTTGGTCAATAGTCTCAGTAAGCTCAGCCTTTGAGTCAACTCAGCCCATCAAGGTTTCCAACTGAGGGCCCACTCGTCATGGAACAGGATAAGCCATCCCTGCTGTGGTCTATCTGAATTTCTTATCCACAGATTCCTTGAGCATGATAAAATGGTCGTTTTTACCACTAAGTTTAGGATGGGTTGTTAAACAGCAATAAGTTACTGGAACACTCAGTAGGTTTCATTCATTCACTCAACATTCACTGGGGCCTTCGAAGAGCAAAGCAGTGTAGTGAGCTCTGGAGAGCCTCAGGGAGTACAGGCTAGTGGAGAAATATAAATGTAAACAGCTAGTGGTGTGCTGGTAAATGTTTATAAACAGTTGGCGGTTGCGGGAGGCCCTAGTTTGTAGCAGCGTTTGTAGATATCTGTGGTGTGAATATTCCCATCACTGCCAATTTCAAGGAACAAAAGTGAAGTCAACCAGCTTGGAAAATTCCTGAGAATTTAACCTTAGCTTTCATGAGCCAGTACCAGCCAGCTCCAGAACACCATTGTCAGGGGACCCCAGTCTGTGTGAGAAGTGCTACAAGAAACATGGCAAAATGTCAGGTGCACGTGGGTGCTGGCCAGTCCAGGTAATGGCAGCCATTTAAGTCCAAAAACCAATAAAGAGTAGGAAGAACAAATGAAAGCCCATCTACAATATCATTAGAGGACAGAGCATCACACCAGAATGCAGGTCGGACCCCAAGTATGGGAGCCAGGGCAAGCGGGAAGAGAGGAACGTGGAAGAGCCTTAGTCTGCAGTGCCATTTTAGGGGTGCTCAGCAAGGTGGATGGAGAGTCCGCAAGTTAAAGTCATCCATCATAGGAGTCCTGTGTTTCTCAGGAGTGGGTCTGCCTTTGTGTCCCCACTCAGCTCAGTGCCGGTTGAGAGCTGTCTACCAGAAGCATGGCCTCAGCATGGACATGGTGACTGGCTTCAGTGCATAGCCACTGAGCTGTGGTCAGTTACACTGGCCACTCCTGAGAGAGCACAGAGATGAATTTTCAGAGCTGTCACATGTGGCTGAGTGGCCTAGAGGCAGACACCCAGAGAAGTGCAGTGGGGCCTTGAGTTGGGACCCCAACATCATGTACGAGACTGCAGCTGACAACAGGAGTGCCTATTGGATATAGGGTAGGGCAGTAAGCATCAGTTCACCTCCCAACTGCCCCCCACCACCACTTTCAGCCCTACTTCAGTCTATACACACAGGAGGCCTGGCCAAAAAGAATGTGGAACTTCTAAATATGAGCCCGCTGCCTGGATGTAATTTTTAAATTCTATTTGTAGGGGATTGCCTAGTGTCCCCACAAAATTCATGTCCACCTGGAACCCCAGAATGTGACTTCATTTGGAAATAGGGTCTTTGCTGATATAATCAGTTAAGGATCTTGAGATGAAATCATCCTGGATTGAGAACAGGCCCTAAATCCGATGACTGATATCCCTGTAAGAAGAGAATAGGACACAGAGACACAAAAGGAAGAAGACCATGTGAAGACGGAGGCAGAGACTGGAGTGATGGGGCCACAAGCCAAAGACACCAGAGCCACCCGAGCTGGGACAGGCAAGGAGGGACCCTGCCCTAGTCTTCAGAGGAAGCAGGGCCCTGCTGACACCTTAATTTTGGACTTCTAGCCTCCAGAACTGTGAGCTAATAAATTTCTGCTGTTTTAAGCCACCCAGTCTCTGGTTATTTTTTATGGCAGCCCTGGGAAATATTAGACTATACTATCCCCATCCAAAGTATAGACATCAAGGGTTGGAGGAAGGAAAGCATCAGCCCAACAGTGAGTGACCCTTGGAACTGAAACACATGCGGCCCATGCCTCTCGCTCTCTGTCACACCTTCTGCTCGCACACGTCCTGTGCAGGGGAACTTAACTACCTTTAGGTGAGGCCGCTTCTGTTCCCGGTAACTCCCACAAACGAAGCCTTTCCTTACATTGACTTAAAATATCTGCCTCTCTGTAATCCCTAGCTTCCAGCCTAGCTTTGTTTTCTGAGACCTGACCTGCTCTTGACAGTCCAGCTCCTGCTAAATCTTCCTACAAACTACTCAGCCCCAGTTCCTTTAAGGAATAATGTAACTTACTCGAAATACAACAATGAACCAGAATATGCAAATGATCTTATCAGCTGTACTCTATAAAGACAATCTTTCCCTGATTAGCATACTGCTCTGTCTCTATTTTCATCAGGGATTCACAAAACTGGCACACCCAGAGCTTCTAGCAACCACAGGGCATTTGGGGACAGCCACTGAGGCTGGGTGGGCACACCAGACCCAAGTTCAGGAAGAGTGATCCCTTCATCCCACAGGCCTCAAGAGTGACTTCCAGGTGCCAGAGTGTGAGCTGGTCATGGAGGTGGGATGGGGAGGATGGGAGGTGAGAGTGGCGGGGCAGTCAGAGGGCTAGAGAGACAAGAATGGAGTAATTGCCAGCAAGTTACTCCCAGAACAACCATGAGGGAGACAGAGCCAGAAATACTGCCTAGAACTCTCAGCATGACTCATTTACCTGTCAT
This sequence comes from Cacajao melanocephalus, assembly GCA_963573385.1. Lineage (NCBI taxonomy): Eukaryota > Metazoa > Chordata > Mammalia > Primates > Pitheciidae > Cacajao > Cacajao melanocephalus. Next base: position 290,621 of record CAUYLG010077331.1, read on the forward strand.
ATTATAACTTCGACAAAAAGAAAGACACACACAGAGGCAAGAGGTGTGACCGCCGTCTGAGATGGAAACAGGGCAGGCTTCTAAAAAGAGGTGTCTTTGGGTTGGGTCTTTAAGATAGATGTAACAATCTGAAAAAAACAGGCACATCAGGCAGAAGGAACTTCTGAATCTTTAGACCATGTTCAAAGAATGAGGACAAGTTCACTGTGGCTGGAGTATTTGCAAATGAAAGAGATAAGAACTGAAGTTGAAGTCAAAGACACTGGGTATATCATTCCTCTCTTTAGATGTGTTTTCCCATGAGACTCGGCATTGATGGTGGTTCTCAAACTTGAGTTTGCATTAGAAGTCACCTGTGCAGCCTGCTTCACAAGCAGACTCTAGCCTTACCATGCTGCACCCCTCGCACACCCCACCATGCCCCCTGTTCTGACTCTGTGCATCCAAGTGGAGCCTGGGCTTCTGCATCAACATGAGGCCACGGTGACTCCAAGACAGGAGTCGCAGACCTCACCTGGGAAGTAGTGCCGGGCCTCTTACCTTCTCCGTTATGAAAAATGATGTGGGTGGCATAACAACATATTAGGTCATGCCAGAAATACTGGCAATTTAAGTTCATATAAAGAAAATACGCTGGGGAAAGGAAACTGATTTTAAGTCTCCATCAGGTACCTGGCAAAAATGAAAGGCCAAGAATTTTCAAAAAATTACCTCTGTGGGCAGAGCAGTGGCTTCTGAGGGTGCCACTGTCTCCCTGAGCCTCCGAGTCGGCCTATACTTTGCAGAGAGGGACCCTCAGATCATTTCAGGATGAGCACACTTGGGGTATAGACCCAGTGTCTCAGAGGAGGGTCCCCTTGGATCTTCAATGGCAATAATGGCTGGTGAAGTCTTTTTTACATGACATCACTGTGTACTCACCTCCTGTCTCCCTGTTGCACTTTTAAGTGCACTGTCTGAGGGTGCCACTGTCTCCCTGAGCCTCCGAGTCGGCCTATACTTTGCAGAGAGGGACCTTCAGGTCATTTCAGGATGAGCACACTTAGGGTATAGACCCAGTGTCTCAGAGGAAACTGAATCATGCCCTTGGAGAGAGGTCATTTCCTCACAAAGGAGCTACCAGGATTGATACAGACATTGCATTTTGTTTTTGGAAAAGCAAAAATGTGTTTCAGAAGCAAGAATTTGGGGAGCAAAGCATCTCAGAAGCAGAAGCTCCTTTGGGCCAATCTCCCAACCCACACTAAAATGTCTCCAAATACCTCACTCCAAAAGGCCTATAAATGCAGAGTCCCGGGCCCTCCTCGGAAGACTCCGGTTTGGTGGGTCTACAGTAGAGTCAAGGAACTCTTGAGGGGAGGAACGTCTGGAAACACTTAGCTCACTTGGCCTCTTCTTACAAACCTCCAAGGACAGGGAGTGCCTTCCTTTCAAGGGCAACCCATTCCAACTTAGAAGAGCTGCGACCTTTAAAAACTTTCATCCGATAGTGAACTGAAAACTTCCTCCTGTGCCTAAGCGCTCTAAGTTCCCAGCCTCTGCAACTCCTCCAAGTAAAACCTAACCCTTCTGTGACAGGCTGCCTCATAGGAAGGCAAAGTCTACACACAAGACTTACCTACCGACTGCACATGCTGAATATGAAAAGGAAGATGCATTTGGCTACTTTGAAACCTTTAACACCCTCCTCCCCAAGCCCTTTTCTTGTGTTCCTGCACTCCTATTTCCTAAGGGAAAGGAGAGAGTAATGACATTAATTAAAATTATTACTTACTGAATGCTTACCGTAGTAGGCAGAATAATGGCACCCCAAGGATGCCCACATCCTAATTCCCAGAACTTGTGATTATGTGAGGTTAGATGGCAATGGAGAATTACATTGCAGATAAAATTAAGGTTGCTAATCAGCTGGCCTTAAAGTAGGGGCATCACTGTGGATGATTCGTGTGGACCTGTAATTACAAGCATCCTTAAAAGTGCAACAGGGAGACAGGAGGTGAGTACACAGTGATGTCATGTAAAAAAGACTTCACCAGCCATTATTGCCGTTGAAGATCCAAGGGGACCATGAGCCAAGAAATGTAGGCAGCTTCTAAAGCTGGAAAAGGCAAGAAAAAAGATTCTCCTTGACAGCCTCCAGAAGGGACGCAGCTCTGCTGACACCCGGATATTAGCCCACCTAGTCCCATGCTGGGCTTCTGACCTCCAGAACTGTCAGATAACAGCTGCGTTTGTTCAAGCCACTAAGTTTATGGTCATTTGCTACAGCAGCAAGAGAAACCTAATACACTTACTATAGGCCAGACGATATAGTAATATACACTATACACTGTATACAGTGTATACACAGTAATATACAGTGCTATACACTGAATAGCACACATGTAATAGTCCATTTAACAAAAACTTAAGGATAGGTGTTATTTTTATTCCCCTTTGATAAATGATAAATGAGAAAACTGAGGCTTGGATAAACTAAGTTACCTGCCCAGGGTCACAAGACAGAGTGATAGAGCCTGGATTCGAACCCAGTTCTGTCTCCAGAATCCTTTATGAAGAAAGGGTGGGAAAGAAAATGAGGAGCTAAAATTAACAGTAAAAACTGGGAACAAAGAGATGAAAATACCTGGAAGGAAAGACCCAGAACAAAATACATAATCATGATACAGTTACCCCAAGGTTGTCCTAGGATTGCTAAGAAATGCCTATGGTCCAATTCTGAAACTAGACTCAAAACATCGGAGTTGTGAGCGTGCTTGAAGACAGTCTAGGTCAAACCCATCAGGTTAAAGCTGGGGAGAGATCTGAAGAGAAGTGACTTGCCCAAGAGGACAGAGAAGCAAAGCAGAGATGGAGCTGGAACCCAGCACCCAGGGCCCCTCTGTGGCAGGCCAGCTCTTACGAATGCAGACCACCATAACAAACAACTGTTTTAGTACTGACTGAGTGGTTAAGTTAACTATTAAAAGCTGAAAGAGCCAGTGCCTTTATACAAAGCCTAGAATGTAACAAAAGCCCAAGAGTTTTGCCTAGGCCTTTCCTGGGCCTTAAAGCATGACAAGACAATGAAGGAATTCTTAACAGGACCCATTTAGGATTAAGCAAGTTTTATTGGGGGTCTGAAGAAGCTCCCCAGGCCTCCACAAACAAGTTTACTGGGGGTCTAAAGGAACCCCCAAAACCTCTGTGATTTAGCAGGAGAAAAGATAAGGGCAATCACCCCAGCAACTGGACCCATTTAGATTAAGTAAATTTACTGAGGCTCCAGAGGAAGGTCTTCAGAACTCACGTCCTAGTTATAGATTAAAAGAAGTTAATCACTTCATGTCTTTAGATGAATGCACACTTACATGTAGACATATAGCTTAGAAGGTATATAAGCTGTGGAAAACTTTGCAATTTTAAGTTGGTCAGGTGATATTCTCTAGGCCTTCTCCCTGTAACCAGTTACAGAAATAAAAACTCTCTTCCTCCCTAGTTCATCTGCATCTCATTATTGGGCCCCAAGACATAGCAGCCCGACCCTCAGTGTGGTCCAGGAACACCTCCAGTGCTGGTTTCCACACCCCTCACCCTGGCCCACCTTTCCTCCTTCCAGAAGAGTCTGTGAAGGCCCATGAATGGCTAAGGTGAGTGGGTCACTCCATTCAGGGCACATTGAAGGAGATGCTGGAAGCCCTGCACCTACGATGTCTCAAAGCAGTGTCCTTACCTGGCAAGGCCTTTTGCTCCTAGATGGTCCAGCAATCATGACACAAATAGGCCAAAGGCATCCAGATTACCTGTCGTGTGTGCTGTCATCTGTCACCACCCTGCATGTTTGGGTTGACCTGTACCATCACACCAATGAAGATAGCCGCTACCAGAAGACTGTCGTTGCCTGGAAATGGACTTTAGGGACCCAGTGCCTCTCCCACCACCCCTGGGAGAGGAAGAACAGCACACCTTACAGCGACTTCTCCTACAAATACGACTTAACCCTGGCATCAATTTCAGCCTCATACCTAATCATCAACCGTTGCTCTTACACATGCATAGACAGAAAAAAAATTCAAATACAAGACCCACTTACGATAGTTCAATAAAATTCTGGTTTTCCACATTCTGCTTTAGAAAGAAAGCACTCCTACTATCCCCTTCCCTGACCCAGGAGCCTGTTCCCAGAGATCCAGCTGCTGCTTTGCGACTTGCAGCGTCAGCACCATCACTGCCAGCTGCCAGCTCCAGGGGTCCCGGTGGTCTCATTAAAAACAGCCTTGCCTCAGGAGGCACTGCTGATTCCAGGATCTGCCCTTCCCAGCCTAGGAGAAAACCAGGCATTTCCCACCATTGCAATTCCTTTTTCCTAGCCAGAGAAAGAGCCACCACAGTGACAACCGGGACAGGCAGTCTTCCATCACCTTGAACTGTCTCTGAAACTCTCTCCATTCTTACCTGTTTCCCTGGCAATCACCTCATTTGCATTTAAAAGGGATTCTTGGCTTAATTCTGCTAAGTTCAACTTTTAAGACCTCCATTTTATTTAAATAGTTTTTAAAGTTTGAGCCTCTGAAAAATAACCAAATGTGTGTGTGTGTGTGTGTGTGTGTATACCTTTAAACAATCTGATAGTAATTTTTTCAAAACAGCTAGAAGTCCCCTTGATAAGGGCAGGGGCAGGGTCTTATTCACTTTTGGATCTGCTGCACCTATAAGCACACAGCAGGTACTTCAGTAACACGTGTTGAACTGAATTAAATCCCCTAACCTTACGTGACCTGGGGATAGACTCACAAACTCCATTAGTCATGGACATTATGAATCTAATTCTGCTCTCTACACTCAGCTGCTAACTGCCAAAGACACGGTAAAGCTGCTGGTGGCATAAAGGGGTGAGTTACCCTCATCCTACGAGGTGCAGTGCAAATACCACCTCCTCCATGAAACCACTTTGATACCCCAAGTCCTGCCAGTCAGAACCCACCCTCCGTGATGCTGAGGGATCAGAGACAGAACAGTCCTATCAGGTTCCATATATAAGTATACATGGAGTGTACGAGATGCCCTCTGGAGGAAAAGATGCCATAGACAGACAAGGATCACTCTAAGCTTTGGGTAAGCTGTGTTTTCCCAGCCTAGAGCAGGGAGAATTCCCCCTTGAGAAGAGGAGGAGGGTAACGCATCTTGGAGGACTTCATGGAGGAGGTTCCAACTGAGCAGCGTGGGCAACAGTGAGGCTCTGCAGGGTGAGAGGAACCATACCGCGGAGACTCAGAGATTCTGAGACAGGGCAGTGTGCCTGAGGGACCCACCAGCTGATCAGTAGGTCTGATGCATGCGATGTGGAGTAAGATATTAACAGACTGAGCATGGCTGAGTTTCTGAAATTTCTGGAGCCTCTGTTTCCCCATTTGCAAAATGGAGATAATAAGATCTGCCTCCTCAGTGATTCTCAAACCTTAGCACACATAAGAACAGCCTGGAGGCCTTATTGAAATGCACATTCCTGGGCTTCCTTCTTCTCCCCTCCACCCTTATTGAGGCATTTACAGAGTCTGATTGCAGAGGTCTGAGGTAGAAAACAAAAATCTGTGGGTTTTTTATTTTTTGAGATGAAATCTTGCTCTATTGCCCAGGCTGGAGTGCAGTGGCATGATCTCGGCTCACTACAACCTTTGTTTCCTGGGTTCATGCGATTCTCCTGCCTCAGCCTCCCTAGTAGCTGGGATTACAGGCATATGTCACCACAATCAGCTAATTTTTTTTTAAGTCAAAATGGGATTTCACCATGTTGGTAGGGCTGGTCTCGAACTCCTGACCTCAGGTGATCCGCCCACCTCAGCCTCCCAAAATGTTGAGATTACAGGTGTGAGCCACCACGCGCCTGGCCAAAAATCTGTGTTTTAAAGTCCCCTCCCCCAGATGCCCATCACATCACTCTCATGGGGTTAAGAGGAAGGTCCACAAACCCGTAAATCACCGATTCAGTTATTTCAGGACAAAAGTTATCCAAGATACATAAAGCAACAGGCGTGCATGTGACACATAGTGCTGCTCATAAAGCCAGTTTCCCTTCTTTCCTCCCTTTGCTCCTGAAATTCATTGATTGCCCAGGTTTTGAGCAGAGAATCCATTCTGCCTTTATTTTAGGTAGAGGCCCTTTCTGTGTTTCTATGTTGGTTTCTGTGTCTGCTTCCCCCAAACAAGACCATGAGCTCCTAAGAGGAGGAACCAAATTATTAATAGCATCCCTGGCATCCAGCAGGGCCCTGGCCAGGTAAGTGTTTTAGAATGAAAGGAGAGAAGGCAGCACCACCCCCACAGTCCCTGAGCCTGGCTCCATGTTAACTGTGCAGTAAGTAGGTCGATGGGCTAGGGGGACCCCAACGGTCTCACTCGAGGGGAGAACAGGGCGATTTGAGGAGTGGTAAGAATGAAATCCATCAAAAAGCAAGCTCCTCCAGCATGGCTGCGTCCCACTTACGGCAGCCCTGGGAACAGTTCTGCTTCCAGGGCGCATTAAGTACAAGCCGCTTGACCACTCAACAAGTCCTTTATGACATTTCCAGACTCTCAGACCAGAAGGATATTAATGAAAGTTTCATGCCCTGATAAACAGTTCATCAACAACCAAGGAAGGTAACGGCCTCACCCTCCTCCCAGAGAGTCAGCCGGGAACCCCATGCTTCCTCCTCTCCTTCCTCAGTCTCCTCCTCCAATTAGCCACTGCAGCCCACTGCCTCCAGCATCTGCTCCCACCCCTCCCGCCCCTGCCCTAGCACTAATGCAGACCATACAGCTCCTCAGCTGGACACTGGCAACAGATTCCTCAGTGGTCTCTATGCCTCCTCCGCCCATGCCCCACGCTGCCCTAAGAATCTTCTTGCATCTCAGCTAGGAATGTATCATGTCCTTCCTCAAAAGCCTGCAATAGAGTCAACTGCAAATGTTTCAACTTGACTATCAAGCTCCTCTGAGGTCTGATCTAACCTAACTTTCTCTCTCACGTCCTACCTCTCTGATTCCTACGCCCTTCCTTCTAGCCCAGTGTTTTTTCAAACTGCAGATCCCATCCTAGGAGTGAGACATCACATTATTTTAGCAGATCTTGAGCAGGAATTTTTAATGGAATAGAATAGGTGTGCATCATACACAGGAAGTTTTCATTTCATGAAAATTCTCTTTAGGGCAAGCGTGTGTGTAGGTGTGAATGTACTGTAACACATTATGAAATGCACATCTTACTATGGATCCATTAGAAAGACGTGAAGAGAGCTGCTCAGGCCACACTGAATTCACTGCTGCTCTGCTCTGCTCTTCGTGCCCTGTTCCATCGCCATAGTTTCCCTCACATGAGTCCCTCCTCCTGCCCCGTCTCGCTCACTTCTCTCTACCTGCCACTTCCATCTATCCACGTCGTAAGCATTCTTCCAGGCTGTCTTAGCTGATCTCTCCCAGAAGCAGACCCTGAGATAAAGAAGTGTATTTGGGAAGTGACCCCAAAAGGCATGGGTAAGGAAGTAGAGAAGTGAAACAAAAGGGACTGGAACCAATCCAGGGGGCACTGTTGAGTAGGACCCTGGCCTGGGCAGTTCCCACTGGGCACTTGGAGGGGAGGAAGAGGAAGCTGAGATATTCACCCACCAATCCTGCCAGTCACTGCTGTGAGATCCTGGCAGAGGGAAATTGCCAGGGCAGCATACAAGGGCATAGTGAGTGCCCAAGAGATATGGATGGGGCAGCAACAGGGTCAGCTATGCAGGCCCTGGACAAAGGTCATTTCCTTCATGGAATCTGCTCTTCTGCTCTTCCATGCTCAATATGCATGCACGTGGCCACACATGCACACAGGCACACAGAGGTGTCATGGCTCCAATTGCACAGTGGACATTCTTTCCTCTATCTTTGTTCCTGAAATTCGCTGATATAAAGATTTTAGGAGAGAAGAGAGTCCGTTCTGCCTTTACTTTAGGTTGGAGCCCCTTCTTTTGTTTCTATGTCTGTTTCTTTGTCTGCTTTGCCAGATAAGACCATGAGCTCCTTGTGCAGAGGGACCAAATGAACTCAATATTCATATCTTCTTCTTCTTCCTGGAAAGAGAACTCATATTTTCCCTGGGGAACTTCCCTTCCTCCACTCTCAGTCCATGTGAGCCAACTGTATCTCTGTGGCCACAGGGACTAGGGCAGAGATGGGCACGACCTCCAGTAGGCCCAGTGAACAGTGATCTGAGAACATATGTTCACTCTGTTAGGAAAAAGAATCATTTCTTTGCTGGTGTTGCTGACTGCCATGTTGCCAGCAAGAGGAGAAAAGCTTCAAAAGAACACAGCCACCACCCAGGAAGGGATGGGACAAGGGAGCCAAGTCCTGGTGATACTCCCTAAGCCTCTGGGGCTAGCCTTCCCCAAAGTGTCTGAATGATTCAGTTCTAATCCAATCCATTCCTTTTCCCTCCTGAAATTAGCTAGAATTGAGTTTCCGTCACTTACAACCCAGAATCCCATCCAATGCCACCTGTTGTCTCTCCCCCACTGCACTGTCACCTGGAAAGCAGAGTGACGACCCATCCACCATCCAGATCTCCACATTGCCCGACACACAATAGAGAAAGATGGTGTCTACAGAGATAGTTGTGGTGCAGACACCACCCAAACACATTTGCAGCCCCTGGCCACTGGCAAACATAGACACATGGTCCCTGACCAGACATAACCAGGACCTCCAAAGCAAATGTGGTAGATAATTACACACAACGTGGCAGTGAAGAGCAGAAAGGATAAGGCCATGGGAAAGGAGTCAGAGAACTGAAGCAGGTCTTGGTTGCCTGTGTCAATCTAAAAGAAATCCTGACTTTAACATGGGGACCTTGGAATTTGCCAGCATATTAACCCAGATTCAGCCCCAGAGAGGTCTCGAGTGCAGGACAGTTCTCCAGGTGGCCTTGGACCAACCCAGTTCTCCCTGCTTTCTCACTTGTAGTTCTCAAGAATCACTATAGAAGATACTAGGAATGGGCTGGGCATAATGGCTCATGCCTATAATCCCAGCACTTTGGGAGGTTGAGGTCGGGAGTTCGAGACCAGCCTGGCCAACATGGCGAAACCCTATCTCTACTAAAAATACAAAAATTAGCCAGGCATAGTGGTGGCCACCTGCAATCCCAGCTACTCGGGAGGCTGAGGCAGGAGAATCGCTTGAACCCGGGAGGCAGAGGCTGCAGTAAGCCAAGATCACGCCACTGAACTCCAGCCTAGGTGACAGAGTGAGACATCATCTCAAAAACAAACAAAAAAAATTAATAAATAAAAAATAAGATACAGGAAATGTAACATTTTGATGTAAAGATGGTCTGGCCAGAACAGCTAGGTCTTGTTCCTGTCTCTGCTAGAAAGAGAATGTGTCCTTCAACACTTTAGCCCGACAATACATCTTCCCCAAGGTACAAAACCCAGGACAGGCTGTTTTCCGGGGTCCCTCAGCTTTGGACCAAGTAAGCACACTCCAACAAGGCTCCGTCCATCCTAGGCAGCTTTCCTGAGCCTTGGGAGACTGGCTCGTCATGAATCCTAGGCTTCTGTCAGCCCTTGTTCCCTACCTGTAAGGAATAAACCCACTTCATGTAACTTGTATGTGAATGTTCTGCCTCAGCAGACTCAGGCAAGCAGGCAACGTGCAGCCCAAGGTGCAACGGGCTGCAGTGGCAATCAGCATGTAGTGAACTTACTCTGCACCTAGAAGCACAATTTGTCAGAGCTGGGAGACTAAGAGCATAGTGTCCAGCCTTGGGGAGTGGCAAGGCTGGTCTGAGGTTACTTAGCAAGCTGGTGGCATCTCTGGAACTAGAAGCTGGGCAGGTGTTCTTCCCATTGCATAGGGAAGCAGCTAGAAGAAGGATGTCTAGTTCATTCTGTTACTATCACCAGACCATCGAAATTGGAGAGTTACTCTGCACCTTCAGCCCTTCCTCTCTCCATGAAACACTCTCATCAGAATTTTCTCCAGGATGAATTCATAAGTGCTCAGGAAACCGTCAGTAACTGAGTCCCCACCCCACTGCACCCCTAAGATTCTAAATGTCCTTATGTATGGAAGAGCCCCATTTTCCAGCCCTGCCTTGGACCAGGTACAGTGTGGGTAGGATACTTCTAATGACCAGGAGTGCAGTTCTTTTGGGAAGTTCCCCTACTGCCGCCAAGCATATATATTGAGCACTACTGAACCTTCAATAACAACAACAACAATAGTAATAATAACAGCAGTTAAGCTAGTAAGTGTTACTTGGTGCTTCCTATGTGCTGGGCACTAAGTGCTTTACACAGACGAACTCATTTAATCCTCACGTTAAGTTCTGTGAGGTAGGTCCCATTATTATCTTCATTTTAATGATGAAGAAATGGAAGCACATAAAGTTTAAATAACTTGCCCACAGTTACCTAGAAAACGGCAGGCTGGGATGTAAACCCAGGTAGTCTGGCTCCAGGATCCCCGTGGATGAGCACTATGCAATCGTTTCTCTGAGCAGAAAAGGGTTAACACAGCAGGTCTGAGACTGTGTCTCTAGAAAGATCTGCTGGAGAGGTTGGCCTTGGGCTGGTATCTGGGGACTTGGATTTCAAGAGAGTTCCCACCATCCTCTGATCAGAGTGGCTCACTGTGCCTACATTGTTTGTGCAGACACCCGCTTTCCTCTGGGAGTGTGGAATTTTGGTATGTGTTAGGCAGAGGGTGCCTACATGCTCAGTGCCCAACAAAAACAGTGCACACTGAGACTCTCATGAGCTTTCCTGGTAGAAACATTTCACGGTGCTGTTACCATTCATCGTTGGGGGAATTGAGTGTGTCCTGTGTGACTCCACTGAAAGAGGACTCCTGGAAGCTCGCATCTGGTTTCCTCTGGACTTCTCCCCACGAGCCTTTTCGCTTTGCAGATTCTGCTTTGTATCCTTTTGCTGTAATAAATCATAGCTGTGAGTACAACTAGATGCTTACTGTACTCTGAGTCCCTCTAGCAAATTATCGAGCCTAGAGGTGGTCTTGGGGACTCCAACGTATCTTCAAAAGCCCTAAAGCTATCATCTGAAAGAACATCATAGGACGTCTTGGTTCAGTTGGTCTTGGGTGACATTTTTCTGAGGCCCTTCCTTATATGTTACAAAAGACTACCTCTCTGGTATTGCAGGATGCGTTAAAGTGGATGGTCCAGCCCTGGGCTGGCACAAGGTCCCAAGGCTAGCAGAGTTCTCAGAGGGCCATCTCCCAGAGGGTCTTCCCACACCTATCTTGACCTCACAGGTCATCAAAAGTAGGCCTTCAGTGATGAGTAATGCCAGCAATGTGGTTTTACTTACAAAGAAAGTGAGGCTCAGAATGGTTGTATGACTTCTTCAAGGACTAGAACCTAGGTCTCTTGACTTCCTATCCAGGGATCACCCATGATCTGTCTCAGAGGGCACTGCCAGACACAATGAGAAGGGGCAGGGAGGACATTTGGTTGCAATATAAGGAATAACAAATACCCTTTCTGAATTAGGGTATGCTCCTAAATACATTGAACAAACATAGGTAATATGGTGGACTCCCGGAGATGCTAGAGGAGTAGGCACAGTCCCTAGCCTACAGAGCTCACCTCTAGGAAGAAGCCTCCTTTGAAGGACTGAGCTGCCCATCACTGGGAATGACAGGCTCATTTGTGCATTGCCAGATCTAGCATCTGACCCTGCGATTCAGCAATTTTGCATTTATCTGATCATGCCAGACCAGCACCCTTTCACACTGCTCTATTCTTTCCCCAACACTTCCTCTGCTCCACCATTCTCCTCCAGAGAAAGCTCAGCCCAGGAAATGCGCAGGTGGCTGCCGGAGAAGATGTGCAGGGCTTTGGAAACAGATGGCCTCAAGTTTGATCTCAGCTCTACCTCACACTAGCTCTGGGATTCTGGCAAGTTCCATAAGTCTCTGACTCTCAGCTTCTTTATCTGTGAATAACAGGGGCAGAGGAGACTGCATGAAACCCAAACCTGGCCCAAGCCTGGCACCCAACGGATTGTGCCCTCACCCCCTGGATACTGAGTGCTGGATGTACCAGTTTTATGAATAGGCCACCTACTTTCCCTTCCTTGTTCCACCAACAGAAGGAAGAATTAGGTTAATTACATCGAGAAGAAATACAAGAGAGTAATAAGGTCTCCAATCCCGTCTTTTGTTCATAAGTTAAATAAATGTAAAAGTTGCTACTCAAGTGATGTTAAAATATTTGACCTCATTACCTTGAGCGCTGGCTCTGGTATGGAGGTTAGTCACTGAAAAGATGCCAGTTATTCAAGCATGATTCTCATATATAAGAATGAATACCATCCATACACTGTCAGTTGAAATGGTCATTATTTGTTAAGTGTTTGGGTTTTTTTTTTCTCCAAGTAAGTTTACAGCAAAAGGAAAAAAAACTGCCAACAGTCACGGCCCCCGAGGAGCCGACTCTTCTTTAAGTTCCCTTCCCCTTTCTATCATTAATCATATAGGGTATACTGGTTTGTTTTGGGGTTTTTTTTTTTTTTGAGATGAAGTCTCACTCTGTCACCCAGGCTGGAGTGCAATGGTGCAACCTCAGTTCACTGTAACATTCACTTCCCAGGCTCAAGTGATTCTCATGCCTCAGCCTCCTGAGTAGCTGGAATTACTGGGATTACAGGTGCACGCCACCATGCCCAGCTAATTTTTGTATTTTTAGTAGAGGCGGGATTTCACCATGTTGGCCAGGCTGGTCTTGAACTCTTGACCTCTTGTAATCCACCTGCCTCAGCCTCCCAAAGTACTGGGATTACAGGTGTGAGCCACCATGCCCGGCCCATAAAGGATATATTCCTACCACCCAATAGCATTTAAAGACGCATCTCCATGTTTTGACATCATTTTCAAATTCACAGCTTTAAGGGAAGTATGATGGTGGCGAGTACTTGACAGCGCCTCTCCAGGCCCCATTCTGCCACAGGTCACTCCTCCCACTGCCCCCTCTCCAAGTTTCAGCTTCCTCTTCTGTAACATGATAGGTTTGGACTAGATTGGGGTTACCAAACCCAGCGTAGCTAGCATCATAACCAATTGAATAGCTTTTAAATACCCACGCTCCAGGTCTCACTCCAACCCCAACCCACAGAATGAACCTTTTGAATGGGGCCTGGAAATCTGAATGTTTAGCAAGACCCTTGCCCGAGAGGACTCAGTCTGGTGTCCAGCCACCAACCCGCTGGACTAGACTACTAGTAAGTTTCCTTCAGTGTTGATATGTTACCTTTTGCAGGACCTCACTGAACTGAAACCTGGTGATAATTTCCCAATTTCTAGGTATCTGAGTTACCTTCCATTTTCCTAAATATGATTCTTTTTAAATGGGTCATGCTGGCTATCATTTTTCTTCATTCACAGGCATCAACAGAAAACACAGAGCCCAAAGGAAAGTCCACATCCTAAAGGTCCATTAAAAAGCGATGGATGGCTCCAAATCCAGGTCAGTTTCAAAGGTAGATTTCTCCTGATTCATCTCTCAGTGATGAAAGGGCAGAGCTGGGTGAATTTGATTTAAATCTAACTGATTTAACTCACCAGTCAGGAAGACTCAATTTGACCAATTTTTCTCCTACAAAAGATGTATTCTTTGTTCAGAAATATAACCTTAGAGCCTCCTTTAGAGCTCAGAGGCAAATGTAGTTTTCTTCTTTGTTAAAAAAAATACTGATTTTATTAGAATCGAAGCATCTTGGAATGTTAAAGCTGGAAAGACCGAGTGGCCACCCAGGTTTGCCCCTTATACACCCAAAGAGGTAGTGAGTGACCTTCCAAGGTCACACAGAGTATGTGACAGGGAAGGATGAGAATGCCTTCTCCACCACACCCACTGCCTCCAGCTTAATTCAGTCCTTCCCAGGAATCCCGTGGCTACAAAAGAACACTCAACAATGTCTTCATTTTCCTTTTACCCAAAATTGACTGCAGCAGTGGGATACAAACAGGAGCAAAATAAGAAGAATGCATTCCTCCTCAATTCACAAGCCCGGGGACTAAGGTTCAGTCACTTAGAAATAAGACTCTCAGTTTTAAAGTGCTGCAAAGACTAAAAAATATGCCTCTGTTTATGCCTACAGGAAAAACAGGTTGAGAAAAATAGGCATCATGAATGGTAGGATTAATGATTTTCTTCTCCATTTTCAAAAATAGTGTTGTTTCAAAAATATGTACAAACTTTACTAAAAACATACGAAGCTCTTGGAAAGGTGGCATCCTGGGACTAATGGGAAGAGAGAGGTGGCCATTTACCTTGCTTTATTTCCCCTCAATGACATGATCATCTATTTTGGATATTTTCTCCAATAATAAGCATGTACAGCTATGTTAATAAAATACCCTGAAGTAATTCATGTCTGGATTTATACTGACTTCAATGAGAGCTGTAAAGAGGTCTCTCCTTCCATTGCTCTTCCCTGACATTCACAAGATATGTTACTCATTTGGAAGCTAATCAGGTGTGGTCTTGTAATATTTCCTCTTTTAACTAGAATTTCTATCTCCATTATTTTTTAAGATTTTTCATGTGTTTCAGTCCTGTTTCCCCAGGAATCAAAATCATCACCTCCTTTTCACTGAATAATGCCCTAGCCTGAGCAGCAGTGTGAAATAACTGAGCCAGGCTGCCTGGGATCGAATCCTGCCTCTGCCACTTGCTAGCTGGGTGGCCAACGATGAGTTGCTTAACCTCTGCTCAACCTCAGTTTCCCTGTCTTTAAAATGGAGATTAAAAGAATAGTACTCATCTCATAGGGTTAACTTCATTTACATTTATTAACTACTTAGAATTGTGTCTGGCACACAGTAAGTACAATATAATTGACACATTTCAAAATACCTTTGCCAGCCCAAAAGTTAATGAGGTCATCGGCAAAATCCCAGATAGTGGGACACTACAGGACAAGTGACCCAGTTTCATCAACAAATAAATTGCAAGGGGAAAAAAAAAGTAAAGGGGGAGGGAAATGAAAGAAGAATCTTTATACTAAAAGATGCTTAAGAGAGATTTGTACACCATGTTCATAGCAACATTATCCACAAAAGCCAAGAGGGGGAGGCAACCTACGTACCCATCGACAGATGAGCAGAGAAACAGATTGTGGTGTATAAATACAATAGCAGATTATTAAGCCTTAACAAGGAATAAAATTCCAATGCATGCTACAACATGGATGAGTCTTGAAGACACTGTGTTTAAAAAGCCAGTCACAAAAAGACAACTGTATGATTCCACTTACATGAGGTGCCTAAAGTACTCAAATTCATAGAGACAGGAAGTAGAATGGTGGTTTCCAGGGGCCAGGAAGAGAAGGAGATGGGGAGTTGTTTAATGAGTACAGAGTTTCCATTTGGGATGACGGAAAAGGTTATTGATGGTGATGGGATGGTGATGGTGATGGTGATGGTGGTGATGGAGGTGGCGGTTGGCCACAATGTGAATATACCTAATGCCACTGAACTGTACACTTAAAAATCATTAGAATTGTAAATTTTATGTTATGTATGTTTTATCAAGATTATATCTATACACACACACACTTTTTTTTTTTTTTTTTGAGACAGAGTGTTACTCTGTCACCCAGGCTGAAGTGCAGTGGTGCAATATTGGCTCACTGCAACCGCTGTCTCCCAGGTTCAAGTGATTCTCCTGTCTCAGCCTCTTGAGTGGCTGGAATTACAGGCATGCATTACCACACCCAGCTAATTTTTGTATTTTTAATAGAGACAGGGTTTCACCATGTTGGCCAGGCTGGTCTTGAATTCCTGACCTCAGGTGATCCACCCGCCTCAGCCTCCCAAAGTGCTGGGATTATAGGCGTGAGGCACTGCACCCGGCTTATCAAGATAATAAATTAAAGAAAACAGAGACAGAACCCTGCTCTGTTACCCAGGCTGGAGTGCAGTGGCATAATCATAGCTCACTGTAACCTCAAACTCCCAAACTCAAGCAATCCTCCCGTCCCAGCCTCCAGAGTAGCTGGGATTATACACACACACCATCAACTTTGGCTAATTAAAAAAAAAATTTAGAGATGGGTCTCACTATGTTTTCAAGGCTGTTTTCAAACTCCTGGCCTCAAGTGATCCTCCCACCTCAGCCTCCCAAAGTGCTGGAATTATAGGTGTGAGCCACCACTCCTGGTCCGTCACAATTTTTTTTAAGATGTTTAAGAGATATGTCAGCCAATCCCAATGTGTGACCCTGATTGAAAAACAAACTTAAACATTTATGACATTTATGAGACAATTGGAAATTTGAACCCTGACTGGATATTTTTTACATTAAAGAATTAATGTTGATTTTTTAAAGGTATGATCATAGTTTATAAGAGTCCCTATCTTTTAGAAATACAAACAAAATCATATAACATGTGAGACTAGATTCAAAATAATAAGGGAGAAGAGGAAATGAATTGGGATAGTCATAGAACAAGACTGGCGATGGGCTGACAATTGTTGAAGCCGGGTGACAGGTACCTGAAGTTCTTTATACTATTCTGTCTACTATATGTTTGTAAGTTTCCATAATAAATATGGCCAGTTTATTATCATATGTATCATAGTTACATTATGTGTATTATCTTTGTTTTCAAGGGCCTGGCACTGTTCCTGGGATGATAACCACTTTTTAGTTATTCTAGTCTCAGGACCTTAGGAATACAAAAGCCAGGGACCTTCCCTCCCAGCCCCCCTTTGCTTTCTCAGGTCCAACACGAACTCCCTTCCTATGGCTCGTCCATTTAAGGTATTAAAGTAATCAACAACCTCCCAGTTGCAGGGCTCTTGTCAGCAGAAGCTAACGTCATTTTACAGGTGAGAACCCCGAGTCCCTGAGAGTTTAGTGACTCGCTCAAGCCAACAAGCAGCAGATTCGAGACTGACGCCTGGATGGGTGGTTACAGATCCGTCCTCCCTCACCTCTCCAAGCAGCTGCCTTTCTCCAGCTCCCAGCCTCCTCATGCTCTAGAAAAAACTCTGCCTTCTCCCAAACCCGCCTCTTCCCCGCTCTCCTTCAAAGTGAGGCTAGATCCCATTTCCTATAAGTCTTCCTCAAGTAGGCGAAAGCCTCTCCCCACAGGGTTCGCCAGTGCAGCATCACTCTCACTCTCGTTTTCCAGCTTCATATTTGGAGGCATTGGGTGTTTTCCAAGGCACTGCAGGTGAGAAGAGCTGGCACCAGAGGGCTCTGAGGTCTGAACAACCAGGCTCTGCAGTCAATCCCAGTGCCCAGGAGCAGTGGTTCTCAACCTTGGCTGCACATTTAAATCACCAGGGAAGCTGTGAAGCACACCAGTGCCAGCCCCACCTCCAGAGATACTGACCTCATTGGTGTGGGTGGCCTCAGCCACGTGTGTTTGGCTACACTCCTCAGCTACTTTTTTAACTAATTATTTTTAGAGACAGGGACTTGCTGTCTTACCCAGGCTGGAGTGCAATGGCACAATCATAGGTCACTGCAGCCTTGAACTCCTGGGCTCAAGCAATCCCACCGCCTCAGCCTCCCAAGTAGCTACGATTAAAGGCACATGCCAAGGCCAGCTGAGTTTTTATTTTTACTTTTTTAGAGATTCTGTATGTTGCCCAGGCTGGTCTCGAACTCTTGGCCTCAAGTGATCCTCCCACCTCGGCCTCACAAAGTGCTGAGATTACAGGCATGAGACACCACACCCAGCCCTCAGCTATTTCTAAAGCACAGCCAGAGTCATGGACTACAGCCTCAGAGACAATGGAATCCTTTCTCTAAGCAGTTAGTCTTCTTTACCCACAAAAAGGAACTCTGTTTTAAAATAAATGGCTAAAAGAAAATGAGCATTGGTATAAATATAATACATAAATAGAATGTACAGTAAATGGTGGTCAAAAAATAGGTTAAGTTAGAGCAAGATTTAAAGAAATGTAACTTCCATGATGATTCCTAGGTAGAATAAGGTCACTTCAATTGTCTTCCTTTTTCTACCCCAGCTCGAAAACAGAGAAATTTCTAACTTCTTTTTCTGGATATCAATTCAAAATCCAGCAGGATATTATAACCTCCCTCTGTCCCTAATGGCTGTTAGCACAGCCTCTTCCTTATGTGCCTAAAAGGACTTCCCTGAGGTTTTCAGTGTAGAGGTAGGCACACTCGCGTGCAGGTACACACACACACACACACACACACACACACACACACACACACCCCTCTTTATGTAATCAGAAGGGAGGAGAATGTGTACAGTGCTGACCTTTAGCTCATGGAGAAGCTGAGTCCTAGCCTTTAGTGGATGCATGTAGTATGCCAGGTGCTGCCTGAGCACTTTCATGTTTTGTTTCTCTGCTCTCCAACCACACAGGGAGGGGTATATTCATTCCCATCGCACCCACAAAGAAACTGAGGTGTGGAGAGATTAACTGACTTGCTCAATGTCACAAAGCTCACAAGGACGATCCTGGGACTTACATTCTGGCTTTCAGGCTGTAATTCAGTGGTCTTTCTGTCTTACAGCCATAACATCTCACACAAAATGTGTTCAGACACAGAGCTACACATGATGAGGAAACCTCTTACAGTGCACCGGTCAGGTACTTGTGAACATCAACCAGCAATCATGAGTGTCTACTCTTTCCCAACACCACGGTGGGCTCTATGGAAACAGAGCCAAGCACTGTTTAAGTGCCCTGATTCTGGGCCCCTCTGTACCTGCTACACAGCCTTGTCATGGCCCATCTTGCCCCCAGCATGTTGTCTGTTTAAACATCTGTCTCACACGTGAGCTCCTGTAAGAGCTCATGATGGGGAGAAAGAATAAGTATTCTTTTCCTATCATTCATTCGCTCCACAAATATTTGCGGAACGCTTTCTACCTGCCAGACGGTGGGAACTCAATAGCGTGCTGGCATGGAGCGTACATGGTGGTGGTGAAATGGATATTCATCAGATAGTCAAACATGTGGACAGGTGCTGTGGAAAAGCACAGAGGGTTAGAGGACATGCGACAACAAGAAGAGTGTCTGATCTGAAGGGTGGAGGAAGACATCTTGAGGAAGTGACGTCAGAGCTGAATTCAGAAGGACTAGACAAGGACAGTGGGGAGCAGGGAGCAGTCCAAAAGGAGAGAACTACATCGTGTGTATGAAGACACTAAAAAAGCAGAGCCTTTTGGTATGCACTCAAAGGAGTTGAAAACTTATGTCTACACAAAAACCCGCATACGGATATTTATAGCAACTTTATTTGCAATTGCCAAAACTTGGAAGCCACCAAGATGTCCTTCAGTTAGGTGAATGGATAAATAGACCATGGTTCATCCAGACCGTAGAATATTATTCATTGTTAAAAAGAAATAAGCTATCAAGGCATGAAAAGACCTGGAGGGTATTTAAATGCATATTACTAAGTGAAGGAAGCCAATCTGAAAAAACTACATACTGCTTGATTTCAACTATATGACATTCTGGAAAAGGCAAAACTATGAAGACAATAAAAAGATCAGTGGCTGGGAAAGGATAAACAGGTGGAGCGTAGGGGATTTTTAGGGCAGTGAAGCTCCTCTGTGTAATACGGTAATGGTGAATGCATGTCATTACGCATTTGTCCAAACTCACAGAATGTACACCAAGAGTGAACCCTAATGTAAACTGTGGACGTTGGGTGATACGAAAGTGTTGATGTAGGTTCATTGATTGCAACGACAGTACCACTCCGATGGGGGAGGCTGTGCATGTATGTAAGCAGGGGCTGTGTGGGACATCTCTAACTTCTTCTCAATTTTTCTGTGAACCTAAAATTGCTTTTTTTAAAAAATGAGGCTTTAAAAGAAAAGGTACAGAAGTAGGGCCCAGAGAACAAGGGAACCAAAGTGAGAGACAAGAGTGGTGATGAGCATGGGAGTCAATCCACGCAGGACCTTAAGAGTGATGTTAAAGATTTTGGTCTTTCACGTGCACATATATGTTTATCGCAGTGCTATTCACAATAGCAAAGACTTGGAACCAACCAAGTCTTCATCATCAATAATGGGAATTACCCCACTAATCTTCATCAATAATGGTAATTATCATTTTTTGTTTTTACCAACCTGAGTGTAAAAGGGTATCCTACTACATTAATTTTAACTTGATTGATAGCTAGCACACATATTTGTAACTAGGTAACATATTTTTCACTGCATTTATTAGCCAATTGTATTTATTCTTTGGTGAGTTTCCAAATGCCCATCAGTGACAGACTGGATAAAGAAAATGTGGCACATATATACCATGGAATACCATGCAGCCATAAAAAGGATGAGTTAATGTCCTTTGCAGGGACACGGATGAAGCTGGAAACCATCATTCTCAGCAAACTAAAACAGAACAGAAAACCAGACACCGCTTGTTCTCTCTCATAAGTGGGAGTTCAACAATGAGAACACATGGACACAGGGAGGGGAACATCACGCACCAGGGCCTGTCAACAGGTCGGGGGCTAGGGGAGGGATAGCATTAGGAGAAATACCTAATGTAGATGACAGGTTAATGGGTGCAGCAAACCACCATGGCATGTGTATACCTATGTAACCTGCACGTCTGCACATGTATCCAAGAACTTAAAGTATAATAAAATAAATTTTTTTAAAAAAGATTTTGGTTTTTATTCTAGCTAACGCAGAGCCACTAGGGGTCCCAAGCAAATGGGGTAATATAAGATTTCAGTTATGAAAATCTGGCTGCAGGGTACGGAAGGAACTAGGAGGAGGGCAAAGTGGGCACAGGGAGATAATTACCAGGCCAGGGTAGTCACCAAAGAGCTAGGTGATGGTGGCCTACAGCAGGTAATAGCTGAGGGCAGGAGAAGAAAATGGATCCAGGAGATACTGAGGGTTGATATAGTGGAGAGGAGGAAGGGGTGTGGAGGGAGACCTGTGCCTGTGGCTTACAGAAATTCATGGATGGTGGGGCCATCCCAAAGAAAATGCAGGACCATGGAGCAGAACTAAATGGAAGGTGCTGCAGTCACATCTGACAGGCCTCCTCCCTGGGCTAAGCCCAGCCTTGTGTTGCTGTCTTATTATGAAAAGGAAAAAAACAAAAAGACAAACAAAAAAAAACCAGTCAAGCTGATATTTTCAGTAATAAGTGGGCAAGTACTTCAACATTTAATTTATATGTCACTAGTTTCAAAACTCATTTTAAAACCTCCCTATAATCTTACCAGGTTTACGTACACTGACATTATAACACCCAAATTATTTCTGATCTAAAAATAATTACCCCGTATGTTGCTTTGCCTGAAAAAGTGTAGAGATAAATTATTGGCAAGGAATATTTTTCCATTGCCAAAGAACAGTGAGCCAATTACCAGTTATGCCTTAACTCACTTCATCCATTCTTAAGGAACCCTATCGGAGGAGAGCCACATTTCCAGAACACATTTAGGAGTTAGGGAGTCCCTGCAGGAGGGCAGAGCATGTGAAGTGATTATGGAAACAAAAAACATGGGGCAGCCCAGACAAGAAGGGGTCAACCGCAGGGAGGTTTGTTAACAGGCAGCTGGGCAGGGATGCTGGCCCAAGACGCTGGATCAGAGGTTGCAAATGAGTGGCTCTTAGGCCATATTCAACCTTGAAATATGTTTTATTTGACTCATACAGTGCTACTTTTTAAAAACTGAGCCAACATTTTAAAAATTCAAATTTTCGGCTTGTCTTGAAAACTCAGTAGATCTGGCCAAACCGGGCCACGTTTCCCTTGCGGTAACAATCAACTGGAATTGAGCAGCCTTTGCCCCTGCAGAGGGGAAGGGCTCTCCCATCCATCACGTTTCCATGATGCCCCATCTTTAGGGCTTTACCTAACTTTAAGTGTCAGCTGACATTTATCATTGCAGTCACGGTGTTGTTTTTCTTACGGCAAATAAATATTTCTCTGTACTCATGTCTCTATTAAAAGTGAAAAAACAAAACATAAACCAAGAATATTGTATGTTTCCAAGAAAAATGGAGAGTATATTTCTTTACAGAATTAAAAACCCTTCCGACAGGGGTAATACACAGTGTGCCCATGTCTACTTCTCTTATGCCTGTCCTCTTCATTCATTTACATTATCTGCCCAGCCCCTGTGGAACCCTGGCCAGGGACTCAGATGTAAGGAAGGGACCCTGTTTTAGGGGAAGGAGATATGAAAAACACACGGCCACAAAAAAGACCAACATTCAGTTATTAGAACCAGGATCCAGAATGAGGGCCAACTCGTGGGATTCAGTGATAGTGATTCTGATATAGTGAAATGATATGGTATGATGTATCCCCATCCAAAATCTCATATAATCCCCATAATCTTCATGTGTCAGGAGCAGGACCGGGTGGAGGTAACTGGATCATGGGAACAGTTTCCCCCATGCTGTTCTCATGATGGTGAGTGATTCTCATGAGATCTGATGGTTTATAAGCATTTAGCATTTCTCCTGCTTGCTTTCTCTCTGTCCTGCCGCCCTGTGAAGAAGGGCTTGCTTCTCCTTTGTCTTCTGCCATGACTGTAAGTTTCTCGAGGCCTTCCCAGCAATGCAAAACTTTGAGTCAATAAAACTTATTTCCTTTATAAATTACCCAGTCTCAGGTATTTCTTCATAGCAGTGTGAGAATGGAGTAATACAGTGACCAAGAGCCCTTACCAAGCACTGACTGCATGCTAAGCAGCATGCTAAGTACTTTACATATTTTCCTTTTAGCTCATTTTACAGACAAGAAACTTGAGGTTCAGAGAGGATACGTCATCCACCCATAGTCAAGTGATTAATAAGCAAGGAAGCCAGGATCCAAACACCAAAATCCAAGGTCTACCACCACGGGCGGTTTTCACTGGAGATGCACACCAGAATCACCAAGGGAGGTATTTAGAAATAGACATGCCCGGGCCCCACCTCCAGAAGATTCTGACTCATTCAGCCTGGGGTAAAGTCTGGGCATCACTATTTATTTATAAAGTTCCCCAGGTGCTACATGGGCACAGCCTCAGTGGAGACCACCACGTTGAATGAATGAATGCTGGTGTGACCTGGCTAACGCAAATAAACAGCTAGCTTTTCCCATTAGATGGTGTCACCTGGACATGCTGTACAGCAGTCTCCACAGGCAGACAGGTGCTTGCTCCCAACCACTGCTCTGTCAACCCTTCAGAGGCAGAACCAGCATCTCTCACACAAAGACCAGTCCTTATTCAATGGGGCATCTTAAAAATGGCCTCTTCCAAGGAACCACTGCCGGTGTCCTTCAGGGGTGGGCTTCCTCCCTAAGGAGTGTGTGCAGAGCACTTTGTTCAAGTAATGCAGAAGGAAAAAAGCCCTGGCTTGAGGGAAACATGTGACCTCATGAATGTCACATGGTAACAGTGGTGGCTCGTAGGGGTCACAAGCCACATTAGTACTAGTCATGAGACCCCCCCAACTCACCTCAAAGACCCTTATCTGGAACCAGCAGGAAACAGAAAGGAAGTAGACAAGAGCTCTGGGCAGCATAAGGGATGTTGTGCTCTGAAATTTAATACTTTCCTTCATGAGAACTTTTCTTCCATTAAGAATTAAATTTAGTCTCACTCTGGGCAAAATACTCCAAGTCTGACCACATGAAGTATTCACTTTATAAAGCTGCAATGGTGGTATTATCTCAGCCAAGAAAAATTATTGTACATCTTGAGGAGCAGGGGTGTTTTAGATATTATGGCTCATGAAACAGAGCCTGTATATATTCTTGCTTTTGCCACTAGGAAGCTCAGAGCCAAATTTCTTATTCACTTTTGGCAATCATGCAAGACCTTTTGCATACATTTCTCTGTACTCACTTCATTCCTGTCTTCATTTTACGGTTCTCCCTTTAGCATCTTTCAAAATTTTCCAGCTGAGCTATTTATTTTAAAGCACTACACTGGAAATGTTTATATATCTTTTTTGTTTGTTTTATATTTTTAACATTGTTTTATTCACTGCAGAAAATCAGAAGATACAGATCAGAGGTCAGCAAATGTTTTCTATGAAGGCCCAGACCGTAAATATTTTAGTCTTTGAAGACCATATAGTCACTGTCCCATCGTCTTTCTTCTTCTTTTTTCTTTTTTAAACAACACTTTTTTTTTTTTTTTAGACTGAGTCTCGCTCTATTGCCCAGGCTGGAGTGCAGTGGCACAATCTTAGCTACTGCAATCTCTGTCTCCCAGGTTCAAGCAATTCTCCTGCCTCAGCCTCCCAGGTAGCTGGGATTACAGGCACCCACCACCACACCGACTAACTTTTGTATTGTTAGTAGAGATGGGGTTTCACTATGTTGGCCATGCTGGTCTCAAACTCCTGACCTCAAGTGATCCACCCTCCTCAGCCTCCCAAAGTGCTGGGATTAAAGGCATGAGCCACTACACCCAGCCTAAATAACCCTTTTAAAAACATAAGAGCCATTTTTAGCTTGCAGACTTAAAAAAAAAAAAGTTTGTTTGCTGACCTGTGATATGGATTAGAAACTACATTAAACTGTTACTTGACAGAAATAACCACTATTAAAATTATGGCACATATCCTTTAAGACATTTTATATGCATATTTTAAATGAAATCTGGATTATATTATACACACTAAGTTTTTAATCTAACAATAATTCCCTCATATTTTTCTATGTCAAAATTGGATACAGAAAACACTGTATAAATATTGCACTTTTTCATCTAATAATAATTCCCTCATATTTTTTCTGTTAAAATTGGATACAGAAAACAGTGTATAAATATTGCACAGCTATATCAATATTTATTCAACCAATTCTTTCTCCTCGAACATTTAGGATGATTCCACTTTTCACTATTATAGATAATACTTCCACCATTACCTTAGGATAAGTCCTAGAAATGAATTTTCTAGATCAAAGAAGATACATTTTTAAAGTTGTTTGATAAATATTCTCAGATCACCCTCCAGAAAATTTATATCAATTTACACACTTCCACCAGTATAAGAATATATATTTCCTTAATCTTCATCAATAATGGGAATTACCATTTTTTGTTTTTACCAACCTGAGAGTAAAAGGGTATCTTACTACATTAATTTTAACTTGATTGATAGCTAGCACACATATTTGTAACTAAGTAACATATTTTTAACTGCATTTATAAGCCAATCGTATTTATTCTTTGGTGAGTTTCCCATGGAGTCTGAGTTAGTTTTCTATTGCTACTGTAACAAATCGCAAAAAGTTACCAGCTTGAAACAACACAAATGTACTATTCTATAGTTCTGGAAATCAGAAATCCAAAATGAGTCTTGCAGGGCTAAAGTCAAGGTTGTGGCAGGGCTGGTTCCTTCTGGAGGCCCGTTGCCTTTTTCAGCTTCTAGAGGCCACCTGTATTTTTTTGGCTCATGGTCCCTTTCTTTCATCACTCAAACTTCCTGGTTCCATGCTCATGTCTCCTACTACTCACCCTGACCTCCTGCCTCCTTCCTATAAGAACCCTTGTGATTACCTGGAGCCTATCTGGATGATCCAAGGTAATATCCCCATCTCAAGATGCTTTTTTGATTTGAGATGGAGTCTTGCTCTGTCACCCAGGCTGGAGTACAGTGGCACAATCTCAGCTCACTGCAACCTCCACCTCCCAGGTTCAAGCAATTCTCCTGCTTCAGCCTCCCAAGTAGCTGGGACTACAGGCACACACCACCACACCCGGCTTATTTTTTTGTATTTTTAGTAAAGAAGGGGTTTCCCCATATTGGCCAGGGTGGTCTCGAACTCTTGACCTCAAGTGATCCACCCACCTCCACCTCCCAGAGTGCTAGGATTACAAGAGTGAGCCACTGCACCCGACCTCAAGATTCTTTTTTTTTTTTTTTAAGAGTTATTTATTTTTTTAAAATTTTTATTGTATTTTAGGTTTTGGGGTACATGTGAAGAACATGCAAGATTGTTGCATAGGTACACACGTGGCAGTGTGATTTGCTGCTTTCCTCCCCTTCACCTATATCAGGCATTTCTTCCCATAGATTCTTAACTTATTACACCTTCAAATTCCCTTTCGCCAT